>CM052204.1:15689620-15724002 GCA_028455805.1 Lasioglossum figueresi
TTTCAAAGATATCTGAGGTGCTAATAGTTACTGCCCCACCCTGTATAAGATTGGTGAATTACTTTGACGGAACTGAGGTTGACTTTTGACTGTGGTTCATTGATGACTGCTAATCAACTAACTGCTGGTCCTGGCGATGAGCCATCCTTTTAAAGAAAAATCAATCCATTGTTCTTAGTTTAATCTTCATGAGGTGTGCACCTCTTCATTGATTTGTTCGTATTAGTTATCATTTCTGATTAAACCGGATGTACAGTATTCCTTCCAATATTTATCGTCATATTGTTGAATCGAATTGCTCTATGCATCCTCCTAGGAATTGGTCATCAGTCTTTTGTTCATTGATCTTTTGCCCTTTTCTTCTACGTATTCCCATTCTTCGTTTCATGTGATATATCTTTTACATTCTTCGTCGATTAATAAATTTCAATAGGTGTTTCATTTAATTATTCGCTCGCATATTATATTTTGAGTGATTTCAATTTATTTGAATAAAATAGATTTCGCTGTGAATTTGTTCGATGAAGCTCTTGTTTAAAGATAAGTTTAAGTTTTGAAATAAATCACACGAGTTAGCAATTTCATATAGTCCACTGTGAAATATATCTTAAAGATTTTCCTTAATTCTATCGCTCGCAATGTGATATACGATAATTCAATATTAGTTATAAATTATAATATTCGATATTATTGTGAGCCCGTTCATCATTAGCAGAGTAAATACAAAAAGAAATTCAGAGATTATATTATATATATATATATATATGATTGATTTTATTAATTACTGCTCATGGCAGAACCACCGGACGTGACACTATCATTGTGAGTTAATTAACGGAATAACTTGCGTTCGAGTTTCAAGTCAATATTTGAAGAAACGTTGTAAGCAATGGTGAGCATGCAATTTTATCAATTAAATGTTGTTGTGAACGACAAAAAATAAATACCTGGCAGTAATTAAAAACAGAAGTTTCGTCTTTCAAAATGAGCCCAGTTAGAGCATTCTCCGATTTGTTTTCACAAAGTTACAAGAGATTGAATATCACCAATTGACAATCATTCGACATTCGTCGATTTAATTTTGACTGTAAACAAAAAAATACCTCATCTAAACAAATAGCAATAGTCGGGATAAACTTCCAGGTGTAGAAACTAAAAACTTTGCTCTTCAAAATGAGCCTAACTAGATAATCCTCCAATTTTTTTCTCTCGAAGTTACATCAGCTTGAAAATCATCATTATCCTATCAAAGATTCGTCGATCTATTTTCGACCATCAACAAAAAAATACCTATCCTAAACAAACACCGATAGTCAAGATAAACTTCTAGGTGCAAAAACTAGAAACTTTCCCCTTCAAAATAAGCCTAATTAGATCATCCTCCGATTTTTTCTCACACAGCTATAAAGGTTTGAACATCTTCACCCTCCGGCCCGAGCGTTCTTCAGAAAGGACGCATCTCACTCCAATGACGACTTCCGATAATATAAATTTCAAACAACAGCAATCACCAAAAAAGCTTATGACTGCAAAAGCTAGATTTACTTTTCTGTTTAAAATGAGCCCAGTTAGACCATTCTCCAATTTTCTTCGGCTAAGCTACAAGAGGTTGAACGTTTTTATTCTCCGACCGTTCTTCGGCAAGAACGCATCGATTCGATGCAATTACGATCTCCGCGAGATCGACGACAAGGATCGACGACGTTCAGGAGGATCATGCTATCCTCGAGACACCGGTCCCAAGTCAGAAAAGCAGTGAATCACGAAATCGTAGCCGGAAACGTCGGAAGAAAGTCGCTGGAGCAATATCGAGTAGTCGATACCGAAAGAGATGGGGGAGATGGCGCGTCTAGATTTTGTCTTCGCTGTTAGATATATTGTGGGGGTGGATCCGAGAATGGGAGAGTCTCCACTATGCCAGGGATGCGCGCAAGAGAGCCAAATTCCGGGCCTCGGATAGGTTAAGTAGAAATTTATGTCCGTCGCAAGACGAGAACCAAATAAATCGTCCATGTTTTAACGCTGCGACCATAAATTACGAATTCATCGCGGATTCCGCAAAATTTGCCATGCGTTCACACCAGGGGAGTATTCACTGTACACCCCTATGCCAGAATTCGCCACCGTTGGCCCTTCAAAACTTCAGAACGGAGACAAAAACGTCTCCGCAGAGACGTGGGTTACGAAAGTTACGCGAGCTTCTAATTTTCTATATTGTTAAATTAATTGTTTAATTTTGCAAAATTTTTTGTAACAATTCAGACGTTTCCAATTGAGGCGAAACTAAAGTTATCGAGATAAACATTTTTAAAGGGAATCTTGCATTGAGAGGGATGTGAATAGAATTTACACAATTGATAGTCTAAATAAAATAAATTTGCATCTAAAGAAATGACGAATCAATCCACTCTTAATGTTGTATAAACTATAATATAAAAGAATTTTGTACAACGATTTTGTCTGGAACAATCAGTTGAATGAAATAATGAGCTTCAGAATGTTTCCAAATTTGTTTATAATTTCCTATAATATAGCAACGTCGATATTGCGACGAAACAAAAATTGTTTATCATAAATAAAACCTTCTAAGTTATAATAAGAAAGGAATCTGATCGATTCGAAAAGAAATTTTCAAGATAACGATTCATCGACACAACTTAATATTCTACGAAGGTAAAGAGAATAATTGAAAAATTTGAAAGTGTATATTTTATAAACAAATTCGAACCGAGAGAAGCGATGACATAAACTGCCTCTAATTTCGCGTGAATTTCGCCATGGAATAGTTGATTTTGGACAAATTGCCGGCATCGATCGCGTAATGCTGGATTTTGAACGACCTAACCCAGAGCAGTGGGCGAAAATATGTGGTTTGGAGATCGCGCGATTTTATTTAGAATTCTGAATACTACAAAATTAATTATGCGTTGAAATAAACAAAATTTACCACGAACCAAACCTTCTAAATTATATCAAAAAAGGAAACAGGTCGATCCGAAAAGAAAATTTCCAAGATAAAAATTCGTGAACACAACCTCCTAGCAGTGTGGCCAGATCGAGACTTGTGTCCCCACTCTATCTTCCCCTTCTCCGACGTCACGTGACGCGTTTCCCCTCAAACCGTGCTCCCTCCTCTCATCTGACGACATTGTATGCTACTTTACGAAGACGAGGAATAATTGAAAGATTCTTACGTTTATATTTTATAAAGAAATTCGAGCTGAGCAAAGTGATGACATAAACCCTGGTCAATTTCGTGCGCAACTACACTATACCATAGTTCATTCGGACTCGAATCGCTGTCACCGGCCGCAGAATTGGCGAATACGGTGTTCCGGTCGAAAGAAAATTCCTGGACCGAGAGGACAGTGCGTGGGCGAGCTTTTCGAGGGTTGCGGGGATGGCTGGGGGTTTCGGTGGTCGATACGGGAGCCCGTTAGGGTGTAACTGGTCTATTACCGGGTTTATTGAGATTGGGAATCAGCCGACGATTACACTGCCGGGAAAATACACCGGCTATCGGCCGGCCTCGATTTCCATACGCGGAAAACAGCCGCGAAAGAGTCGTTATTACTCTGACACGACGGCAATGTGTACCCATTAGAGCAGCGGCGCGGTGGTGGACGCGTTCACCTGGTCGTTAACGTAATAGCCAGCGCCGAATTTTCCCCTTCGTTTCTATGGCTAATGCCATGGCGTGTCTGACCGGCTGGGTCCGGCGAAATACAGGTGCGAACTCCGAGATTACGGGTATCGATCATCGGCTCGCTCCCCTGGATCTCGTGATGGACGCCCTGCTACGACAGAGAGAACAAACAGCGAGAAAACGGAAAAAATAGTGTGATAGCTTTAACTGTCTCGCCGTTACACGCAGGAAGGATCTTTATCAATCGTGAAATACTGCCGTGGCCGGTGTCTTTGGACCGGTTTTACTGCTGCGAGCCGACGCTCTGTGGTTAAATTAGTTACACAGCGTTTAATTGGTCGTTTCCCAGAAAATTACATCGAAATTCGACCGGCAAGAATAGGATGGAACGATGTTCAACGTCGATGCTGATGTTCACACTGTGGGAACTTTGGGAGACACGGTTCGGGATGATCAATTCATCTTTGTTTTAGGCTGTAATGCCTCTAAATTGTGTTACATTAATGTGTTCTTAATTGGGTTGGAGATGTTCAAGGTGTTGCAACATTGTGGGAAAACATCTGAGAATGATCTAATTAGGCTGATTCTGCACCTATAAGTTTATCTTGACCATTGCTATTTGTTCGGAACAGGTATTTTTTCAATGACGGTCGAAATTAGATCGATGAACTTAGGGTTGGAAATTGATAATGTTCAAGCTGATGTAACTTGTAATTCGAGGGAAAAAATTGGAGGATAATCTAATTAGGCTCATCTTAAAGGGTAAAGTTTCTAGTTTCTGTACCTGCAAGTTTGTCCTTACTATTGGCGTTTGTTTATAAGAAGTATTTTTTTGTTGATACTCGATATTTTGATCGACAACTTTAGGATTAGAAATTGATAATGTTCAGGCTGATGTAATTTCGAGGGAAAAAATTGGAAGATAATCTAATTAGGCTCATTTTGAAGAGCACAGTAACCAGTTTCTACACCCTAAGTATCACAACCCTAAGTAGCATGCTTCCTCTGCTAGTCCATTATAGATTCGAACTGTCCTCTCGACGCTCGAGCTTAATCAACGATTTCCATGCAACGAGTAAGCCGTTCAAACAAATCACTGGCGCTGTAATTGACTCGGAGAAGTCAGTTTGCTCCGTGGTGGACTGGAAAATTTAGCGACACGGCTGATCCTGCTGTTAGAACGACAACAATCCAGTGCACGATGCATACCGTGCAATAGTGCTTGCAATTAGCAACGCCACATTACACAGACGACCGCCATTGTTTCAGTGTCACACTATCATACGCGAAAGAACGTTCGTAGTGCCAACAACACGTTCGACACGAGGCGTTTACGCTTCTTTTTCGAAGTTAGCAGACTGAAATGAGAAATCGGAATTTCCCACGTGTCGGTTTCGCGCGTTAAATGATATATGTTTCGATCAGATCGCGATAGGACGGTTTTTCGGATGAAATCCTGCGTCCAACTTTTCACCCCCGACTGTTCAAACGACTGACACGCGCCCGCCACGCTCTCTACGTGGAATACTTAATAAAACGCTGCCTGTAGGGAGAGTTTTTCCGATGGATTATACGCCGTAAACCGAATAACATCCACAAACTCTCCGGATGGGTATCACCGGTCGAATATTAACACGACCATGGTTGTTTCTTACAATTCCTTTTCTCCACTGTTTTCTGCTAGATCGTAAATCATCGATCTTGCACCTCTTCTTACACTGTGCCCTAGTTCTTGTGGTTTGCTAGTTGAATTCTTCGAGGAAATGGATTGCAAACTTCCAAGGCATTCAGATGAGATTGTTTAAAATATTCAATCTTACGTATGGGAGTTTTCGATAAAACGAAAATGGTTTTAAATATCCTGAACATTCTAGTTTCGAATAAAAGAAGGATCATTATGATCCGACAAATAGCTTCCGAAATAAAAATTCATAAGTACAGCCATGTTCGCGAAAAATATCTCATAGGGATTGCAAATTTTAAAGGCTTGTATTTTATAAACAAATTCGAAACCAACAAAGTGCTGACTTAGACCCCCACTAATTTTCCGTACATTATATCGCGTGACTATTAATTTTTTACAGAGTGGGCGTCATCGACCAGAGAAATTCTAACTCGACGAAGATGACTTCTTAGGAAGACGGATAATTTATGAAGAAATTGGAAACAAACAAACTGATGACTTAAGCCTCCTCCCCCCTCCCCCCTCCCCCCTCCCCCCTAATTTTGCGTGCACTTCATTGTGCCGTAACTGATTTTCACGGAAACGGCCGACATCGGGCGGAAAACTGACGAGTTCAGTCGACGAATTCAAGTAAAATTTTAAATAAACACGTCTGCTTGGATTACGATTCACAGGGTTGAGCTCGAGCTAAGCTCGACGAGATTTCTGGATACGGTAGGATAGTAATTGCATTACTCCGATTATAAAATTGTTCGTACCGGACGCGTTCTATGTTTAATAAAAGATACACACACGGTTCGATCAGCCGGGAAAAAAAAGGAGGATGCTGCACAGGTGAGGAGTTCCTTTCTCCGTTGGACAATGGGGGACACAGTTTTAAAATTCACCGCGGCTACAATAGAATTCATCCCCGGTTGCGCTCATTCAAATCAAGGAAAATCACGCGATCCATCGTGTTGCCTCGAATTCCCCAAGTAATCTCAGTAGGGCGACGCAATGGAGGGACAGAGAGATAGAGAGGGAGAAGGAGAGAAAGAGAGCTGGTCTGGGCCATCGTTGGACCATCGCCGAGCAGAAATTCACGTTTCATCGGGCAGAATCTGCGGAGACAAAACCACTCACGTCCACCGAGCGACGTCAAAACGAGAAAGACCGATAATTTCCGAATAAAAAGGTAACGTGGCTGCGCACTGCAGCCTCCATATCTCTCCACCATCTCCAGGGGGAGGCTATTTTACAAATTCACGACGCGACATCGCGTTTTCCGACGGAACTTCCGCCCTCGAACATTTGAATTTGTGAAAATTTCAAGAAAACCGACCTTCGAAGGGGTCCTCACCGTCTCGCCTTTTCCCCGGGACGAAAACATCCACCGAAGAAGCGACTAAGGAGGATTGAAATGAGCCTGGCTGGATTGTGGCCCGAGTCTTTCTCGCGAAATTGCTACAGGGTTAACTTTATCAACCCCGCATGTTTTCGTGACATTTTTGAGAGAAGCAATCTTTGATAAGCCTTTAATCTTAATGAGAGTGAACGTAGGTGCTGCTTCCTTGAAAATGAGCCTAGATAGATTGTCCTAAGATTTTTAATAATAATGTTACAACAGATTGAATAATCACCATTTCTAGTGCATTACTTAGGGTAGAGTTTGTAGTGTAGAAAATACAATAAAATCATTTAGCAGTGTTAAAAGTAGAAGAATCAGGCTTTCAAATGAGCTTCGGTAAATTATTCTACCATTTGTTTTACGAAGTTACAATAAAATGAATTCTTCAACCCCCTGGTGACGTTTTCTATTGGAAACATACTTTTCAAAATATTTCCATTTATCAATATTAAGAATAGGGATCTGAGTCTTTAAAATGAGCCGAACTACATGGTCCTTGTTGTTAATTGCGAAGTTACAATTGATTGAATAACCACAATTTTGAACCCTAGATTCAGTTAATTTGAAGCGTTAGAGTTGCTAAGTGAAAAAAATAATAAAATAAAATAATATAGCAGTACTAAAAGTAGTAGATTCAGCCTGTAAAATGATCTTGGGTAGATTATTCTTCGGTCTTTTTCGGCAAAGCTACAATGAGCTGAAGTTTTCAACCCTCTGTAGACGTTTAAATTTAAACTTTCGACATTTCGATCAACCTCCCCCGAAGATCCATTAATCCAATTTTTATCTGACCTTACTATTTTTATCTCGCATCTAACCGGACCATTTTTAATCATCGTGTCGACAACAGGAAACCACGTTCCACCTTCCCACACGCAAAAATCGCGTTCCCCGGACGATAACAATCCGTTATCTCGACTTAAGGAGAAATATGTTTCACAGTGGCGAGCACAAGATGTATAATAATCTGAGAACTTATGCTCGGAATATTTCTCTTTGAATTGCCGCGTAGATAGTCGCCGGGAATCATCAGCAAAGTCAAGATCGTCTGCGAACAGGGCGTTTCATGTTGCCTGTTGTGTCGTGCGGTTGGCGTTTAATTCAAAATCTTGTGTGTCTTCTGTCTCTGGCCGCGACTTAAGCTCGCTCTCGGCTCCCATAAATCTCAGAAAACTTGGGGGTGGCAAAATAGGGTTCAACGGCAGCCAACCACTTCCAATTAGCATCCTCGACAACTTTCAACACCCCCATGGATCCATGGAAACAGTCGAAACAAACGTAAAACTTCGCGATCGCGGACAACACGCTCGCCTCCTCCGTTCCGAAATTGAATTTCACAAAAACCGCGTTGTTATAGCCAACCACGGTTTTCGGATTTGTGTTCGGCACACCGAAATCCGTGAGAAAAAATGTTCATTGCATATAGGAATTACAAGGAAATTTGTACGTGATTTTATTTTGATTTTTATTCATTCTTCGGTTATAAAAATTATTATCACTGAGCTCAGGCTTCTATACGATTGTGTTTCTTTGAAACTTACCTGCAGACATAGAAAGTTGCACACTTATCTGCTTATTGAAATTATTGAAACAAGCTATATGTATAGAAGTTACGAGGAAATATTCGAATTTTCATGCAATTTAATACGATTTTTATTTATTCTTCACTCGTAAAAGTTATTATCACTGAGCTTAGGCTTCTATACGATTGTGTTTCTTTGAAACTTACTTGTCTGCTTATTGCAATTATTAAAACAAGCATTTACCGTCTATAGAAATTACAATAAAATACTCAAATTTTGACGCAATTTAATACAATATTTATTTATTCTTCACTCGTAAAAATTGAGTTACTATATGATTTTTGCTTGTTTCGAATTTGTCGACAAAATTGCGTACACACGCGTGGATAATTACTAGAATCAACGTCGAAAGGAGATTATCGGTTCCGTGGTGTTTTTCGAGGTCTATTGACCCATCTATTTTTTCCAGGTCATTTCCGATGGTTCTATTATCGGAGGACAAGAAGTTCGAGCCTTGGGGTGTTGTTTCCAATCAAGGAATACAGCTAATAAAGGAAAACCGATGATTTAGGGGCGAAATAATAAGAATTTTCGTTAGGGCGCCGATGAAATTAAGCTTTGGAGCCGTTCGCTGTCTGCAGGGCTACGCGAAATCTCGAAGGGCCGCCCTTTTTTATTGCTCCTTCGACCCACTGGTTTCAGACAGCATGAAAAACGGTTTCTTATCGTTCGTGGGACATTGCACTTCTCCTTCGAGTGGTTAGATAAATTACGGACACCCGATAGAAACTGGAAAACTTGGACCGGAGGGTCCGACAGCTTCGAACTGGAAAAAATCGCTGAAGGACCGACCGAAATCGACAATTGTGCACGCCATCGTGTTCATCAGACGTTCCCCTGTCGCTCCAGGTTGTTCTCAACTTTGTAGCATTTTCGGGTCAGGCGTGGTACGTTCATTTTTCCCGAGAAAGTTAAACCGCGTGGAACTTCTTGCAAAAATCGGAATTTTAAAAAACGTAGAAGCAACGTCGCAATATTTTCTTATATTCGGAAGGACCCCTGTGAGACTCCCAAATTGGTTTTTGTAAATTCAAATTCGCGAATCACGATGCTATGAATTTTTATTGGAAAATTATTTTGCTCTTATTTTGAATTGCTACCATTGTATGGGGCTGTAGCGATGTTAAACGGTTATGATGGTGCAGAATGAGTGTTTGAATGGTAAACAATGGTGTTTGGTTTTGTTTCCCTTGATTATTAGCGTGAGAATAGTACCGTGAACGAAAATTGTGTGAATTGTAGTCAACTGGTGCTTTCATATATCGATTGTTATTAATGTAGTGAGCAATTTCTTGGGATTATGGTATAGAAACATGACTAGCCTGCAGATTACAACGGATTACACCGTACAGTTCACTTTCAGCAACCGGGAATCAAGGCTCGAAGGAAAAACGTCGCAGGAAATCTATTATTCGCCAGTTCGATTTCGAGAGGGACGCTGAGAAATCAGATTACACGAATTTATGGGGTTCTAACCCTCCCATCTGCAGAAAACACACACACAGCCGCATCACCATAAAGCCTGCACTAACACCTACAACCTTGTTACTATCATTCCCAATCATTAAAACAAAGTTACCCTGAATTTCGACGGTAGAGCTGACAAATTCATAGAGAAACGTTACTGAAGCATAGGAATTCATAGTGCATCCCTTATGGGAGTAGAAAAGCAATGCAAAATTCAGCTCTATAAAGATTCTACGAACACCTTTAAACTCGTCACTATCATTTCCAATTATTAACACACCATTATCTTCAAATTTGGAACTGGAAAGCTGACAAATTTATTTGAAAATAGTACCAAAGCGCAAGAGTTCAAAGTTTATCTTTTATGAGGGTAGAAAAGCGACAGAAGATTCAATTCCATACGTCATAAATCTTTCACTAACACTTTCAAACTCGTTACTATCATTTCCAATTATAAAAACACAATTATCTTCAAATTTGTGACTAAAAAGCTGATAAATCGATTTAAAAAATGGTATTAAAGCAGATGAGTTCAATGTTTATCGATTATGGGGGTAGAAAAACGACAAAAGGTTCAACTGCATACGTCATAAAACTTTCACTAACACTTTCAAACTTGTTACTATCATTTCTAGTTATTATAACACAATTATCTTCAAATTTGACACTAAAAAGCTGATAAATGTATTAAAAAACTACAAAAGGTTTAACTCCGTATGTCATAAAACTTTTACTAACACTTTCAAACTTGTTACTATCGTTCCGAAATTTT
This sequence comes from Lasioglossum figueresi, assembly GCA_028455805.1. NCBI lineage: Eukaryota > Metazoa > Arthropoda > Insecta > Hymenoptera > Halictidae > Lasioglossum > Lasioglossum figueresi. The sequence goes on from CM052204.1 coordinate 15,700,160, forward strand.
ATAAAAAAAAAGAATTGCCTTAAAATTTGAAGCTGAAGCTGACAGATTCGTAGAGAAACGATACTGCAGCACGGGAACTCGAAGTTTATTGTTCGCGGGGGGTCGAAAAGCGTGGAAAAATTCGGCAGGATGGCTCCGTGGACAGCATAGGGTAGGAATCGTCCGTCAGAGTCGATTGATAGACTCGACAAGCATGAAATATTTAAACCGCTTAGCAGAGACCGTTTTTCGAGCGGCTTAAAACATGGCGGCCGCGGAGAAATAATTACCAAGTTGCCAGAAAGTTTTCCCGATAGGCCCGGGAGTATCGTTCCCATCAGACGAATTGCTATAGCTGGTGTCGGGAGGGTCTTTCGAGAAGTAAAGCGGGTCCAAGTGCTCTTTACACGCATATTGCCCTTCCTCGAGCAGGCGGACGGCCGTTTGTTTGAGCCGCGTCGAGGATTTCGATCGTGGAAACGAGAACTCTTCGCATTTCATGGTGCATTTAACTCCGGGATCGATCCAACGGTCTCCTGGATCCCGGGAGAGGGAAATGTTGAGCGAGAAAGGTGCGAAGGAATTCGCTGGTTAAATATTTCCTAGCGAGTTTACGTTGATGGTTCTTTAGCAGAGACTGTAATTTAAGACACACGGACCTCGAAAGTATCTGATTTCGGCCATTTTATTGAAAAATCAGTCACTCAAGTACAAGAAAAATTAGGGGGAGTTTAAGTCAACGCTTTGTTAGTTTTGTATTTGTTTATAGCCTCGTAGCCTGTCAACTTTGCAATCTTCGCGAAATTCTTTTTACCAACATTTTCTCTCGAACACGAATGCACTCATTTACTTTTATATGGGTAACTATCTGTCGGACCGAGTTGATTCATTTTTATATGATTCTAGAAAGTTTGTTCTACTGTAAACCATTTTTTTTTTTAATTACCAAAATTAATTTGTTAACATGGAAGAACTGTGAACAAACTCATATGAATTCCTAAACCAATATTTTCTCTAACAGGAGCTGCAAAATCTTCGTCGGTTTGGAAAACACAGGACTTCGTCAATACTCGGTAAGATAAACGAAAAGAACATCTAGGGACAATTTCGTTCGATAATTAATAATGAACGACAAGCGCAGGCCGTAGACCCGATCAGAAACTATTAGCCGCCCCAAAAACGGGACGACCCTCTGGCAACGGAAGAAATTGGCATTGTACGGTGCCTCGAATAGGCGTATTCCGCTCTAAATTGGATCGTTCTCCGTCTTGTCCTCCACTTTTATTTCCTAGCATTGTTCTTTCCTCCAATCTTCCCGGGACCGTTTCAAGGAACCGAGCAGCGGCAGGCTCGCTGAACAGATAACGATTCGGGAGCTTAATTCAATTACTTTTCAATCCGTTTTACTTGCAGCCACTTGCTACCTACGAAACACGTCCATTTTCTATCTGTTATTTTAGCAGATTTTCGGCTTTTCGATCTACTGCAGTTGTTTGTTCTGTACAAGAACGCTTAAAAACTGTATCTTTAGCTTTGGCAAATGTTGAAAGACAGATTTTTTTATTTGTAATTTAAAATGCATTTTATAAGCTATAAATATAATCCTTCGACCAGAAATATTAAGAGAATCGTTGATTAAACAAGAGAATAGGTTTTAAACAAAATTGCATGACAGGAAAGAAACCCGAAGATATTGAGAAATAATTTATTGCTATTTATGTTATTTTGTTTGAAATATTCGAGTATCAAGAAATTGTTAAAAATTGAATTTCCTTGCAGTGAATTGATAAAAATTGAATGATCTTTTAGTAAATTATGAAAAACAGAATTTTACGATGTATGCACACGTATAGTACTGGAAATTGTCGTGTTTTCGTTATGAGAGTGAGAAAGGGTCCGAAGGTTTCCAATTTCAATAAATTATGGTTTCAGTTATTTCTTTTAGGCCATTCGCAAGAAATGTTCCAAGCTTAGAGTGAACAGATCGGAATTGATGGGTTGTAATGTGTCTTATGGGGATTTTCCTGCGATTGATATCACACGAAACGTGTTATACGATTTCCTAAATCCCTGTAATGTTACCAATTTGAATTAATTTATTCGTGAGATGACTAATATTCATGAATACGATTTTTGAAGTAATAAACAATTTTATTTCGTATGTATTTCGTGATATTTTTATTAATATGTATTAATTATTTTAAAATACTTCTTCATTTTTACTTTTGTAGATTATAATAAAATGTGATATTCAATATTTTATTATTCTTCTTAATGCTTGAAATAGCAAAAATTTAAATTAATTCATTAATAAAATAATCAGAATTTTTAAATTTGATACTTCAAGTAATTAACATTTTTTATTTCGAATACGTTATTATTCTTGTTAATATTACAAGTGTAAGTGTCAAATCTGTGAATACATGATATTAGTTACAATTTTCGACACTAGATGGCGAATTAAGTTTATGGCTATTCTACTTTCTCGCAAGTGGTAGCTACTCGTGTGCTTTGATATATAAGCCAGTTTTTACAACATTATGGTAATAGGAAGTGAAGAAACTAACTTCAAGAATAACGATGATTGATAATTATTATATTCAGGAGGACGTAATTCTGATCCTATTTTTTATCCGATGTATTCTAAATGTAATTTACACTAGACAATTTCTTATAAAATGCGTTCTTGAGTAACACAACCTAGTGATACTGTACCACATATGTGTTACATTATCGACTGTTAATATAGTTTATCAAATTCTTCGTTACCAACCCTTTATCAGTTCCTGTTTTATCAATACTTGTTAATTTCTGTTTTGGATCTTTACTTTATCGACTCGTACAAATTTCATATTCAATTCACCACAATGTATTAGCAAGAACTGAATATTCTATATACTTCATTCTTACTTTGGATGCTACGAAGATACATGTATATGGCGTCTATTTCTGAACAGTGGAAACCGTATATATAAAAAACATGTTACAAAAATACGAAATATAGCAAAATCAATTTTAGTTTATTACTTGTGTCATTAACGAAAGTATATATCAATATAGTTTTCCATACTTTAATTCATATCATCATAATTTATATTAATTTTGTTTATGTTCTTTCGTCTTTCGTTTCAACCCAAATCCTTTTATCATATTTGGATTGAAAATTTCACTTAAAAATGTGTGTATTTTCTAAAAAAAACTGGTGATCGCGGTTTTTCCATTTCTCAATCGTACATAGAAGCCGTCTATAGTACGAATCGTGATGTCACTAGTCAGTCACCCTGTCTATTGATACGTTAGCGGGACACTTCTCGGAACGTGACGTCTCGAAGGGAATTTTTCGTATAAACCCGCATTCGGAATCGTGCGCAAGGCCCCCGCCATATTTAATTGACGGAGCGATGGACCAATCGCCTCCCCTCTCCTCCGCTCCGGGCCCAATTCGGTGACAATCGCTGATCGTCGGGGACTCTGTTCGGGTCTCTCGCCCTGCTCCGCCCATAAAAAATTCCTGCGACCCTCGCGGATCCAAGGATTCGGCTGCGGTGTCATTAGTATAACGAGAGTGAAAATGAACGCACGTGAGTTTCCGTGAGTGACCTTGTCAACCGCGTCATTTGTTATCGAGACGCATAAAGTGTACAAGCGTATGACGCAATACGGTGACCGTTACGTGTGAGTACCGTTTTCTTCTTACATCCTCTCGATAGGTATCAAGATTATTTATTTGGATTCTCATTATTTTTAAAATTTATTCTGTGCTTAAGTGAATCAAGTATTTCTCACACATTTAAATTTCTTCTCGAATCGCGATAATTTCCTCTTGTATCACGACGATCAATTGAATTTAAATTATTTATGTTTTATCGTGCAATAGGAATCTAGTTTATTTCATTTTGATTTTACATTCACCTTCCATGATTTATTTTCTATTGACTCGGATTCATTGTTTGACGATTGAACGATTGAATTGAATCGAATTTGTTGTTTGTTTTTTATCGTGCGATAGAAATCTGGTTTATTTAATTTTAGTTTAAATTAATTTTAATTGTACATTCAACTTGAATGATTTATTTTTGATTTTCTATTGATTCGGATTTATTGTTTGACGGTTGATGCATTGAATTGAAACGAATTTGTTATTTGTGTTTTATCGTGCAATATACATGAAAATAATTTAATTAATTACCGATTTTGACGAAATTTTGCATATAGTATGTGTAGTATATATATATACACACACACATATATTAGGCTCTTCTTTGTATTCGTTTGTACAGTGGTCAAAAATGGAATAATGTCAAATGTTATACAGTAATTCTTCAATCGGTGTCCGGGGTCGCCTGTGCAATCGCAGTTCAGTGCCTACCCACTCCACTGCCGGCCAACGCCGCACCGCAAGGCGGCTATGATTGATCTCGGCTCGGGTATGTCGGTGTGAACACCACATTCCATTGACACCACGAATCGAATGTTCAAACTTCTTAATTTTCATGATTTTTTTATGGGACTTTCAGTGGCTTGTTTCTGGCATTTTTCTGATTAAAATTACCCTAAACACGATATAATTTCAATTGTATTTAGTGGTTTGACAGCGTATGGAACATTCTTTGAACTGTGCCGGCGTCGACGACTGTCCGCGTCTCTTTCTTTCCCATACGCTGTTCTTCGTTGCGTTCGGAACTTTCATTGTCGATTAAACCACTAAATACAGTTGAAATGATATTGTGTTTGGTGTCATTTTAATCAGAAAAATGTCAGAAATAAGGTAGTGAAAGTTCCATAAAAAAATAATGAAAAATAAACAATTCTATCATTGCCATAACATTGTGAGAACTCGCGGGTCTTTAAACTGTGCCGACGACGGCGACACGCTTCGGCCACGCGATCCGTATTTCATTCTGTCCTTTATGTTCGGGCTCTCGTTTGAAGTCTCGGCGCGGTAAACACAGTCATTAAAAAATAGTGTCTCTACACCATCGCCGACCGTTCATAACACGGCTGTTGGACACCGATTGAAGAATTACTGTACATCTAAAAGGGATTTTTTTGTATTTTGTAATTTTGTAATCTTGTAATTTTTCGTCGGGTGAGACGATAAAGAAATACTCAGTGGATGGGTGGGCTTCCGTCGCAGCAACCTCCACGTGGTGAGACCCGGGCAATAGGTGATTCTCGATTTATAATATCTTCGTTCGCGAGGATCAATTACTCTATAAAATATTAAAAATTGACGATCACATCGATCTAATGACTATGAAAATTAAACAATGCTTCGACACGTTTTCGAACTTTTTCCTTTAAACATAATGGTTCTATTTCATGGTTAAAAAATGTTATCCAGCCAATATAAAAGCTAACGATAGGATTCTATTGTTTTTCCATGTGCTCTTGAGTTCGTTTTAAATCAAAGTGCCCCTATGAAAAATTACCATCCTCTATCTTTAATTTGAATCCTCAAACGTTTAAAAATTTCTACGGGAATATACGTGCAATGATCCAGAAATTTCTCCTAAATTCGTGCAAATTTTGTCCAAATTTTGTCCAAATTTTGTCCAAATTGCAGATTGTGCTTTCCGATTGTTCAACTCGATGTAATATTTCTTTCTAAGACGAACTGCCTCTACGAGATATGTACACAATTGTCCGTGTCTTTTTAAAATCTGACTTTCTTGAAGACATACTTTTTATGTTGCAACAGAGATGCAACCTCGCGTAATTTGTTAGCTGACCGTTACATTTCGGTAGAGTTCGCTATCGTACTGGAGCATTTTCTACAGAGTCGGTAATTCAGAACCGTAGACAGAAAAATGCATTGCATACAATGTCTGTATGGTCTTTATTGTTTTTATAAGTCCGTGATTTTTTATTTACTTCACCATTTGTATCTGTTTTATTCAATTTCATTTTATTATATAACAGCTTTTTGGAATACTGTTTATTGAAATTTTACTTTTGAATACTTTACGCAGCCGCTACCAGCTGCTTTCTTAATTTGGGACAGGTTCTATTGATCTAACACCTTGTACTTTAATAAATGACTTTAGTGTATAACTTTAACGTAGGGTAACACTGTATGTATATATAATAAGATCAGACTCTCTGACAAGAGATTAACAAGACTTTACTTGCACCTCCTTGACTGCATCTTACATCGTTCTGCCCTTCTCTGCCCTTCTCTATAGTACGCAATAGTACGCGAACCCCACGCCACTCTCTGCACGCACATACACCGTCGATAAAGTAAAGCGCGATTACATTCTCCAACTAGGAACAAGTTCAAGCAATGTATTGTTTTAATCAATGATATTAATATAATTTCTTATTGTATTAATATTTATTCAATGAAATATACTTATAGGAAGCAATATGGTATACTGGTCAATGCAGTATTATATTAACTGATATTAACAATTATATATATATTATTATTTACAATTATTAAAAGATCAATAAAAATAAAGTGCAAATGAATAAAAATTCAATGCAACTAATAAATTAAATAGCATTAAATGATGGCAGAAATATTAATTAATTTGATTAATACAATACGAATATTGTAGACTTGTGTTTTCGCTCCAATTATTAATTAATTGATTTATCGATGTAATATCATGTTAGCAAATATTAATAGTTATATTATATTATATATATCAACTTTACTTCCAAAATTGACCTTTAGAGTTATTTAAAAAACATGAATAGAAACAAGGACCTACTTTTCCGCTTCAACTTTTATTTACGCAAACCTCACGGACATTGAATCTGACTGTTAGCAATTCTTATCAGTATGGTATCGCATTTATGCGAGAAATATGCAGCACATTGAGATTCTACTTGTGACCTGAACAGAGACTGAAGGGCGCCAGGTGCGAAAGAGACAACAAAACAGGAAAACAAAGAACAAAAAACTTAGAATCACTTCGCTCGAAAAGATCCAGATAGTCTCCGAAATCGATGCGTAGCGGATGCCTTGTCTCTAGATCGTTCTCAGAATTTTTTCCTCAAACTCCTTCGATTTCTAACATTTTTTATTTTGTAACTAATTTCGTGAGTGCAATGTATGCACGGTTTAAAACATGCAGTGCGCTCAAGTGTAAGAGAATTGTGTACAGGCGATTTTATTGTGGTAGTCTTGTAGAGGGCAGGGCTGCACCAAGTGAGGGCCCTCCAAGGCCTTTCAGGGACGTCCCTGGACCAAAATCTTTTCCTGTTATTGGGACTTTGTATAAATATTTGCCAGTCATTGGTACGTCTAAGTTATTAACACTAAATATTATTTTACTAAACAAGATTAATATTCTTTTAAATTTATGATTTTCAGATTTATTTATTATTTTTTATATATTAATTTTATTGTTATGTTGAACGAAAATTCAGGTGAATATAGTTTTACCAGGCTGTATGATAGTGGACTGAAAAAATTAAATCGGTTTGGACCGCTGGTTCGCGAAGAAATTGTGCCGAATGTGAATGTTGTATGGATTTATAAGCCAGAAGACATTGCCGAAATTTTTAAAGCTGAATCTGGTTTGCATCCAGAAAGAAGAAGTCATTTGGCTCTATTAAAGTACAGGAAAGATAGGCCTGATTTGTACAGCACTGGTGGCCTATTACCCACGTAATATTACTTCGTTTTATTTTCTATTTTGAAACATTAGAATTTTGAATGGAAATGTTGAATTTTTAATAGAACTCTGATACAAATACTTTCCTGTCGTTTTAATATAATTTTAGTGAAAATATTCTCTTGAATTTTCTTGAATCTTCAATACAATCTTGATTAAAATACATTCTTGAATTTTTAGATAATTTTTAATAAAAATACATAAACGTTTTATTGTCTTATACAAATTAAATTTTCTTTTGAAATTGTAGGAATGGACCAGAATGGTGGAGACTCCGGAAAGAATTTCAAAAAGTCTCTAGCAAACCCCAAAATATAATAAATTACATAGAAGAAACAGACATTGTTGTAAAAGAATTTGTTGAACTATGCACAAAAGAAAAATTTGAAGATCTTTTAGCAATTTTATCGCGTTTATATCTCGAATGTAATTGTCTACTACCATCCTCGATTCAAATAAAAAAACTAGCTAATTATACATTTCTTTTTTTTCAGTAACATGTTTAGTTGTATTTGATGTAACACTAAACTGTTTCTCAAAAGATGAAAGACACAAAGATTCGAGAAGCTCAAGGTTAATAGATGCTGCTATTGAAACTAACAATGCAATTTTAAAATTGGACAATGGTCTGCAATTATGGCAATTTTTTGAAACACCTCTATATCGAAAATTGAGGAAAGCACAAGCATACATGGAATCGTAAGAACAATCATATAAACTGCATTGCTAACTTTTTCAAATTTAAGTTTAGCTTATATTAAATATTTAGTTATTAAAAGAAACATTCAAATTATATTTTTAAATTGAATTAAAATTTCTCATTCGTCATATTCAGTATTTACTTATCAAATTTATTTATTAGAGTCGCATTAGAGCTAATATCCCAAAAAAAGAACAACGAATCTCATAAAAACAAATCATTCCTAAACGCCTATTTCGAAAACTCTGCTTTGGACATCAAGGACATTGTAGGCATGGCTTGCGACATGCTACTAGCTGGTATAGACACTGTAAATATTTCTATTAAACAATATATAGGTAAAAATAATTGATTAAGTATTAAAAATCAGCTGTAACACATTTGAAAATACTTGCAGACTGCCTATAGCACAGCTTTCACTCTCTATCATCTAGCGAAAAATCAAAATGCCCAAGAAAAACTGAGAGCAGAAGCTGTGCAATTATTATCTGATCCTCATCAACCAATTACAGCAGGCGTTTTACGAAATGCTTCTTTCACAAAGGCTGTTGTAAAAGAAAGTTTGAGATTGAACCCTATTTCTATTGGAATTGGTCGCATTTTGCAAACTGATGTTGTTCTTAGTGGCTATGAAGTACCTAAAGGAGTGAGTTTTCAACAATATTTGTATACAGGGTGTCCCAAATAGCTTGCATATTTTTTTAAATTTTAGAGTTACATAAAATATATATAATATAATATATATAAATATTATGATATACAAGATATTTTTAAGGTAAGACACCCTGTATAATAAATATAATAGAAATATAGCACATTCTCCCACTTACATTTTGCAGACAGTGGTAGTGACACAAAACCAGATAATCTGCAGGCTCCCAGAGTACTTTCACAGTCCAGACTCGTTTGTCCCAGAAAGATGGCTTCGCGAAAGCAAAATTGGCAGTGGGAAGTCTGTGCACCCATATGTGGTGCTGCCATTTGGCCATGGACCTCGTTCTTGTATTGCCAGACGGTTTGCTGAGCAGAATATGCAAGTATTATTGTTACGGGTAAGTTATATCTCCTCAATTGAAATAATTGAAGCACAAAGCGATTTCAATCCTCTTTATTCTTATAAATGCAATGAAAATTAGTATAAAAACATCCTACTTTAGATGTGCCGGCAGCTCAAGTTCACCTGGCAAGGTGGCCAACTCGGTGTATTGTCTCTACTAATTAACAAACCCAATGCACCAATAAAACTGAACTTTTATACCACTTAAAACGCTATAAAGAATAAAATACTGAGAAAAGAACACATTCCACTTTATTGCGTAGCTATAATTAACAGTTAAATTAAATCGGTAATACAATATTCTCGATGGGTAGAATATTTAGTTGTAAGTCATGTATTTCGGAGTGGCCGAGAACTTGGCGTAGGACTTAATGACTTTGTTCACTGCCTCCAGGAAGTCTTTCTCCGTGGCCACTTTGCGACGGGCTCGAATTGCGAACATGCCAGCCTCTGTGCACACAGAACGAATCTCGGCGCCCGTGCTATTCGGACAGAGACGAGCTAATAACTCGAATCTGATGTCTCTTTCAACACTCATGGAACGTGCATGGATCTTGAAAATATGAGTTCGACCCTCCAGGTCTGGCAGACCGAATTCCACTTTCCTGTCCAGACGACCTGGTCGCATTAGCGCAGGGTCTAATGTGTCTGGTCTGTTTGTTGCCATTAGCACTTTGATATTTCCCCTTGGATCGAATCTATAAAATATTACGACTAATGATTATGTATCGAGTAAGATTAACGACATTCTAACGTACCCATCGAGTTGGTTAATCAACTCCAACATTGTGCGCTGCACTTCATTGTCCCCTCCAGCTCCATCGTCGAACCGAGCTCCTCCAATAGCGTCAATCTCGTCAAAGAATATCAAACATGCTTTCTTGCTACGAGCCATTTCAAACAGTTCTCTCACCATACGAGCTCCCTATTAAAAACATCATGATACTAAATATCTTCATCATCGCATTACAGTTTGTTTTATGTACCTCTCCAACATATTTCTGAACCAATTCTGAGCCAATCACACGAATGAAACAGGCATCCGTTCTGTTCGCTACAGCCCTGGCGCACAGTGTTTTTCCTGTACCTGGAGGACCGAATAATAGAACACCTTTTGGTGGCTCGATTCCTAAGTTAACGAACTTCTCTGGCTGTAACAGAAATTTATATCTTCATAAAAAGTCTTGTAAATATTGTGAAGGAGTCTAATTATAAAATACTGACGTGCAAAAGAGGAGTTTCTACAACTTCTCTCAGCTTTTCGATCTGCTCCTTACAGCCACCAACATCGCTATATGTAACATCAGGTTTTTCTTCAACTTGCATCATTGTTACGCTCGGATCGATTTTAGGTGGCAATGGAATGTGAATTTGGTACTTGTTGCGATCAACACCAACTCTCATGCCCTCCTCGATGTCGGTAGGAGCAACAGATTCGGCTAGATCGACCACAAATTTTGCAAACTGTTTCACATTTATAATGTATTTGGGGTCAATAGAGTCTGCATTGATTATTTTAGTGCAGCGAGCAACTTGCAATGGCTGCTCATTCTGCAATGTCTGCTTATCCGCTGCAAGATCCCATAGTGCTGGTGGTGCCAAACCAGTATCAGACTCTTTAATCCCTGTTAATTCGTTAACACGTTTAATTATCGTTTGGATGTCTTCTTCAACTACTTTTATGCTTTTCGTGTATTGTCCTTGGCCCTGTTTAAAAATTAGTAGACGTAATTCACATTTTTAGTGGTGATAATCCTTAAGAGAATTAATTATTAACCACTAACATAGCAAATCCGCGATTGCTGTTTTATGTTTTATTAGGTTAATGAACTTTTTTACTTACGTAAATTTTTAATAGAGCAATATCGCCTTCGTCCAAAGCTAAAATAACAAAAAGTATTAAATCAATTGTGCACATGACTTTGACATGAAATGATGTTTATAGACAGAGTAATTTACATTTTATTTCCTTTTCTTCTTTCTCATCTTCACTTTTTATTTTCCTCATGTCTTCTCCTAAATGGTCCGGCATTCTTCTAGTTGAATAATTTACCTAAACACTCTAGGAAACAATTTATTTCACTTCGTGAACAGTGTACGTCGCGGATTGATTTTGTGGTTAGGTTCTCGATACATTACCTGCAAAATCACTTTTGTTAGTGACATCTACATGTAGATTGTAAACTAATGATTTTTTATCCTAATACCGTGCGAATAAGATAGGAAACTATTTCATCGACCATACGTCATAAGTCATTTTTTGAATATTTAAATTGAAAATTTTGAATGATCCAGTAATGTCTCATTGAAAATACTTGTTTTGTATATATAAATGGGAAGATACGTACATGTTTTTGCATTTGTGATATATATTAAAATATTGTTTCAACATATAAAATTTATTAAACAAATAAAATTTGATGATTAAAGTATGGCTCTTATTAAAAGAAAAATAAATTATAAAAAATAAATTACAGGTTAAAAGGAACACAATTTTATTTTTTGGAAACTGGAGAATTTTTTCACTGAAAAAGATTGTAACCCAGGTAGCACACCCAGATTGTAGCCCAGGTAATTTTTAGGTCTGAACGTCTTACGTCCCAAAACGTTTTTGGAAACATAATTTGAGATGTCTCTGTACTATCTGGGAAAAAATTGAGTAAAATTATAGTTCGATAAATCTTTAGTTTGTGATTATAAAAGCTAGTTGTAGGTGTACCTATGGTGTGTTACGAAAAATGTAAATCTATCGCGATGGGAATAAGTATGGTGTAAAGTGTACGGAATGACAAAATTACAAACTAACGTACACAAATGAATGACCATTAAGCCTAACTGCGCAGATTACTATCTGTTCGCCACACCCCCTTGCCATTTCACTCCAACGTGCATCTTCCCTTCAGGATTACTAGGTCAATCACTATAATTTGCCTTTAAACGATTCCTTCTAAGTGGTCGAATACTATTTTAATACAAAGTAGGAGAAACAGGTGATTTAATCGTAACCTATTCAATAATTCATGCTGTAACATAGTACTTGTTCACTCTCCTTGGATACTTTTAATAAAAAACTGAGTTTCCGGAGCTTCTTTAAAAAATTTCAACAACTAAACGGCTAACAATAAATTGATAGAACTTTATACTATGGTTAGATAATACCTCGAATAATATGTGCACAAAGTTTCATCTCATCATAGGAAGGATAAAAATGGCTGAAAACAGCAATCCTCTTTGATTTCAGTTCAGTTTTTTTATTATTTATTTTATATGTTTGCTGTTCAATACAATTTTAAAAGGATTCTTTCCAGACTTTAAGAATTTGTAAGAATAAAATGGCTGAAGATTTGAAGAATACGTGGAAACATTTTTAGCTCAGCAGGATTCTTTTTTACGAAGATGTAACAATTTGATCAGAAATCCTCTTGGCAATAAAAATGGCAGCGTCATGCTTCCACGCCACGGTTAGCCACCTTTCAAAGGAAATGTACGGACCGCCTAAATTGTACTTCCCATGTCAGTCGGTCCTTGACCGAGATGATCCTTGGAAAAATGCAAGATAATGAAAGATCCAATAGAACAGAACACTTTCACTCGTGTTCATCCCGACCCGCCGATCCTCCTGCAATCGGAGGCGTGGTGCAACCTGAAGATCAACATATTTCCACGTGATATTGAGCTATACTATATTCGTCAGCATCCTATTACCCTTGCAATGGCAGCTCGCACACGTGGGAATATTCTACACGTGTTTCTACACCTTGAATGCCACAAAAACTTGACCCGCAGACATTTTGATAGAATTACTGCACGAATACTTTTTGATGGTATGTAACATTGTTTAAATATTCAAAAATGCTTCGCAGAGTAAATATATAACTATGGTTATGTAATTTTTCATTACGTTTATTTAGATATAATTTACGATTGAAGTCAAAACGTCACAAAAATTTGATTTGCAAACATTTTTACAGAATTACTGCATTCATACGACTTTTTGATGGTATAATATTTGTTTAAATTTTCAAAAATGCTTATAAATTATAGTTTTTTCAGTGATATTATTTTTTATTACGGTTTTTAGACACAATTTTCAATTCGTGCCAATCTTTGTCCACTTGAAAAGAACTTTTGATAAAATTTGTATATGTTGATAAAAAATAATAATTTTGAACGGAAAATTTGTGCACATTATCCTTTGAACTCTCTTTTAATCGCATGAAATTATTTCATCAATTTATTTTCAGCCGTTTAGTAGCTAAAAATTCTGAAATGAGACTCTTTTCTAATTAAAACACTCAAAGGTATGAAAAAATGAATTAAAACATTAGCTGGGATCAAAGAGGACATTGTGTAGAACATTTGTAGAAAATTTTAAACGAATCGGTTCCATAGTTTTGGAGCTATCATATGAAATATATTAAATCTCATGCTTCGAAAAAAAACTGAAAGTAATGCTATTTAAATATTTATTGCAATTTAATTACTGCTTACAATATTATTATTCTTTATTTGCCATACTGTTTAAATGTAAGGGATCGTGTTAACCACACACATATTAGCAAATACATAAGAAACAACTCGAGATAAATTGATTCTAAAGGTAAAACCAATATTAAACAAGAAATTATCTCAAAAAAATACAAAATAATTACTATAAGTAGTCGATGATAAATAGTTGATAAATGATTGATCAAAGGATGATAATTGGCAATTCTTTTTATTTCCTGGTATACATATGTACAAACATCGCGTCCAGTTACAAGATAATAACGATTTAATGCAAGCCTCGTTCAAAAGTCATTCGATCATCGAATTTTGATTAAAATCTCTGGAAAGGATTTGAGTTGTAGGGTTGTCTATAATCGGAATTGTCGGGTCCTGGTGGGTTGGCAGCCAAAGCTCGTCTAATTGCTTCTGGAATTGGGGGTGGAGTTGGTAAATGCGCGCCTTGGGGATGGAAGCCATTTTCGTCAGCAGTATACTCGACTGTGATTGGTGTACCGTCTGGCGCGGAATATGAAAATCGTCCTTGAACCACCTGCAAACGGATATTTTAATTTTTAAAGATTTTTAAAAATTACGTTTTTATGTTACGATTATATCTTTCGATCTTATACGATTAATTATATTTGATTTTTACGTGTCACAGTGTGCAAAATGAAATTGTTTAAAGTCTTTTTATCGACGAAATAAATTACAAACAAAACATTTTTGAAATTTGGTTATTCTGTAGTTCAAAAAATAGTTAAAAATTATTTTTAGTACAGACTAACAAGTTGAAAAAACAATTTCTAGTTCATTTAATTCGAACTTCGGAAATTTTATCTATTGAATAAGCGAACAAAAATTTATTTTTAACATATTTTATAGATGAAAACGTAGTCCTTGAATAAGGAATTTTTTATTCTAGTTACTTATCAATGATGACGTGTATTTAAAGTTAAACGTACAGGTTGCGAAATTTTGTGATGAGTTTTTATTATATATGAAAGTGCGAGAAAGTATCTGTGAAATAAGTATGCGAAGTGGGGAAACGAATGCGTGAAATTAATTTCGTTAAATAAACTGATTACCTCGCTTTGACCTTGTGCAGTACCCTGGGGACGTCCGCTTTCGGATACTGAAATTCCATTCTCGGTATCGTAGCTAAAAGTGTAGGATCCATCCGGATAAGTATCTTTCTGCTGGCTGCGAATTCCTATAAACCTTCCAGGTGAGCTGCAATTAAATTATAATAATCTTACTCGACCCCTAAAATCATCTCTTAAATCTCTGCATTATTAAAAATTAAAAGAACAACTCACACTAACTTTATTCAATTTTTATACAGAAATGTATTTTTTTTTAACTTTGGATCATTAAAAAATAATCAGGACAATTTTAACCTATTCTTAAATTGAATTTTCAAGATTAGATCTCTAAATCTAATTTTTAAAATTGAAATAGAAAAATTCTTTTGAATGCATACTTATATTGTAACTATTTTTTACATTTTTTAACATGGAAATAGAAGATTATTTTTGAGTGTATACTTGTACTGTGGCCATTTCTGAAAATTGAAATAGAAAAATATTTTTCTTACTTTCATATTGTAACTTAAACTGTTTTTTTTTAAATTGAGTAGCAAAATATTTTTAAATGCGTTGGTCGCATTTTTGACTGCGTACTTATATTGTGGCGTGTTGTACTGGGGTTGTTGCACTTGAGGTTGATATGCAGGTCTGGGCGTTGTTCTAAATGCATTTTGACTGGGAAAACCGCGGAAATTCCCAAATTGTCCTACGGCGCAGCAGATCAAAGTGAATAGAAAAAACTGAAATTATACAACATTAAATTGTTTTACTCTCAATAACAGTTTCAAACAATTTCGAGTAGATATCATCAGTTAAAAAACCCCTTGTATAGACTACAATTCAAATAAATAATTTGAAAATTTCTTTCCAATTTAAACAATAGTAAAACAAAAAATCTAAAAGACCCAAAACATGTTTTGCAATGTTTCCAAAATGTCTTCAATTTGAATAAAAGTGAATACATAGAAATATTTAACAATTTTTACAAATTTTGTAATGGGTCACTTTTTGACCCGCCTAATACCTCTATCATCGAAAAAACGATATAAAAATCAGATTTATATAGCACGTTTTTTAACCCTTCGCATTCCGAATTATTTTTCAATTTTTTTGCCAACAATTCCCTATTTTAAGGGATTTATTTAAAATTTACTTCAAAGGACAGTTCCTTGACTGCTACTTATTTTAAACAATTTTGTTTACCAATTACATTAAATATAGCTTTCAATCTTTGATGTAATTTATATTTGTGGAACTTATATTTGTTTTTAACTAAAAAATAAGACAAATAAATAAAGGAAGAACCAAATACATATTAAAACCCGTTTTATTTACATTTTTTTTTCTCTAATTTCGAGTCACACTCGACAAAGGAGTGCGAAGGGTTAATAGTCGAGGACCGAACAATAAAAAATGCACCAATTTTGATAGCATTTTGTTTTGTGCTGTTAGTGTTGGTTCACTTAGGTCCCGTGTCACTCGAGGGTTGACTATCGGCAAACACTCACTAAACGTTGCATGGTGTCCGTTTCAGTGGCACGACGTCGATCGAACAAGACTTCAAACCTGCGGTACCAGATGCAGCTGCTGGCAGCATTTATATGAAGACGAGCCTGAAGATCTTCCCTTTCCCTGATCCTGCATTTGACACCACTCTCCTCATAATTTCTAGTCGCCCTCACGTCCGCGCCCCACCTCAACCCTACCCGCGACAAATGGACTGTGCAATCAGATGCATTTTTCTGCAGTAACTTTCGAAAAATTGTGCAACTGAAAATTGTGCCAGCATTCAACTGCCTAAAATTATGAATCAATTTTTTTCGTCAGTTTAAACGCGATATTTAATGTCATCGTTTACGGTCTTGTTCGGTGACAAGTGTTGCGTTTAACCAGATTCTTTTCTCTGAGTAATCATCGAATAATTATGCAACTGAAAATTATGACAGAATGTAACTGTATCTTGTTGCAGGTGTGCTATGAAGCTGGGTGCATTTTTCTAGAAGCGTCTAGGAAATTTGAATTGAGCTAAAGAAATTTTGAAGTTCCTCATGCAGGAAAATTACGAAAAAATTTATTTGGTAAGTTTGGACTGTATATTTAATGTTACCGCTAAGGAAGTAGATACAGTTCTCTGCACAAGTCTTCAGAAGATCGTATTAAATCTTGAATAGAATTAAAATAGCAGAAATCTAAAATTATCAAAAAATTTATTTAGTGTTATTGAGATATTTTTATGATTTTGAATCTAAAATAATAAGAACTTAAATTTTTTTTTCTGTTTTTTGGGCTTCAGATAAGAATTTTTCAAAGGTTTTTACCATGGAATGGTTAAAAATTTTGATTGATTTAAAAGTGGACTGAAAATGAGAAGGAAAGAAATTTCGACTGGTTGCGAGAGCAGTTTATTGTTGCCTCAGCAGTCTTGATTGATGAGATCAGGGCTCAGTTTCAATCGCCCATCATTAAAGTAAAGTCTTCATAGCTGTGAGTGGCACCTCGCATTTCACCGCCTTCTATTGTTTCTCCTATCAATACTGATATCATAAATACGCCTTCTACCTCTGATGTTGCTCCTTCTGTTTCCCATTGCATGCATCGCCCTCGAAATCGACATCTGTGATAAGGTTAGTAGCCTAATTTTGTGACAAGTGTCACTCGAGCTGCCTTTAAAATTATTTTTTGTGTTCAAGGCAAAACCAAAAATTTTGTAAAAATTCCACATGGCTGGTTTAATGCTCACTTGTTAATTGCTCTCAGTAAAAAATTAAAATATTTGCAACTTTAACCAGAATAAATTACAATGTTCATTATAAATTTTTGGGAGATATTATTGGAAGGATTCAACAATTTTGTTTGTCCTTCATATGAAGTATAGAATTTTAAAAATATTACACGATATAGAACAAATATGCATTTATTAATTGCTGTTGGTATAAAATTATGAAATTGTAATGTCCGTCCTATTTTATCATTAGATATTATTCAAGGGATGCAATATTTAATGAATTTTTTATATACTTGATTTGTAGCAGAGTTGTGCAGAATTACAATTGAGTTACTCCAAGAATTATAATTACGAAGTACTTGAATTACATTTGTAATTCGGTCATGTTCTAATTTATAATTCAGATCTTCGTTCAATTAAATTACAATGTAATTGGAGTCCAATTATAAAATACTTCGTAATTATATTACATTAATTACGAATCACGAGGGCGAGGAATAGAAAATACGCCGCATAGACATCAAACACGTATATGAAAGAAAAACATAAAAATATGTGGCACTTCTTCAAAGTTCTGGGCTATAATTTGAGGAGCTGTATTTCAATTATATTGTATTTCAATTACACATCTGATTGAAATAATTATTAATTTAATTAATTGAAACGTTTGAATTATGTAATTCAGTTACGACGTTGTTGAATTACTATAAAATTGAAATATAATGTAATTTAATTGCACAACGTTTTTTTTAGCAAAACTCTGATTTGTAGTCTAAAATTTTGGGAAAACTCTCAGAGTGAGGATAATAACGTATTTATTGTTTAGCGTAGGGTTCGTATGAAGATCTCGGATAATAAATGAAAAACAGTGTCTCAAAGTTAGGGGTTCTCGCCTGAGACGGTTCTAGACCTCGCCGTCTGACAACCAGGTTGCGAGCGTTACCTGGATCTAGTTTGACCTTTCTCGTTTTATTAACCACGTCAGCTTAGGTATGCCCCATCATCACAGCAACGCTCCGGCTCTCATAAAGAAACGAATAGAGCGCATACCTTAGGGATCCTCCCAACGAGCCACGTACCTAGAAATTATGTAAACTAATCCTGTTCGCAGCTTTGAATCCGGTTCAACATATCTTCCGAATTATTTCATCGGGTGAGTAATCGATTATTAGTTATTGAAAATTCATCATCGCACTCGGGAGAATCTGCAGAATCGTTCTCTGTGAGAATCATGTGTATAGCTTTTATTGTTGCGGCACAAAAAATTCTTCTTTCTAATTTAATTAAACACGTTCAAATGTATATAATTTTATTTCAAAAAGTACCATTGTATTCAGAGAGCCTGTAGATTTGTTTAATTTCGAAATCATTTTTACAGTTTCAATGGTTGAACCATACAAAACTCGATTTTTCTCGCCTGCTTCTTTTTAATTATACTTCAAGATGTTGAATTGTATATAATTTTATAAAATAACATATCATTGTATTTGGAAGAGTCTGTACATTCTTTATGTGTGAAACTTATTTTCATAACTTTCATAGCTGAACCACAAAAAGTTTGTCAAATCAAAAAGATACGTTATTGTTTTCGGGAGGGTCCACAGAATCGGCCTATACAAACATTATTCGCACAACTCCTATTGTTAACTGATGAAATATTCCCAACGTTTAAGATGTGTTTTACTAATAATAATTATCGACCATTTTCACAGTATCATTAATCAAAGTGCTTTCGTGTTAGCCGGTTTAAAAAAATCGTATTTTTGCGAACGGTAAACTAGAAGCACGGTATAATTATGGTTATAAAGTTCAATGTGGCAGCGGGGATGAACAGTGGTTACGCAGTATACTCTGTTTCAAGCGAGAAACAGGGCATGGCAGACTCACCGATCCTGTCTAACCTGTTTAGTTCTGATATATTATCAAGATACGTCTAAATCATAGTAATAGCACTCACACAGACGTATCGACAAATGATCGAGCCGTAAGTCACGCAGTTCAACCAAACAGTGCGACTTGATTCGCTGCAACGCTGAATAAAATTCAAATTTCGCGCCACTTTCCTCAAACTACCCTTACAACTGAACTAATACAATCAGGCGCAACCTGCTCTGTAAACATTGTTTAAACATAATTAACTGGTTAGTAAGGTATAAAAATATATATCGTTGGATTCGGTCGAGTATGTAGAATTTTTCTAAGTAAAACCATTTTCATAGCAGTTATGGTTCGAGCGCAAATAATTGTCAAATCTGAGGATCTTCTAACTAATCTTATCGAGCGAATCCTTTACTTTAAGAATTATTTAAACATACTTAACTGGTCAGGAGGGTATAAAAATATATATTGCTAGAGCGCACAATATTATAAAAGAATTATTTAAAAAAACCATTTTATGGTTTATATATATATATATTTATATATATGTTTTTAATATTATAAAAAGATATGACTGCGTTTTCGACAGTCCTTAGAAGTTTCTTATAAAATTCATTTGTATAGTTTTAATAGTTAAACCGTAAAACATTTTTAAATTTGAAATTCGATTCTTCTTTCCTTTTTCTCGCAAGTTGAACTTCCATTATTCTATTGATGTTTTTAACTGTTTATAGCGTTGTGAAAAAGTATAGTAGCATATTCAAAAGAGTCTATAGAATCATTTAATGCAATGATTGCTCGCATAGCTGGCACGGCTGAGACGCAAAACGTGTTTCAAAATTGGAAAGTTCGAAATTTGCAATTTAGATTGCACTGTCTTAAAGTCGAAGTCGTTGAGCGATAATATTTTGCATCTGCGTTAAAATTCCGTTACCTGTTATCCTGAGGTCGGTGGATGGGTCGATCGTTGCGCAATAGACAAGAAACCGATGATTTGCTTTCACTGACTCACCTTTACCGTGATATTACGATTACCATTAGCATTAATCCGATCGGTACTTCGGTCACTTTTCCTAAAATCTCCCACAGATACTTTAATTGTATATATCTGCATCCGTCGAACGTTTCTTTCCACATACCGTCGTCTTAATAAGCATCATTTCTATGTATATTATCGTATCAACATATTACTACCTGTCAGCCAATGGAATCTACCATTTTAAAAAGCACTATACAATTTAATCATTGTCATTATCATTCATTATCGTTATTAATCACCCCATAATTTTAAAATTATTTTATCTAGGTCATTTTATTAAGATACGCTTATCGAGGCAAAATCAGTAATTACTTTTTTTATTAATCTTTTTAACGATTTTAGCAGGTCGAACTTAATTAAATTAATTAGTGACTATGACGGCAAAAATTAATTTCAACCATTCTTTGAAACAACAGATTTAACACTTCGGAAAGGTACTCTTTTTTTTGTTGGAACATTACAATGTTTTTTCAAAATTTAATTGCAATCTTTAATTCAATAGAAATAAAATTTATATTGCTGATTTATTATTTAATCATTGCTTCGAAGAACAGTCAAACAATTCATATAAGCAGTCATGAAGTTTTCATGAATATATAGTTTAATAGGCACGTATATTGTTTATTATAATGAACAGTATAACATTGAATAACATTTGTAGCATAGTTTCTGTACATTCAGTAAAATCAGAGCGGGCCATAAACAAATCTCAGATGTACAATCAACAAATTATTCGCGTTTCAATCAACAAAGCAGAATGTTAATTTAAACGACACGATCTTATTGACTAATAAATTAGTTATTACGTAGGCAGTACAACGTAGAGAAGCTTAAGCGAACAGTTTCCCGATATAATTTGTTTACAATTGGATTCCACGTAACATTGAGAGTATAGTGTTCCATGGTTGTGTTTAAACATTCTGCAAGATCAATTACCGGTAAGAATCACTTTAGACTTTTCATTATTGATTTTACACTATTTGCAGTAATTATTTTATTTCTCGCTGTGTACGCGAAAGACCATGATAAAAAATTACTGACTAATCCCTGGGGGGATTTTCTACTAGTTACAATTTTTTTTAATTTTCAATTCAAAAGGATTTTCCTTAAATAAAAAATCATTTTTGTGAACTTCAATTTCGTATTTGTAATATACTGAGATGAATTGAGAAAATTTTTAAAAATAACTTGAGAAATAACATTTCTAAAACTTTCCCTTGAGTTGTGTTTTTCTAAATAGTAAAAGCATTTCTTGTAAACAAGCTTGACTCTTGGCTGAAAACAAACTTTCCCCACTAAACGAACAATTTATGTATAACGCTTTCGCACTTTACTTTGCACTCCGGATTGAACATCAAACACATGACGAAAACTAGCCATGGAACACCATACCAAGCCCCACAGACTTCTTCTATCACCTAGCAAACACCAGCTCTCCAAAAGATTAAGTTACGTGTGCTTTCCAAAGTTGAAACCCAATTTCCATGAACAAATTAAGTAGTATCCGAACAAGATGCGGGGATTATACCACTCCTAAACAATTGCTTAACTATATCAGCGTATTTTTAAGTTCGTCAAAAATCCAGGAGAGGTTCAAAGTTTTCCGTTCACTTTGCGAGTCTGCTTCCGAGAAAGAGGATCCTGGAGACCGTTTCTTCGGCTTAGTATCTCCTGTAAGGTTCCTCCTCTTCAGGGTGTGCTGCATTGTGTGCCAGGGCGCGTTGTATTGCAACTGGAATCGGCGGGGGCGTTGGCAAATGTGCACCATTCGGTTGAAAGCCATTCTCATCGGCAGTGTACGTCACCAAAATCGGAGTTCCATCCGGTGCGGTGTAACTATATTGTCCTCTCACCGACTCCACTTGATTAGGCCCAACGAATTTCGGAACTCCTTGCTCTGCTACTGATATACCGTTCTCTGTGTCGTAGCTAAAACAGACAAAATTAATTAGTTAGCGTGAAAGATAATGTCTCGATATGTAGGAAGAACTCCAGATTGTAACGTTACTTATAACTAGACTGCGGATTTTATGCATTTATGACAAAAATGGGCTAGTGCAATTTAAAGCAGTGGACGAATTACGAAGATTTAAGGACATCAGTGTATTAATTTCAGCTTAATAAGACAATCAAAAGAAAAAAGAATTTTCTATTTGGCTTCTGTATTTTGCAATCAATGCAAACATTTTGTATTTTGCATAAAGACCCGTAGTCTACTTATAACCTTAATTTACTAGTAGAGACAATACTATTTCAGTGACGAAACCGTTTCGTTTCTAATTATTTTCTTCAGGGAACGTTTACCATCATATTCGTGACATTTTTCTGATTAAAATGAGTCCAAACACGATATCATTCGGATAATATTTACTCGTCCAATTCACGATATAGTAGAACCTCGACTATCCGAACTAATCAGATTCAATCCTACCGATTTGTACGTTGAATTTTCTTGTACACTAGCGTTATAACTTCTGGACACTTTTAAATTTTTACTTAAACTTCGCATTTATTCAAATTATTTAATATATAATCGTTTACAGTGAATGTAAAAAGTATTCGTACGTTCTTTAAAATGAAATAACTTTTTTATATTTGTATCAAACGACCTAATAAAAAATATATAAAAAAGGCATTTCTTAAAACTTTTGTGTTTGGGCCCTTAAAAAAAATTTAAAATATGTTTTGTAGATCTATAGTAGTTACACACATGCTGAAAATTTAATCGAAATCGCTTAACATACACACGAGCTACAAGCGGTTAAAAATTATGAAAATCGTAGTTTTACACGACTTTTGGTCAGTTTCTGCTTAAAATCCACGGAATCAAACATCTTTCCATGCGTGACGTTTTTTTCTGCGTCAACCGATTTAGATGAAAAATGTTCGGTACGTGTATAACTAACATAGATCTACAAAACATATATTTAAAATTTTCATTAAAGGCCCAAATAAAAAAGTTTTTAAAAGCGCCTTTTTATTTTTTTTTTTATTAGGTCGTTTGGTACAATTATTATAAAAAAGTTATTCTATTTTAAGGGGCGTACGAATACTTTTTACACTCACTGATTGTATATTAAATAATTTGAATAAATCCGAAGTTTAAGTAAAAATTTAAAAGTGTCCAGAAGTAATAACGCTGGTGTACAAGAAAATTCAACGTACAAATCAGTAGGATTGAATCTGATTAGTTCGGATAGTCGAGGTTCAACTATATCGTGAATTGGACGATTATATATTAAATAATTTGAATAAATTCGAAAT
>CM052204.1:15729861-15743804 GCA_028455805.1 Lasioglossum figueresi
TGAATGTTCGGGTAGCTTGATCGCGTCGGGTAGCTTGACCGCGTCGGTTAGCTCGATCGCGTCGAGTAGCTTGATCGTTCCGGGTAGCTTGATCGTTTCGGGTAGCTTGATCGCGTCGGATAGCGTGATCGTCCGCGGGTAGTCGATCAGCAGCAGTCTCCAGTCTCATTTGAAATTCGAAATCAATTATAATTACACTATAAAATGTAATCTTCATTGTACGTCGTATGTACATACGTGACTTCCGCCTTTTCCTTTATTAAAATTTGAACGTACATATGTATATTCTATTAATGGATTAATTAATTTTCCGACCTAGAACTAACAAACCGATGAAAATGAGTTTTTAGTAACATAAGAGTATCTACTAAAAATGTCATTTGAAGAAAATGTTTTTTCACTATTTATTTTGCAATTGTTTTAAACAAATGCAACGTTTTCATAGAAGGGTACTTTTTAAAAATTTGAAAAATATGAGGATATAGTCCCAAGTGTCCCTTGTACGTTCATGTTTTTAAAAAGATGGACATTTGAAAATTGTCGAAATTGAAATTAATTGAACTCAATGCTGCACAGTGGGTTATAAGAGATATCGAGATGAATTTATTAAAAAATGATTCCTATTGTAGGCAATTTTTAGGTAGAAGGACCGAAGTAGGGGTGGAAGGTCCGAGCAAAGAGACGGGAAGCGAGTTTTATGGTGCAGACGTGACATTTAGTCAATTGGGGGACTTAAAACGATTTACTAAATTTGCCAAGAGTCCCAAGTTTATTAGTGACGAACGCACCATAAAACTCGTGTACCCCGGACGAAACCCCAGATGGTTGATGAAAAGCTAGAGACGACAATAACCCTACGGTCATGACCTACCCTTACTCCACTGATTTCGGAGGGCGGGTTTTTTGACCATAACACCTAAGCGATTGGGTGTCATAAGGAAACGCCCACTTAGGGATAGGTATAAAAGACGCAGCGTGTCAACAACGAGAGAGTAATCAAAGTAGCGTCGAAGGACAACTCCGAGTAACAGCCAAGTCCTAGCATGTCTAGCCGACCGTAACCACCCCTTACAAATATATATTTCATCCACTGCTAAAACTGACTCCCGTTTATTTTTAACCTCTCGACCGTCCTACACTATCTACTGTTAATTATCGCAATCAATATATATTTTTATTATCATTTTTTAATCAACTGTCTAAATTTTATTGTCTTAAAATAAAATTTTAAATTGTTTATTGGTTACTCGTTTAGTACTTTTCCAGATAATTCAATATCGCGTTAGTGCAAATTACGAATCGCATGTTCAATCTCGAGTATAGAAAGATCGCGTCCGAATTTCGCCAATCTATGTAATCGTAATCCGAATGTCTCCGGCTACCTGTGACGATCAAGCTACTCGACATGATCAAGCTACTCGACGCGATCGAGCTAACCGACGCGATCGAGCTAACCGAACATTCAGATGTCTCGAGTACTCGCCCGAGCCCGCCCGATTTTTTATGACTCGACCCGAACCCGTAAATGCGGGGACCCGCACACCCCTAGCATTTTGATCTCAATTGAGACAAGACCGTCCCCACCATAGCGCCCACTGTCCCCCACTAGCACCCGTCGTTACCATGGAGGAAAGAAGCGCTTCGTCCGTCGCAAGTAGTACGCACGCCTCGTGTATCCCAACGAAGGCGCGCGCTGGATGAAAGGGAGCTTGGTGGGGGAAGCAAGCGTTTGAAGGGCCCCAACATGCCCAGCACAGTGTCGCCAAAATCGACCAAAAATTGTTTTCCTCTCCTCATTTTCCCCTTCCACTATCCCATTTCAGCACCATAAGCATACTCCAACATCCCCTACTAAGTCCGTAGAGTGGTCACGTATTAATCTGGTCAACAGAGAGGGGGGTAAACTGTATTCCCCTCGATTTCCTCGATTCGACGACACTGTCCCAGCACTGCTCTACAGGTATAATCGGAATCGAATAAGTCACGTGATATTGTGAGACATGCACGACAGAGACGTACCAGGTCACATGACCGGGTCGTCGCGGAAGCGTCGGGATGTTCGCCCGTTCGCCGCCGCGCCGGGGAATAGGCGAATGGTAGAAGCACCGACTAGGTATAAGGATAGACCTATCATCCAATGTATTTTTACGGCCTACTTTTCGGGGATCACATAACCCCATTTATCATTTTCATTTCACGCGATTTAGATGAGTTTATACCAGAATCTTCGTGTCACAAATAAATAATTAAGTCTATTTCTGTTCTGAATCGTTATTTCGCGTGCTGGATCACTTTATTTGCATGTAAATAGGCGAAATGAAAATGGTAATGGGGTTACGTGATCCCACAAAAGTGGGCCGCAAAAATATATTGGATGATAGGTCCGGTCTATCTTTATACCTCGTCGAAGGTAGAAGAGGTAAGATAAGAGTACGAGGAAAGTCTTGATCTGGCAACACTGTATACCAGGCATGGAACTGAACTGCTCGATCAGAGGTTTTTCGGAAGCTACGCCCCCTCCAGCTGCGCGCGTCTCGCCCCAAGATTTAAAAATAAAATACCTTTGTTATAAATGTGACTCAATTTTGACCGGGATGTGGATACGGATGCGGCAGGAAGCACAGTAATTTGTATGTTTATTTTATACTGTTATTTTAACAAAAGTGTAATAACTAAGTGTTACAATAAATATAAAACGTTAAAAGTAAATATTACTTTTCACTGTGGGTCCATAAACACCCCGCGTGGATACTTTCGTAAGAATAAACACAGCTTTTTCAAGACCTACTAAATAACTTACAGCGCGTTCAGCGGTCAAAATTCGCTTCCATGATTCCGAAAGTGAGCTGTTTAAAGAGCCGAATTCGCTTCTAGGACACGGATAATGAGTTCAACAGTTCAAAGCCCCAATGCCGCATTCGTTTCCATGATTCCGAAAGTGATCACTGAACAAGACGTTGAAAGTTTCATTCCTAGTTTCTTCATGTTTAGTTCCACTTGTACGAAACTTTCATCGATAGATTTGTGAGGTTTCCTTGATTAAAACAAGACCAAACTCGACAGAGTTCAATCATATTTATCTATATCATAGCGAGCTATGATCACAATTTAAAAAAAAAAACATGGTCCAAATAATGCCGTATTTAGACTAATTTTAACTAGAAAAATCTCACAAACACGTTGGTAAAAGTTCTGTAACAAGAGAATGAATGATTGTAATCGATACGCAGCCTTTTGAAATGTGCCCGGCTGCCTCGACCCTCGGTCCCTCTTCATCGTTTACACGCCGTCCTTCTTTATGTTCGGCAAACGTGAAAGAACGTAGTACCTCTACGTTTTCTGAGCCTTCATATCCCCAAGGTTGTAACACTATAGGAGATAAAACTGTACCTCCTGCACAGTTGTACCATGATTCCCACCCAATATAATTTTCTTTCCTAAAACAAGACCAACCTATTTCAATTCTCTAGTTCTCCCTCATCCTCGGCCCAAAAATTGTCGCTATTGGAGGCTTTAACATAAACTGCTGCCTGCCTCCTTGACCTACTCCGTACTCTCTCCTTTGCTGTCCGGAGAGCTGCTACCATCTTTGTCTCAATTTCTTGTTTAGACGGCCGATCATAGTGTTTATTTACCATTACAGCATCTGAAAATGAAATATAACAAGAACTTAGTGTAAACAGCATAGAAAGAAATAATATCGTTATATAAACAGACATTTGTACCTTGTATGGCTCTAATAATCTCTGTTTCTTGTAAACATAGCTTGTCAGGCTCCATGCCACGCCATGAATAACATACTAGGAGGTTGTCATCGAACGTTTCCTTGAAGCTGAGGTTGACAGCCTCCTTTAGGTTGTATCCACCAACATATTGGAGGTAATTGACCTAAACAAAGCAAGTAAAGACTGTTATATAAATTTATGATAGGGTGTACACAGGGTGTGTGCAAAAAAGTTTACAACAAGAGTTGCAGAGTATGGAGTACGCAATAGATATCAGTAAACAAAATCTCGAAAACAGTTTGTTTTCATGGCGAAATCGGAGTCACCTTGGATTTTACAAATAGGAACACATATTTTTCTTTTTTACAATATTTAGAGGACATCGAGACATTTATAATATTTATATATATTTATTATTAATATTTAGCTTCTCGTCGTATTCGACTTTAAGACAGTGTAAACATTATTTGATAGCGAAGAGGTTACTACAGCTAAATATTTCACATTTCCACTGCTGTAAATTCAGTAATATATTAGTAAAAATATCATGTAATATGTGTTTTGAATTCGTCTCGATGTCATTTAAATATAGTAAAACAACAAAATATGTGTTTATATCATTCATGTGAAAACAAACTGTTTTCGAAATTTTTTTTACTGATATCTAGACTGCAGATCTTTATGCAAAAAACACATTATTCTGCACTGATTATGGGCAGCAGGAATAAAGTAAAAATTTATTTCATTCCCTTAATGATTTTGTTACATTAAAATCGACATTACAATATTCTTAAATTATTCGAAT
Organism: Lasioglossum figueresi; assembly: GCA_028455805.1. Lineage (NCBI taxonomy): Eukaryota > Metazoa > Arthropoda > Insecta > Hymenoptera > Halictidae > Lasioglossum > Lasioglossum figueresi. Next base: position 15,734,392 of record CM052204.1, read on the forward strand.
CCTTTACTGTTTTATATTTAACCCAACCAATTTCTTCATAAATGCATAAAGATCATCAGTCTACTGATATCTATTGTGCGCTCCATACCCTGCAACTCTTGTTGCAAACTCTTTTTTGTCAGATGGCTGCAAGTGAGTGAAAAATCCTATGTCGCGTTAGACAGAATGTATAGATGATTGGAATTATGCTTTTGTATCGCTTACTAGTTCACTGTAGGCATCTTTGTCATTTTCGAACTCTTGCATTGCAGCCACCGTGTTGACAGGGAGCCATGTCGGCTTTATCGGATTATCATGTGACTGTTGTTGCTTCAGAAGTTTCCTGTAAAGGCAAATTATAATCTTATGTTACAAGTATGTAAAATGATTAATACTTACGTTAACATACCCTCCAGCTTGTCCATTCTCGCATGAATTTTTTCAAACTCATCTTGCATCAGTGATGTCTGTCGATCCACTGTCGCCTGTATGTCGCTGTTAGTGACAGTGGCAGACCTAATGCTAGTACTAGTGCTAGTACCGGGTATTTGCGTGCAAGTATCTGTATTGGTCTGTGGGCTTCTTGATATCATATTTCTTGTTCGTGGTAATGGTATCGGTCTGTACGTTTCTTCGAATGTGTTTTTGCCTATCGTATTAGTATCGTCGGTGTCCATAGTCAACGTCGGCTCGAACTTAGTTATGTTATGCTCGAGCGTCGATACATGCATGAGCTTTATCCTCTTTCGAGGCTCCTCATCAGAGGAATTTCTAATATAGTGCGCCAGCTTTGATCCCACACGCTTAAGCCTTCTTAATTGAATCTATAATGTAACAAAATGTTGAAAGAATCGAAAAGAATGTACATGTTATAGTTCATTTAATATAAAGATTAGTTTAATCCTAATGATTAAAACTGATACTTACATTGCGTTCCATCTTGACTTCTTCGCAGTGTCGCCAAACAGTTGAAGGGAATAAACTCAGTAAGCAAACTGCCGCTAGTTTGGCAGCAGATGACCGCCAAACATTGACACCAACTCCATATCCGTTCGTAACGTCATTTGTCCGTGATGTTGGCAGCAGAGTCCGCTAGGCAGACGCAGAAGTCTATGTAGATAGCAGATGCAGAAGTCTATGTAGATAGCATACGCAGAAGTTATGTAGATAGCAGACGCAGAAGTTTAGATGGCAGAGGTTGTGGGCTCAGCGTTGTCCTCGACCAATGGTGGTCGACCGCGCCTGCTCACCAACCGCTATGCGAGTCGGCAATCTCAAGCGTATTAGCGTCATGCTCGTTCTCTTCTGTCCGTGCTTTCGAGCCAGCAACACGTGTCGTGTATTCGGTTTATTAATTGCGAACCACGTTGTGGTTAGTAGTTATAACTCTACATTATATTACTACTTGGTGACTATCCCTGAACAAATAAATTTTATACGATTCATCGTGCAAGGGTGAACAATTTATGTATTTCCTGAACACGTCGAGAGCTGCGTAGGACTCTCTAATCGCGATTCTATACGCGAGAAGTTAAGTGTCGTATTGAACTATCAAGAGATTCTTAACGGTGTCTTGTGCGGAGATAACCTATTCATATTTCCCGCCTGGTACACGAAGAACGAACCCGGCTTACAACCTATACTGGTGACAGAGATACTCTCTGCTGGTGACAAGCCACGTTCCCAATTCTACAAGGTATAGGTAGTAATCGCCATCTAGCAACGATTTTAACGAGTTGCTAGTCACGTCACGAATGGTAACATTTGTCGAGCAGTTTGAACGTTTCGCAACTGCCTGTAATAAACAAAATAAAATAAATCTAGTGTAATAGCGCTATTGAGGGTAGACTCGTATTCTAGGATTGCAAGAGTGCGGGATGCGCCTTCTCATTTCTCAATAATGCAAAGATGGGGGTTTTCAGTGGTCAAAAGCGCTAGATAAACGATCAATCTAGACCACAATCGCCCCCAAATTTCCTGTTTTTACGTTTACGAGACGTAATTTGCATTATTCGGAAGCATAAAGCTGCGCGTGTAGCTATTTTCATAAAGCTGCGACCAGGGCTGCGGAGTAGATTTTCTCAGTACGATGCACTCTTCAAAATGGCGCCACTTAAATCTTTTTTCTTTAAAATAACCTTCGATTGTGATTTAAAGAAAAAAACTGATTTTAATTTAAACAAAAATATAAACTACTTTACAATAATTATATGAACTATCAACTACAACACCCTACTACAGTTTCACCCTTCTAACTTGAACTTTACCCAGTAAACACGCGTGCTCAATTTTGGACAGGCTGCTGCGCGCGCCTAAGTAGCGCATGTTGCTAGCAGAAAGACGAACAGAATGCCGGCCACACGGTCCTGGATTCTGCCCATTTCTAGGATTGCGGGATTCGCGTTCTCATTTCTTGATAGTACAAACACGAGGGTTTTCAGTAGTCAAAAACGCGAGATAAAAGATCGATCCAGGTTGCTATCCCCCTCAAAAGTCCTATTTTTTCGATTACGAGGCGTAATTTGAATTATTCTGCAGCATGTATAGTTATATCAGAGAGATACTCTCTGGTTATATAAAAATAGCTACATGCGCATGTTTACGCCATTTTCGCGTAATGCGACCGTGCTGCCCTCTTAAAAATATAGGCAGCTCGGTCCTGAATTCTGCGTGCTTTCTGCCCGGTCAGCTTCAAGCGTCATGCTGACAGCCTAATGCATGTCACCAGCTCGACAGGCTCGGCTAGGTAGCAGGCCTAGTTTACTGGGTAGCACTATTCGTTAATCAGGATTGTATAGAAGCGTGAATCGTTCATTCAGAGAATTCAGGATAATGCCCAGAATATAATTCAGAAAAGATTATTTGAATTTTATTCTTCTCTTGCGTCATCTTGGGTAAAGATTTTTAATTATCGATTGATTAAATTGTATTTTGCATTATACTCTGTATACTCTTGTATATACTCGGCATTATAGCACGGCACATTATAGCGACAGCTGTTCACAGATGACAAGAAGAACTTCTTCTGAAGAAGGTCCATGGCGGCAGTGTCCTCAGATGAGGAAACTTGTCACGTGACCTGGCCGTGGCGGAAGGGTAGGGAGAGGCGGGAATTCTTGTAATCTCACCACAGTACTTATATGCTACCGAATAAAGCAAATTACGCTTCGTAAATGTAAAAATAGAATTTTCTAGATTGATATTTATCTAGCGTTTTTGACCACTGAAAAAATTCCATCTTTGCATTATCGAGAAATAAGGCGCATCCCGCACCCTTGTAATCCTAGAAACGAGTCTACCCTCTTAAGATTTTAAGCAGCAGATAATCAGTCATTTTTCTCAAAAGTTCAGTGCAAAGTGCGGCACGAACCATTTGTGACTGCATTTAAACATTAAATTTATATTTTACAATAATTGTCCTTTTTTTGATTTAAATATTCACAATTGTAATTATATCCAACTTACTTTTAACACGATCCAAACAAAAGAATATAATTAATATGACAATTAAAAACACAATATTATTCTTGTAATAGCCGCTTCGTTTATAAAACGAAATTTATTAATATCTAAATTGTAATCGACAATTAAAAATAAGAATAGCAGGAATGATATGAACACTAAAAATTAATTGTATACAAAATAAATTTCTATGGCTAAATCTTGTAATAGTTACATACAATTGAAACGGAACTATACTATTATATTCTATAGTAACTTCCATCAACATGCAACAATAAAACATGTGCAGAATTATATACAGAAAAGCTACTAAAAGTAAACATTAAATTGAGCATAGTATCGCAAAATTCAATGCCTCTTACTTCGTCTAATACTAATATATGCACCATAATAACTCTTCTCATTCCACCATACGTACATATATTAAACTATTTCTTGCTGCAGTATTGTTCAAATAAATAAATGAATGAGTATGACGTACGTAAACGTATATAAAAATACAATTTCGATGGCAGTGTGCATCCAGATCTCTACAGTGAGATAATTTCACTAAAAAATCTAGAAGAAGAAATGCTTGCAACGAAACTCTCTTTCACCAGAGTGCAATGATGAACTGCAACGAAGTTTTGTACCACATTTAACTGATCACAAAGAGGAGTGACATTTTTATGCAGAATAAAATGTCCGTTTCTACAGAATTAAGTTATATTATACAGAATCTAATGATTAATTAAATAGTTGTGCCACTAAAATGTACATCTTAAGTGCGCTCGCACCCATACACACATCCAAACGCACATATATACATTCATGGGGAATCACAATATGCATCCAGAATATTTTACTTATTCCATTGTGAATGATTTCTTGCTACCGCAGTTTGAAAACTGTAAAATTCTTCAATAAATTATTATCGTAAGTTGCATCGATTTAGTTTTGAATTTGGTGGCACTTATCCGAGGCCTAGCACGTACTTGGGTAGATTGTAGGCGAACCGAGGAATCGCCATGAAAATGGACATCCTGAAAGTAAAAAAGTAACAGTTGTATGACTATAATTGTGCAATTAAGTAGCATTAATAATATCTAAATTCTAATTTATTAAGAAATAAGTTAATGATAAGATGATCTGGATACTTACTATGTGGAAAGCTAAGCTATAAATTGCAACCATCACGTTACATTTTCCACCACCAATTGTTTCATCGTGAAATAATAGAATTATTGTAATATATTGTGAGTTAGGTTACTTATAGAACAAGAATTAGTGTCCAGGATTCTAGATTTTTGAGAAAAAATTATAGTAGCAATTGCAACCCTTGACCCCTTGTTTAATGAATAATAATATTTACAATAAAGTCAGTTTGGGAAACTTTTAGTTTATTTTATAGAAAGATAATAGTGCCTTTTAGTGGTCTCATGAGAGTTTCCAAGCGCCATAAGCTTCCCTTATGGGGGCTTAATTTTTTCAATTTATATATAGCACTGTTTTATTTTATATACAAATATTTTTCAAATGCATTTAGAAATATTATAAAATGTGTAAAAACATTATTGCTGTAGCAATTAATTCTTACAATTATTCTAAACATTTAAGTCATATAATAATATAATTGTATATGGCACGTCAGTTAAAAATGAAGCATATATATATATGTATATATATATATACATATAGTGTGTTATGCAACAGCACTAATTAATTATGACATCCACTGTTTTGGAACAACACCTCTGAAACATAAGGAATGTACGCATCAATAGAATGATTTAATTATTTCCCAACTATAAAGTTAATAACTTGTAGATTACAATTCTCAAATTCTACATTACAAACTCAAAAATAATAAGTATAATAATTTTTAAATGATAAATTTAATTATTTTGATCATTTTTGCATATAAATTTAATCATTTAAGAATTAAACATTTAATCATTTTTACAAAATAAATAATTCTTTATGTGGTGAAATATTATTGAAAGACATTTAAATTAATGCATTAATAATAAAATATATAAACTTATTAATAGAAGGTATTGATGGAAAAGTAAAATAAAAGAGAGAGAGAGAGAGAGAGAGAGAGAGAGAATGTAGTCGCTAGAAAGTATTGATATAAAAACAAAATATAATTAATAATTAATAGAAAACATTAGCAAAAGTAGTTACAGAGGTACAATCATGTAGAGTTATATTAGTATATAAAGAGCATTAAAAACACTATTCGTCAAATTTTTGGTTTTTTTCAACATTCTTAATTCGGGATATCAATTTCCTAACAAACTACACATGAAAATTTCAAAATATATGCAATTTATATTCTTCGTAAACGGAGATTATTAGAAACATACTCAAAGTCCCAAATCCAAATATTTGTCGAAGAGTGTAATTGAACAGATCATTACAAGCATCTATGGTTAATATAATAAATTTGTAATTAATCTCTTAATTTTACAATTTCTAAAAGAAAAAAATTTACATAAGCATCTACTGTTCACTAAGAATGGTTAGCATGCAACACTATTTTAAAATGAAACTATTATTGGTAATTATTTACAAAGAGGCACTCCTCCCTGATTTTTATGAAATTTAAATATGTTATAGATTTCGACATTTTGAACAACTTTTTCCTTTTCATATAATAGGGGCTCTCTTTTGGTTTGTGAGATATTTGCACAAAACTGTTGCTACACGTTGCAAAAGGGAGTCCCTAATATATAAAAAGGAAAAAGCTGTTCAAAATGTGTAGTTGCATGACATATTTAAATTTATGAATAACGCAAATAATTACGTTATATTTTTATAGATAGTGACAGCAAAATGTATTTGTTGTAAATTTCTTTATGTACAAGCTGCTTCATCACGATATTTTATATTTTAAAGATCACTTTGATTTTGTTCTGACTTAATTGTTAGAGTGCGGATTTTCCTACAAACATCCGCAATCTAATAATGTATGAATTCAAGCAAAATAAAATAATTACTGTGAAATATAAGTAAACATTTCAATAAAAAATGGAATTACAGTAGTATAAATTAATTTGAGCAAAATTCGTTTAGTCGAAAATAGCAAATATTCGGACTGTTAATTGACCACTTATGAAGCACATATTCATTTTAGTTTACTATATTACAGTTTATTTTGAGCACATTTTTCTTGAATTAGTGTTATCTGCAAGATCACAGATCATTCGTATTAATTTCGTCAATTTCACTATGATTCTGGTATATGTTTTGCCATAGATCATGAACGTACGATAAAGCTAGGCCGTTGTATATCCACACTCGCCAGCTTGTCCTTGTGTCACTGTCTATTCTAGACTCTAAGCTCTGGCATAGTGCTTTCCGATCATGGCTTCTGCCACTTCTTAAGTCGCAGAGTAGTCTTTTGCGACATTCGTCGTCGCATCCCGGTCTCACCGGGGAATTTTTATAGTAGTTCCTGAAAAAAACGTTCTGTTAATATTCCATTGTACAGAATGATGTTAAAATTTTACTCTTTGCACTCGGAAGTATTTTTCAATTTTGTTGCCAACAATTTCCTACTATTTTAAGCGTTTTGATTGAAATTTACTTTAAAGGATATTAGTTCCTTAACTGCTACTTACTTCAAACAATTTTGTTTACTAATTACATTAAATAAAGCTCTCAAACATTGTTGTAAATTATATTTGTAGAACTTATGTTTGTTCTTAACTAAAAAATAAGACATAAATCAAGGAAGAACCAAATAGATATAAAAATCAGTTTTATTTGCATTTTTCTTTTTCTAATGTTGAGTCACCTAAAACCACTGTATTAATAACTCAAGAATTTTGCTAATATTCAAAACATTTTGATAATGCTTTTATAAATTGAATTAATATAAATTCACTTACTTGTAATAAAGATGAAAGAGTGAAGGTTCATTGCTCATTTTATCAATCAATGAGTCCCAGTCCCTTGGCAAAAGTGATGACATTTGATAAGTTTGTTTTGCGCTGTACAGCTTGTGCCAAATCGGATAATCATATGAATTAGCTTCTTTCAGGTTCATCACCCAGGTTTCATGATCTACCACAAGCTATGATAAAAAAAAATATAATTTTACACTTTATGTACTTTATTATTAACCCAGTCGGACAGGCCGGCCTCGAGCAGATATCGAGAACAGCCTGCACTCATACGATGTCAGCAAATGGCGAGCATTATGCTGTCAGAACGCTGCTCGAAGCAGAAGATGCTCGGAATCTGCTCGATTTTGGACAGCGCTCCCTGCCGATACTTATTGTGACGCAGATGTATAGCATTCTGCCGTCAGCTTGTGCCAGCACACCCTGCCAGCAGATGCCAGCAGAAAGCGATATGTACTTCTGGTGACGCAGATGCCCGACCAAAATCGAGCATTTTGCTTACTGGGAACATTCACCCTTATAATATATCGATATTAATTTTATTAATGTGCTCGACAGATACACACATTAATATTAACTCCAATAATATAAATACCGAGTTTAACTCACTCTAGTAGTCTTTGGATGATCGCCATCGACATGGTATATCCTGTATCCTGGATTCAGGTCAGCATAAGGAGTTACCGATGGCCCAATATAAGCTATACTAAGAGCTCTTCCAAGATCAACCGTGTCATAAAACAGCTGAAACTCGTCGTAATGTGTGTGTCCAAAAAATTGGGCTGTTATCGTGGATTCATACCTACAATCAAACATTACTTGCATATTTTAATACAAATCTTAAGTTAATATAGAATTCTGAACATTTTAATTTAATATTTTCAGTTTTCCAATTTCACTATATTTCTGATCTAAATGTAATCGAAGCATTAATTCAAAATTCAAAATTACATACACGTAATTCATTGATGAATTTAAAAGGTCAACAGAGAATTAGATGGAAGTATTCAAATATTTTTAGAAATTAAAGTCGAAAGCGAGGGGTTTACATGTTAGATTTAATTTAATGTTGCATTAAACTTGTGAAACTATTCGAGTTGAAATACGAATCAGGAATGGCACAGACAATGGAAACGGTATTGTATTATTGTAACGCACACATTCCAAAAGTGAAGATTATACTTGATGGTCGTTTCAAGTACGGATAAATGATGCTGATCCAAATCGACCCGCGACGATCATATTCAATTACTGACATTCTCGTTCAAAAGTATAGACAGTCTTTTTTTACTATATGAAATACATTAAAGATGTTCACGCTGACCACACAAAAATATAGTATAAATAACCGAAGATAATTTTAACCTGACGAAATGTATATTAAAATAGCTGAAGGTGGCCATTGCAGACAGAAAAAGTATTTAGTACATTACAGAAATTAAGAATGCAATTTTGATCAGAGTAAAATTACAAACGAATTAAATAGTCACTCTCCGATCAAATAAAAGTGGCAAAACGATTAAATGTAATTAATCTGATGGAACAGAAATTACAAAAAGAAAAACTACATACAACCGGGCAGGGGATGTATATGCATTTTGTCAAACATATTTTCTTTGTATTGTTTCTCTAGCGTATCACCGTTTAATCCAAGCAAATAACACTATCCAACAAATTTCAACTTTTTTTGGTTATTTCGATTTCCATTATGCGATTCCTATAGAGTTTTTCACGTTGATTCCGAAACTGACCTCAATTTTTTTCCTATACGTAAAGTTTTTGAGAAAATTGAGTTTTAAAAAAAAGACACATTTTTCAACTTTGAACAATTATTGCGATGTTATTATAAAAGATATTGAATTGTTTATCTGAATACAGTGATATCCAGTAGAAATACATTATGATCGTTTAAACATGTTTAAACAATGATTACAGACGGAGAGACACCACTTTTGCACGCATTTTTGAGGATATTTTTCAATTTATATAAAAAAATAAGGGTCCAGCGGAAAATCGAATTATATCACGCGATAGAGCAGACTTTCATCTTGAGAAACCACCCTTTCAAATTTCCAACGTCAA
>CM052204.1:15753523-15767630 GCA_028455805.1 Lasioglossum figueresi
AGAAGGAAGAATCAAATTCAAAGGAGAAGCCGAACATAGAGAAGGACAGAACGAGTGTCTCTTTCTTTCCAATACTTGAAACTTGAATCGTCGATTTAACCACTAAATACAATTGGAATTATATCGTGTTTGGTCTTATATTAATCAGAAAAATGCCAGAAATACGACAGTGAAATTTCATTAAAAAAATAATGAAAATTAAGAAAGTTGAACATTTCGATTCATTCGAGCAATGTGTGGTGTTTACACCGATATAGACACTGGACATAGAACCTGGTGTAAACAAAGGACAGTAATATCGACTTTACTGTAATTCCAATTGTATTTAGTGGTTAAACCGACGATTCAAGTTTCGGTCGGAAGGAAGGACAGCGTATGGGAAAGAAAGAGACACTCATTTTGTCCTTTTCTATGTTCGGCTTCTGCTTTGAATTTCATTCTGTCCTTCTCTATGTTCGGCTTCTCCTTTGAATTTCATTGTCCTTCTCTATGCTCAGACTCTCCTTTCAAGTAACAAAAATACGATCATACACACCAACCTTACTGTCCACCATAAATACGGCTGTTGGACAGTAATATCGACTTTACTGTATTTAGTAGTGTAATTGACGGTATGCAGAAAGTTTTCGGTCGCACGGTCCGTATTTACATGCGCCGTGCTTTTTTACTATTGGATATGCGCGTTAATGAATGCACACTGGTATTTATAAAATAAAATAAGTCTTTATTTCACGACGCGAGAGGAAGCTCTTTACTGTACGAAATCTTTTTTTTTTTGTTAGCTTTGATACTTCTTAATCTCTGTTTATTAGAAACGATTCTGATATCGTTGATTCATTTTTGACAACGAATCCAATATCTACTTTCGCCGGTTGATGCGGTAACTAAAGAATAGTAGATCAAGACTTTAATGTACATATGTACAGCGAAAAATTTAAAATGTTTATAACATATCAAAAAATCATTGAAATCGAAGAGGCAGTAGCTGTTCTACAGTTTCACCTTAGTATTATATTAATTGTAAAATATATATCTAAATATGTTCCCGAAAAATCGGAAAATGTTTATACGACTGGGCTTGGGGTTTTTAAATGAGAGCCACTGTAAATAATACCGTATGGTGTCCACAGGTTGTCACAAGATTGAACCTCCACTGTCTATAATACTCGCGCGTGAAATGTCTATTTTGCTTCGAGTGTTCTAACGGAAAACGTATTTGTCTATATCAAGCATTTGTGTAACATCTTTACAAGGAGAGTGTTTAGACGCTCTGAGTACACGTGAATTCTATAAAAGTCAATATTTAAATCTGAAAAATCGAAAATGTTACAAATAGTAATAATTTTACTATATTCCCATGCAAAAATTAACGCATACGTACTATGTACATAAAACGCATATTAATAGTTGTTTAAACCATTTTGGCTGTAGTCCTAGTTGTAAAAGAATGAAAACAGGAACAATGTAAGATAGAGCCGGCTTTCAGTTATATTAATGCTTATTTAAAAATGTTATTGTTGTAGGTTCTAGTCACGAAGAACTAAAAGCAGAAACAATGCAACAAAAAGCCGGTATTTTGTTTCGTTGTAATCGCATACAGAAATGAAAAAGAAAATATTTTCACGTTACGATTATTTAGATACATTCTTATAGGTAATTTTTTCCAAGTTTTAATTATAAAAGCTATTTGTATAAAATCAAAAATGTATGTGGCGGCCTACTCTTCCTACACTCGCCACAAGATGGACAGATAGTCAAAGACCTTTCTCGCTACTAGCTTATTTTTTTTTTTTACGTAGGAATCCAATGCTATTACGCATACCCCGACCTCCTGGGGGAGTTCGGGGTTATGTGGGGCTCTTCTGACCTGAAGGGTCAGACATGCCCACTAACCTATACCTACGGTGACCTCGCTGAGCTAAGTAGGAGGTGGTCGGGATCTCGTGAACGAATGCCACCGATCACCTCCAGCCCCTGGCTTAAAAGCCCCATCACGGGGGGGAGAGAAGCTCTCCCCAGCAAAAAGCTAATCATATATGTATACGTCCTCCCTCAACTGCCGATTACACCGTCTAAGGCAGGGCCCGCTAGATAGCCTTACCGATGAGTCCTCTAGCGGGTCTAGGACGAAACGCTCCGTTTCCTTTATCCTTTTCCTTCCTTCTCTCACATACTTATTTCTGCCGCCAAAATGTATGTCGGTTAAATACGGGACAATAATGATCTAAGTAAGATGATCTAAGTAAGAAAAACGAAATCAGCATTCTGAGTCTACACACACAAAAAAAATATTCGAAATCTAATCCTCTATTAAATAAAATTATTGTCGAAATAATAGTTTACAGCGGAAAGAGTTAACTGAAAATATCACGTATCACGTGTCACGGAATCGCACAATCGAAAATTACAGGCGCGCGAAAAGTAAACAACAATTAGCATGAACGGGACAAGCGTGTACTTACGAATTTTGAAATCCGGTGATGCAACGGGTGTTGCGCGAAGGAACTTGAGAAAGTCTCTGGTCAAACACTGTGGTCGTGGGAAGCTGTTAGCAGTATGTACATAATGTCTTGTCGAATTGTTTCAGCGATATTTCAGGGGGTTCCCGGACGTTCAATTTCTAGAGCACTTTGGGACAAACACACGCACACGTGTTCGTCGGCACACTGCAAATCGACCTGTTCTTTCTTTTACCTCCACTCTTGTGGTTTCACACGCGAAGACCTGCAACCGCGTTTTCCCATCCGACCGTGGTGAGGAATCGGCGTGCACTGACCAGCACTGACTGACACTCTGACTCTGACTCTGACTGTCTGACACTGACGCGCGCGGCGACGCGCGCCGGCGTCGTCGCTCGCCTTCCCCCACCACCGTACCGCGAACTGGCGCGTCTTTGAATTTAAACGGTGATCATTTATCTCTTTTGTTAGACCGCTATTATCACCGACTACACTGGTGGGATTAATTCTGGACACTTTGAGTAAAAATATTCTTTATTTCATATTTGCGCAGAAAATGTGTATTCTGCTATGCTAAATTGATACCGTAATATTTTTATTGTAATCTATAATGTTTATACTTAATATTTTCACATGATTTGGCTTGTATGTGTTTTAAAATTTTAATTTAAAAAAATCTAAACTGTGTTGTTATTTTTGTTTTTGCGCCTGCCGACACGAAACGTCGCATGATGTGAAATAGCCAATCACAGGATGAGTGGGTTCATTGTAACAACCAATCAGAAAGGCCCTCGCGGTTTTCTAAACAGTTTCATCATTGTTTTAGTCGGGCATTGAGTTTTCTGAAGCGAGGACCTTGGTAAAGTTGTTAAAAGTGTAAATAACGACTAGAATGGCTTCGAATATCTCGAAACGTGTTGAAATTGTTTTTTTATTGTATATTGAAAATATGGCTGTAAATGGTCTTTTTACTGATTTTTTTTATATAAGCGACGCCCTAAAATTAGAAAACAATGATTAGAATATAAAATATAATCGATTATATTGTATATTAAATAATTTAGATAAATGTGAAATTTAAGTAAAAATTTAAAAGTGTGCAGAACTAATTCCACTGGTGTAGATGTAAGGTTAAACCTTAGGTATATCTTCCAATGTATTATTGGGGTCCACTTTTCAGGGGCCACGTAATCCTATATCATTTCCATTTCACGCGATTTAGACGAGTCTATGCCAGAATCTACGTACCACAAATAAACAAATCAGTCCATTTTTGTTCTGAATCGTTGTTCTGCGTGCTGGATCGCATCATTTGCATTCAAATAGGCGAAATGAAAATGGTAATGGGGTTACGTGACCCCACAAAAGTGGGCAGCAAAAATACATTGGATGATAGGTCTATCTTTATACCTCGTCGGTGAATATACATATTTTTCAGATAATTGCTTTTGCGGATAATTGCCTTGAAACGAAGATTGAGTCATCTACGAGGTGACAGTTGTGGACAAAGTGCTATACTCTGTCGAGTAGTCGCAATACAGCGAAACTACAGTGTCAGAGGGGAAAGGGGAGTCGTCGCCGCCGTATCTCATTCGGTATAATATTTGTTGTAAATTGCAACTGTAATATATATTTTATTCTATTAGTTGTTCATTTTTACTTTTCTCTTGTTATTTTAAATAGTGTTAACCACAATTTTGAATTACCTTGTAACATCAGTTGTGGGTACAACGTCTGCCTACAGTGCCGGACAAAATGATAGGACCTTTGATGTATTTTTATATTTCATATAACACAATAAAACATATGTACATATTACACGCCCTGTATATTAGATATACAAGTTTGTATCTTGTACACGAAAGAAATTAGAGAAAATAATGTAGACATGTATTGATTTTAGTCTGACAAAATGATAGAACATTATTAAAAAATACAATTGTTTGAACAGAAATATTTTGTTGAATACCAAATTAATATTTAGTAAAACCACCTTTTCGCCGTATAACGTCTGCTTAGCGATTAGGAATTGATTTAAACAATTTTTTAATACGTTTTTGTCTTAAAAGACTCCAATTTGTAACAATACTTTGTTTTAATTCCGTTACATCTTTGTATTGTTTTCCGTTCTCATAAACGTTTCTTGAAAGTTCTGCCCATATATTTTCAATAATATTAAGGTCGGGTGAACTCGTGGCATGTCACATTTTTAGAACTAAAATAAGTTTTAACGCATCTTGCGGTATGTATCGCAGCATTATCCTGTTGAAAAATAAACGTACTGCCTGCAATAGGAGTCGCGTGCTTATTTAACCGATCGTCTATTAATTCAAAATATTTTGTGCGGTTTACACGGCCTGATAAAAAATTGATGTCAGTTTTTCCCCGATATCCGATACCGGCCCACACCATGACACTTCCGCCACCCATTTGTCGGCGGCTTAAATATTGTTCTTCTTTACTTAGATCGTGGAAATAGTAGTTCCAGCCAACGGGACCGTCCAAATTGAATTTTTTTTCATCGCTAAATATCACATTTCTCCACTTCTTTTTCCACAAAACTTGATCGCGAGCAAACTTTAAACGAGCTTCTTTATAACAAGATGTATTGATGATCTCGGCGCAAAGGTTCGATCGGTGATACAAATTAAAGCAATATTGCTAGCTTGATTAAACTTTCTGCTTTTCGATCCTAATATGGATCCTTTTCAAGAAAGAAGAAAAAACTGCGTCTGTAAATTTTAAAGAGAGGTTTCAGTATTAATGTGCTGAACAAATTTAAATACATAATTAAAATACAGTAATAAAATTACCGACCTGCTTTATGAAAAAATTAAGGACAAACTGACATGTAGAAACACTTGTTGTTTCTATGCCGGTGCACAAGTTACTGTGGCACAAACACGAGGTTAATAGAACCAGAAAACAACACATTTGTTCAGCACATTAATACTGAAACCTCTATTTAAAATTTACAGACGCAGTTTTTTCTTCTTTCTTGAAAAGGATCCATATTAGGATCGAAACGTAGAAAGTTTAATCAAGCTAGCAATATTGCTGTAATTTGTATCTCCGATCGAACCTTAATGCCGAGATCATCAATACATCTTGTTATTAACAATCTTACGATCGATAACAAAAGAAACTTCTTTATGTTGATAATACGTCGAACAGTTATTACATTAGCTGAAACACCTGCTTCTTCAGCGATTTTTCTTGCAGTTCTCTTATAATTAGAAGCTACGCGTAATATGGCCCGTCTGTCGCGTTCTGTTGTAGCACGAGATCTGCCAGTACTTTTCTTTTTTCCGTAGATTTTCGGATTTTTTAAGAAGTTATACACAACGTGACGGCTTCTATTTAATAACTTCGCAATTTTCGTGATCAAAATTCGGTCGGTTTCACTTTTGTCTAATTGTTTTCCTCGACCCATTTTAACTTTAATGGCACAAATGTTGTAGATAACTGAAAAATTTGCACGTCTGCTTCTAGTCACTGCTGACAGATTACTGCCAGAGTACATAATAACAGAAAATATTACATGCGTCCTATCAATTTGATCGAGCAAAGTCAGCCCATGTTTACACTTCTTCCCCTAATTTCTTTTGTGTACAAGATACAAACTTGCAATTCTATATGGATATTTTGAAGGACATATCTAATATACAAGGCGTGTAATATGTACATATATCCTATTGTGTTATATGAAATATACAAATACATAAAATGTCCTACCATTTTGTCCGGCACTGTACGATTACCGTCCAAAAATAAACGATCACTAACATGCAATATAGATCGATTGATCGATATAGTGTAAGAAAATGTTTGTACTTGTCGATCCCAGTTACGGGAATTTTTGGACCAGAAATTTTTAAATGTAATTTTTATTTAGGCTATGTACAACACATACGTACAATACGTGACCCTTGCTTAAAACTATGTTACGCCCCGGTATGCGTTTTTATTTTCCACTTAATCTTTAACGCCACCTAACCATTTTTTTATATTTCATTTTTCTTTCTCTCTATCTCACTTTCTCTCTCGCTCTCGCTCTCGCTCTCGCTCTCGATCTCTCGATCTCGACATACGCGGTACAATGTGATAGTGTCGTTACGTCGTATGCATTGTTAAGCTTTTTCTTTCTCCCTGTAACGTTTTACACATACGTGTATGTATAAGTGCATGTGTCCCTCCTTCCTCTCCTCTCGTATATTTCTCGTGTGATATGTTACAAATTTTTAGGAACATTTCGCGTCGAACGCCGCGAGTGATATCTTTTTTTTTTATTTTCATTTAATAATAAGAGTTCGCAGTTAAAACTACATGAAAACAATGCAGTTTCGTATCCTGCAGCTTTTCATACCTCGCTCAATATATGCATTAGACACTTATCGAAAAATGACACCAATATAGACGATTGTTGATTGGACAGACTCCAAATATCACCGCTGGGGGGCGCCAGGATTAACGTTCTTCCAATATATTCCCGTAATTAATTAACACCTAGTTCATAAAAGTTTAAGCAAAATCGGAAAAATGAGGTTTCTTGCTAGAATGAGTAAAATACGTATACAAACATGTAACAGAATTGCTTAAATACATACTGGGAATTTCTTTCTAATTTTTGGTTCTAGATTCTAGACTACGAAAAACAAAAAATGTACAAAATGTTTAAAAAATATAATTTTTTGCCATGTCATCAATATAAATGGATGCGAAAATTTGAAAATTATTCTATACCTTGTAATTATTAAAATATACAGTAGAGAATTTTTTCTAACTTTTTGGTTGAATATTCTAGTACCAAAAAATAAAAAATGGGGAAATGTTAGATTAAATCCAGGTTTTTGTTATTTTCTGGATTTGACATATTGTAATTATCAGAATACATGTTAAGTAATTTTTTTCTGAATCTTTAGTTCTAGATCCTAATATGAAAAAAGAATAAGAAATATGAAATATGCTAAAAAATTTCGTTTTTTTTTTAATTTTTTAACACATGAAGAGTTTAAGAAAAACATGAATAAGTTGCAATTATTAAAATGCATATTTCTTTTTTTAGTTTCCAAATTTTTTTAGTCTCAGAGTTTTAAACTACAAAATAAATTAATTACTTACTATAGTAGTATATAGGCTACGAGGTTGTAAACTACTCTAAAATAGACAACGACCATAGTAGTCAACAAAGAAGATTGAATTCAGAGTGAACAAATCTTAAAAACAAAACAAGAATTGAACACATACTCAGAAGTCGTTTATAAAGTAAAAAAGAAATGGAATTTTTGAGATCTGTAGCCTGGCGCCCCTCAAATTTCGAACGCAAGGATCGTCAGTTACCCTCAGCTACCCCTCCACTCCGATTATTAAAAACTCTGGCCAACATAAGCACACAAATCAATGCCTAAATTGTTCTCCACTAAGGATAGGTATGCTTACATTTTTAAAAGGACATTGAAAAATCGCATATGCTAGAGTACCTGTTGATTACACTGTATATGTATCTCTCGCGCTCTCTCTTTCTCTCTTGCTCTCGCTCTCGCTCGCTCTCTTTCTCTCCCTTATATACATTTACCTCCGTTTAACAAAACCGTTAGTTCTCGATCGTTGTTAAGAAACTAATCAAGGATCCCACGGTGGGACAGCATTCTCACGCCCACGCTTTTCGTTTTTGTGCTTGTCGATTGTTATTACAAAATTTTCAAACAATAAACCTCTCTTTTGCACTTTCATTCCTCCATTTCCAATAATACATGTGTAGAAATGAGACTTAATTAAAAAATGAAAGACACAATTCTTTAAATGTACTTAAAAATATAATTATGATTATAAACATAATTATTAATTCTGCTATGTATATATATATATACATGTAAATAAATTATAATTATGTATTATAATCATTCTTTGAATTATAGTATATAATTATAATTTATTATCAATGTAATTATATATAATATATATATATATAAATAAATTATAATTACATGAATAAAATGAAATATGTATACATATATAATCACATTATAATTAAACTATAATTATTTTTTATGTAATTATAAGTATATATATAATTATAATTTATTTATTTAGTGTAGTTCTGCACGAAATCGATCAGCACTGACGTAACAAATTAATTATAGTATTAATAATGTAGTAATACTGCAGAAGTGTCGATTGAGAAATTATTTGGCTGCGTTGTGCTTTGTGTAGGTTGCAAGAAACATTATTTTTAATTAATAACATTTGATATTAAAATGAGAAATTAATTAACTATACTATTAAATATGAAAATAATAATCGAATGATAGCACACACACTTCTGTACATCTTTGAAAAATAGTAAATATTCAGTATTTTATTTAATAATAATGTTTAACATTCTATTAATCTTATCATGGAATTATATAGCTATAATATTAAAGTGGACTATGAATTCAATTTAAATTTACACACAATTCTAAGCGAATCATTAAAAATGTTTTGTTAAACAATATTGGCACACTATTATTTCAACAAGAACAAAATTACGTATCTTGCACCTTGCACAGAAAGCTCTCAGTGTGTCAATTATAGAGTATGCTTTTAGTCACATATATGTATCTACCGAGAGACATTATTAATTAACAAATCAGTTTACCAAAATAGGGTTAACAATACGATCAAATATCAGTTTAGATGTTCAATTGAATTTGAACTTACCGCTCGGAATTCATTTCATCTTACATAATAAACAAATTATTTTGACCAGATTTGAAAAGTTGCTGCGCTAGTATGAAACCTTCACGAGCCAAATTGAAAATTTCACTTTCCCCTTTTCGCGAGAAGCATCGAAGTTCTTCTTTTCTCTTTTAGTCTCTTTTAGTCTCTTTTTGGTGATACTTTGGAATATTGTTTTCTCTGCGGGGTTTGCGTTTTCCTTTTATTCTTTGGCAATGCGGTTTAGTGACGTTGCATCGTATTCAAATATTCTTGAATTGTTTGAATAGCTCGTGCATGCGTTTACAATTATGTTTGGTACTGTAGCATAGGGGCAGCGAGATTCGGATGATGAGCGGTATTCATTCTTAGAGCCGAGATACTTTTGTTGTACCACTCGTCCTCCGCTGACATACCTGCAATTAGATCAATTTATTATCATTTTGTTAATTTAATTAATATCCATATCAAAGGATAAGCAAATCTCATGTGAAGAATTGATCAGCTTCGAAGTATCATAACTTCCACAAAAGAGTCGTATGGCAATCTATCCGAGCGCATTTTAAAAAGAGCAAGGTATCTAGTTTGAACTACCCTAACTTATTTTTTACTGGAAATTGAAATTGCATTTCGCGAAATTGTAATAGTTTGAATATGGTCAATCTTTTATCGAAGATTCTTGACAAAAATAATTTAGGCGGAGTGCAAGTAGAATCTTCAGGCTTTAAAATCCAGTCAAAGTATTTTATTCGCTTATTTTATTTTAATGGTGTATAATAAATACGAATATTGCATTAAGTATTGCAAGATACTGCTCAAACTGTACCTGTCAAGGTTACCATTTAATTACACTAGCAGCCACAAAGATCGAAGTATCATTTATTGGGTCCCTCGACTATAATTCGTCTGACCTTTTCAACTTCTACCAGTTCGTTAATGCAATTACACAATTTTAAACCCATTATCTGTGCGTGCTCCTCGGAAACTCATTTATTTATCGGCACAAATGTAGCCTGTGGTGCCAGGCACGAATAATAATACAATATTATTTACCAAACACACCTCTAAAACAGAATTATCTTATTATTTAATTCGAATGATACAATCTACAGTGATATTATACAATTAAATTAAATCAAAATAATGTTCGTTTGAAGAAAAGATTGAAATGATATAATTAGACACAGCAATAAATTATTCGAACAAATCGTTCATTGCCAATCCAAAACAATAAATTTAAAAATTTGTACCAGATTCTACGTCATCAGATTCTAAACACTAAAATTGACTCTCAAAAATTCCGTAGCGATAGGAGAATGTTGAATTCCAACGAAAATGCATTTAATTACTCTTACACATTTATGTTTAGATCAATTCTTCATTACCTATCGACAAATGAATAGAAAAAGTGTTGAACCTCGTTGAATAATTCAAATAAATTTACATCATCAGATTCTAACCAATGAAATCACCGCTTAAAATCCTCTAGTGGCGGGAAAACGGTCGAATTCACACCAATTTCCCAACAATTTCAACGAAAATGCATTGAATTAATTCCATGCGTCTAATAAAATTATTTAAACTATCTAGAGTTAATTGGACAAGAATGATAAAATTGATTAGCCATTTCCAAGTAAATATTTATTCAAATTCAATCCGGAAAGAGAAGGGAATTTATTCTTGCGATCTAGGGTAGACGTAGGAAACGAAATTTCTTTTTAGAAAGCGATCAGGCGATTCGATTCACGGGTACTTTCCCGTTGGCCGATCGTGGATGGTAATCGACCGATTTGCTATCGCATTAAGACGTTAAATCGTTACGAGGCGCCGCCATATTGGCGGAGCAGTCAGCGACAGCGGCGAGCCAATTCGCGAATAGTCTTGATTCGATTTAAAAGCGATATTCCATCTTGCGCCGGAAATGATGTAAGACGGTGCGAACCCGGAAATAGAGAGGACGTCTTGGACGTACGTTTGCACGGATATCCGATTCGTGTCATTTCCGGCACAGCTTTTTACGCAATCAATCAATAATTGCGAATCGGCACTTGGGAAAATAACGAAATACCCCAAAAATTCGATTTCAGTTTGTTTATACCGTAAACAAATTTGTCGTGCGTGCGCTGCGATCGTGTAGAAATGTTTCAGGCTTTGATACATCAATTTCGAAAATATCCATCGGTTTTTAATTACGTTTTATCACGCTTGGAATGAAATCTATGCCGTCAAGTAGATAACTGCTGGAAACTTCATTTTTGGGGATAATACAAATGGTTCTAATTAGCTTGAACAATTTTTATTCAGACTACTATCGGCTTCACGATTGATGATAATATTTCATGCCCGTTTTTCTTGTTTTAAAAAAGTGTTATGAGTACTTACCCATTGCGTCTTGTCTCATACCAGTGACTGCCGACATGTTCGATGCGGAATGCGACATGGAAAATGGCTGTGTCATACTTGGATAAGACGTTGTGCCCATCTGCAAAAATTAGATTCAACAATTTTAAACACGTTAAAGATAACATTAATATTATATCACAAACTAACGAAGTATACAGTAATGTCTCGACATGTAAAAAGTCTTTCTTTGAAGAAAACATCGACACAAACGTATCGTCGAAACAGTATTAATCCAATGATCTCTCCTCTTTTGTGTCGAATAATTTTTACGAAACTTTTACCAACATATTCGTTAAAGTTTTGCTGATTAAAATGATACCGAACGCGAAACAATTTGGATCACATTTACTCGTTTCATCCACGACATAGTAAAACCTCGATTATCCGAACTAACCAGTGTAAGATGCAAGTTTACCGATTTGGACAATAAATCATGTTAAATGTGGATCGCTTCGGATTGAACTGAGAAACGTTCTCGGACAATAGAGAATTCAGATATCGGTTGGGATAATCGAGGTTATACTTTATCGGGAATTAAACAAACACATATGATCCGAATTGTATCGTATTCGTACTCGTTTTAATCAGAAAAGTATGAGAAATATGTTGGTGAAAGTTTCACAAAAACATGATTGAAAACAAAAAAGTTATGTCAATAAATGATCACTGAAATGCATGAAACCTGGGATTTATTCAACGTCCATCCAAACATCGACTACACAATGACCACATAGCGAGTACATAGAATTATAATTTACGTAATGAATAGTACAAACCAAACTCAATTTTGCGAAACGAATTCAGAAATGAATCAATTTGTAAATATCGATGGGGACAATCGTGCTTTGAGAAATCGATAGAGATAGGTATTCCGATAAGTTTTTCCACCGACAAACCGGCGCGGCATAGCCGAAGAATTACCGACTCAATTAAAGCAGTAGGCATTCGGTAATCTGTCCGACCCAACTAATCAGTCGAAATACAATTTAGGTACATCGACCGATAGCTATGCGCCGCCGGACGGTCAGCTGCACTTCAATTTAATACCTCGGTTAAAATCATTAACGAGAAACGCGTCGGACTCGTCCGCATGCTTCGCGATACTACTCAAACTGATACATCGATTGTTACACAAACAATCCAACAATATATTGAAGAAGAAAAAATATTGCACGATCTTTAAAATCCTTCGAATACTTTTTAGAAGAGAAAATGAAATCAAAACAATTTTAATATTTGTACTGCAAATTAATAGTGCAACCGACAGAATTTAAACTACATACACCTACAATTTATAATTGAAACTGCTATAATTTACAGTGTTAATTGTGTACGATGTGCTCTCAAGCCAATCAGTCTAAATCTAATTTGCTTGTATCGATTTATTATGTTATTTGTTAACAAATATATATTTTGCAGACCTTTATGTGCACTATACTTTTTAACAATTAGGTTTTAAGTGACTTAATTATCTCAGTCTTCTCAGAGCTTACAATTTAGGATCTAAATTATAAGTATTCATTGACTATAATAAGAGAATTCAAACTACATTATATTAAATTAGTGCAAAACAGTTTAAACTACAAATATCAATATTAACTATGGGCAAAATAATTTAAACTATTATATTGTATATATTAGACATTTGACCATAATAGTGAAGAAAAAAATACTGTTCCAATTTAAAATAAGATTTTGGTGTCTCTTTTTCCAGTGTTTATCAAGAGCAACTTGTTAAGGAAATTTAAATTGTTGGATAAATATGTAAACTATTATTAATTTCCTTTAGTTGATTTTTGGGCGACTGTGTCTTGTAATGGATGACGGAATACGTACTTGAGGATAGCGATTTATGCCGTTTATGCTATTATGGGGATGAGGATAGGGCTGATAGCCTCTACTAGCGCCGGGGTAGATGTTTCTCATCATGGCGCCTTGGCAAGCTGGAATCGGAGTCAAGGCTTTCTGAAGCTGTTTCTCCTGCTTCCGGTACTTTGCTCTTCTGTTTTGAAACCAGACCTGTTAACAATAATTATGGCATTGAAATGACATTGGCTACGACTTCAAAATTCGGCAACTAAAAAGATTAAAAAGATTACACCTACAGCATTATGAAATTTTATCACTGTATTCGGTAATGTTTTAGAAATTTATAGTAACTGTCCGAAACTGAAATATTCATCTGATCCAAAGTTATTTCTAAAATGGCACCCATTTAGAATGATGTAACAAAATTTGGTCCTTTAAAAGAAAAAATTAGGACTATCATTCTTAAATTTAGATAAAAAATATCCAACTAATCCAAAGTTATAGTATAAAACACAGCTATCGTGTTAAAAGTTTGTGGTTCTATCATTTCTTAGACCAAAGGTGTTCTAATCACTGTAACCGTAAAATAAATCGTAGTGCGAGTGGTTAAAATGACAATTTCTTAGATCGAAACAGCCTTTATATGTGTAGTTTTGTGAAGACATACAGTCCTGTTCACTTGATCAGCCTCAGGTGAAAATATATATAAGTTTATATCAAAGAAAGGAATTGTGGGC
>CM052204.1:15773457-15801735 GCA_028455805.1 Lasioglossum figueresi
TAAACAAGAACAAATAAAATGTAGATAGTTCAAACGAAAGAATTCCTGTCGGGTGCATTATACCGGTGAGAAACGCGGTTCGCATTACTTCCATTCACGATTTTGTATAAATACTTAGTTGAGTTTGTTCGAATAGTGCCATGGTTATACCAAAGAATAAACAAGAACAAATAAAATGTAGATAGTTGAAACGAAAGAATTCCTCTCGGGTGCATTATACCGGTGAGAAACGGTTCGCGTTACTTCCAGTCACGATTTTGTATAAATACTTAGTTGAGTTTGTTCGAATAGTGCCATGGTTATACCAAAGAATAAACAAGAACAAATAAAATGTGGATAGTTGAAACGAAGGGATAGAATACATGAACATTTTCATGATCTAACCCTCCGTCTGCATACAGTTGCTGGCATGATTGTACAAAGAAAAAAACAGAAATAAAATGTGGATAATTAAAAAGAGGGGGTAAAGTATATGAAAATTTGTTTGATTTAATGTTTAGAATATTCTGATAATACGCTGGAGAATATATTCTAAAAAATGTTAAAATAATATTGGATAATAATCTGGAATATTATCGACTAGATTAGAATATTTTTATTAATTTTTTAAAGAATATCATAATAATGTTAGATAACAATTTTGAATATTAACCAATAATTTGGAATGTTATCATACCTATAATCAATTTAAAAACATTGTAAGTATTGTCTGAAAGTACAATAACATTTTCTGAAGAATATTCTAATAATATTATAGAATAATTCAAATAAATTGGAATAATTTTTTAATCTAGCTAATAATTTGGAATGTTCTTGTAATGTTTTAGAACTTTAGACAGCAATGGACGATATTCAGAATATTTATTACAATATTCTAAAGAATATCACAGGAATCCTTAAAAAATACTGTAAAATATGAAGCTTACAATTAGTATAACGATCACAAAATAACGATTTCATTCAAATGAAGAATGTCTCAAAGAAATTAAATGTGCAATATTTCTCGGAAATTATGCAAACACGTGTAAGTTCTCCCAACGAGAATCATGTGTAATAAAACGCAGGAACTCTTTTTAGCCATCCGCGCGATGGTTAAAACATAGTTGCAGTGAATCGTTGTTTATACGGGAAAATGACGCGGAAATGGTGAAAACATGAAGCTGAAGACCGTCGCATATGGTTGTTAGAACCTTGTACAGCGAATCAAGGTTCGAGTCTCGCGAAGCTACGTCGCAAAAGAGTTTTCGTTTTAACATCTGTGAGAATGAATTTGATCTGGAAATTCTATTTGCATGATTTAGCCAATTAATAGTGATATTAATACTTTCCCACGTCCCTATTTCGACAATTATGTTCCCGATTTATTTCGCGAGATCTCACATCTATTTGGAGGTATGTAATACTAATTTTTGTATTCGTTTAAACATTTCGTTTTCTTTTTCGAAGTTTGTTTCTCTTTTATCACTGGGTGAAACGAAACAAGGTAGCCATGTCTAAAAATTACTGTTTGTTACCTCTTTGTTGCTATTACAGATTTAAGACAAATTGTCTCTACACAGATTGTATACTGTACCCACGTGTATACCGAAAGGTAACAGTATTTATCCTTCAAAAGAAAAAGTCTGTCCCCCATCTTACCCCTTCGGAATTAATTCGAGAAGAAACACATTTCATTATCAGTGTTAAAACAAGGAACATTCTCTAAGAAGTATCACAAAAAATCACCTTCAGATGCCATTTTGCCAAATAGTATGGACTCCAAAAAAATCCTATACATCCTACAAGATAACATTAATTATCCTGCAAAATGAAAAGTTCCTACCTCTTCTCGTTCCATCACAATTAATTACAATAGACGTCATTTTCCATCGATCTGATCCAACACAAATTTTGATCCAACACAAAAGCTACACGTTCCAAAAAAAATCCTATACATCCTACAAGATGCCAGTAACCATCCCATAAAATAAAAAATCTCTACTTCATCTAATTTCCTTGCAATTAATTCCGGAAGACAGTCTTCATTTAGTATCGATGTATTCCTATACTTTTCTGTAAACAGTAGGTCTAAGTATGTACCGCCATTTTGACAAAAGCTACACATACCCAAAAAATGTTGTATACTCTACACTCAAGAAAAAAGTTGTCGGTACCACCCTCGAAAAGAAAAATCTCAATCTCTCCTCGTACCACTGCCGTTAGGTCAGAGGAATTGAGGGGAATACGGTTACCCTCTCTCGGTTAGTACCGAATTGGTCACGCGACAGTGTGGGTGAACAGCGTCGTAGAAGCGGAAAGGTAGAGTGGGAGACAAGTGTTCATCCGATGACACTCGCTCACAATTAATTTCATAAATCATCTGTTTCAAATTTTCAGGCAATCCGCTTAATCTACCAATTAATCGCAATTAATTCTTTGCTAAACAGCGTCGCTATGTAGTCCAGTCAATGAATGCTTAAAAGGGGGGTGTAGAGGGAAATGGAAAGAACAGAATTTTTGACTTTGGAACTTTGTTCGGACTAGTTAGGAGGTAAACATATCAAATTTCCCACTCCTAGGAGGTGAGCGGGCTGCAAGGGGGCACGTAGAAGGTTTCTTTTTCGGTTTTCCGCTTATATCTCGGAAACTATGCGAGATAGGGAAAAACTGAATGAAACCAATCTTGTGGCACATTTTATCATATTTAATTTTGTATAGAATGGTTTCATCGCTGGTACGCATAGTTTCCGAGATATAAGCGAAAACCAGAAAACAAGGTCCTTTTACGTGCCCCCTGAACTCCGCTCACCTCCTAGGAGTGAGGACTTTTAGTATGTTTATCTCTTAACTAGTCCGAACACACAGACACACACACACAAAGTCCCAAAGTCAAAAATTGTGTTCCTTCCATTTCCCTCTACAACTTTTCGTTGAATGGACTATACGGACCATTATTTTTCTTTTTGCTACATGATCCCCAAGGTTTCCGTGTGCGAAACAGATCAGCAATTCATTCTCGAATCGTCGAAACGTCCAACGGCAGATGAAACGCAACAGATTCGGGGGCAGGAGCGGGGGCGGAGAAGCGCTGTGGTTTTTGACGACATTAAAGAAGGATGGAAAGGGAAAGCATGGCAGCTTTGTACGGTGTATTTCCCTGCTCCGGTGCACGACAGCAACATGGCAGCCGAATTCCGAGCGGTACATATTAAAACAGTTGCCGGTACGTTTCGCTCTTTTGATATATAATGCAGAACGGCGTTGTTTGTGTTAAAAGCCCGGGACCGCGGCGACTTAACCCTGTTAAACTGCGATGCTAAGTAAAACGCGGTTTGCTTTTACTCGCTCCGCTGTAATTCATGCACAAAGTGTCCGTTTCATCCAACTTCGCGACTTTCGAACGCCAGCGTTCGTTTCCACTGCGAATGCGAGAGCGATCCGCTGTCGATCGCTTTCAAACGATCGCTGACCGGTCATTTAGGGCCTACCTTGCGTTTAGGTCCAACTATCATTCGATTTAGATCCGTAGATTTTTTTTTAACCGTCGCGGAAAGAGGAGTTACGCTATTCAATTTTTGAGAAGGCCGTGACGATGAAAAATGTTTAGGTAATTATTTGTAAAGTATGTGAAGGTTGACGGAAATATGTACAGTGATTGTGAGTCGGAATGGTTATACGTGCAAGTGTTTTTGAAAATTGTCCGGTACGAAACATGCATATTTTACTGCAGAATTTTAACGCAGAAGTGACGCTTTCAAAATATTTCAGTTTGTCTCGTTGCCAGGTACTTTGTGAATTTTTTCCGTGACCCACAAATTTTGTTGAAATTGTTCGTTGGTACGTGATTCGGAACTACTCGCATCGAACAACATTTGAGAATTCTTTTTGTTGCAGAATGTACATGTTTAACCGCGCTGCTGAGAGTTCACTTTACACGCGAATTGAGAAAAAGGGGATGCTTTTTAATTTTTTTTTCGAGACCCATAAATTTGGTAAAACTTCTCCCGTTAGGGGATTCGAATAGTATAAACGCTGGACAATATCTGGCAATTTTTTCACTCCAAAAAATCCGTATTTAAGGATACTGCAAAATTCTGAGAAGGATATTTCTTTTTAGCTAACAATGGAATAAAAGTGAGTACCTCATGAATTTTTTTCTGAGGCCCGCAAACTTCTTAGAAACTTTCTGGTCACCTGATTCAAAAGTGCATACATTGAACAATATTTGGCAATCTTTCCACTCCAAAATTTCCATTGCTAAGTCCGCGGTGCAATGTTTATGATAATAATCCCAGTTTGATAGAGTTCCCAGTTTTGATCGGATGAGTCACAGGGAGCATCGTAAAAAAATGTATCCTACGCTCCTGGTAGTTCTCTTTGATCGATTTTGCAAACCCTCGAAAGGCACGGGGTGCCTTGAATCGACATTTGCGCCCGTAATTTCATTTCGCCGCCCTGCATGCGTCTTTGATTCGATTATAGTGTGAATCAGGGTCAGAAAGATAGACTCTTCGTGCATGTATTTGCAACTTTAAATTTTTCACTGGATACACGGCACAAAAAGGGCTCGGTGATTAATTAAATCAATCAAGAAAATCCCTGTTCAGCGTTTGCGAAAAGATTCCAAAACAAAGGCGCCTTTAAATGCTGGATTAAAAATTATATATCGTATTTAATCGGTCCAGTTATATTTTCTGGAGTTTCGAGATTCAATGGAATATTGAATGGAAGATTCGGCGAGGAAATATCGATTCTGGGACGTTGTAGATCGATTGAGAGATCGATTAGACTTTTTTCTGAAGAATAGGGTGCAACCTACCTGGATCCTGGCCTCGTTCAATTTAGTAGATCGCGCCAATTCCTCCCTGCAGTATATGTCCGGGTAATGAGATTTTGCGAATGCCGATTCCAATTCTGCCAGCTGCTCCTGCGAAACAATTCGAGGGCCCTAGTGAAGACTATCTGACGGGAAATTCGCGTGGTTCGAGCGTTAACATTCTGATGTTATTATTTGAAAAATTATAGGAACTGCTACGTTTTTCAATGATTGAAGTCGGAGGATCAATGAATTTGAAGAAAAACAATTACAGACTCATTTGATGTAGTATAACTTTCTGGCAAAAAATCGGAAAATGATTTACACTCACTTTAACCCTTTGCTCTACGATTTATTTTACGGTTTTAGCGATTAGACACTTTTTGTAGTTCGTAATTTCTTGAAAAAGGAGAAAATTTATATCTTTTGTATATATATATATTCTCCAATAGCTGTACATTAACAAAACCAAAGTAGAATTTTATTTCGATTTAAAGGAAATTAATAGCACACATATTTATGAGACTCTGTTCAGAATCTGTAACACGAATCAGACACGATATTGTTGGGCGTAGGGCAAGGGGTTAAAGGAGTCTCTACTTTCACCCTCCTTCCGTGAAGTTGTATATTTCTTTAAACTAAAAAGTGCACTAAATTAGTACTTGGTAAATTGAAGCGTGATCACGGAGTTGGAAAGATGTAATTTATTGTAACTTTGCTAAAAATTATCGGAGAATGAACTATCTAGACTCATTTTAAACAGGAAATCTCCACTTTTATCCCTAATGAATAACTTTTATTTCAGAAACGTTTTTCCTCTAGGAAGCGCGCTAACAAAAATTAACAATCTACGTGAACTCATTTTATAGCGCGAAGTTTCTGCTTTCACCTTAAATAAGTTATTTCTTTTTGGAGCAGAAGCATTTTGTTGAAACAAATAAATTACTGGTGGCAAAAGTAGAGATGTTAAACTATACGATGAGTCCAGATTGATCATCGTATGATTCTATTAAACATAGTTATGATAATTTGAAGATACCCAATTTCTCACCACAGATTTTGCAATCCTTGAATCATTGGTGCAGAATATTGAATTTTTTTAGTGGAGAAAAATCATCGAGGATTTAAAAGAATCAGTGAAAGTCAAAATATACAGGTATCGCGCTATCCAATGAAATTTGAGAATTCGGAGATCCTTTGACCGAAGATCATTGCGAGTCTTTCGAGATTGTTAATAAAAACAATATTTTCAGAACAAACCTGTGTGAAGGTAGTCCTATGTCGTCGTCGGGCAGGTGTCGGACAACTTGCAGTGGTGGGAGTGTGGCCGATATGTGGACTCGAAGCACAAGGATCTGGTTTCAATTTTTTGAAAGCTCCTTCCGCACCTGAAACGAGAAATTCGTCAATTAACAACACATAAACCTGCATTCAAATTTTAAAACAACATATTTCTTCTATTTCTAATTGTGAACAGATTCTTCCCAAGTACTTCAGATACTTCGAACAAGCAATTTTTATTTATTTTTTATGTTGAAGTTTAAAAAATCCTGTTTCCAACGAAAAACTTTCAACTTTGAACATTTTCTGTACCCTAACAGTTACAGTTATGAGAATGTTTCTCACGGGGAAATTGTTCTGTAAACTCTCCTGGATAAGACGGTGTAGTTTAATATTACATCGTGAACGCAGAGATTTGTTTAAATAATTATTACGGTTTAAGACGTACTCGAAACTGCTCTAAGGATGCATAATTGACAAAATTGTTCTGAAACAATTGTACTAAAAATTATTTCAGTGTTTTAAGAATAAAGATTGTTTACATCTAGGAATATTTATGTAACTTTATTATTACTATATGTTCTGTGTTTACGTAGAATCTCGATTTAATCACTCGAGTGGAGTGAAAGTATAATTTACTGTTGCACTGCCAAATTCTAAGCGGCAGACAGTCGCCAGCCAATAGTCCTTGTGCCATTTCGGTATTGACAGTAAGACGATAATATAGATTCAATACTTGCTCCGAGTTTTGCAATGGTGGAGATAGAAAGTTGTCGCAATGTTGTAACTTTACGGTTTCAAAATTTTTCGAGTACGACTATTCTTGCATCGAACGCAAATTTCCCATTAACAAAACAGCGTACGACAAGTTTTATGACCTAATTGTTAAGAGGAGACTTAACTTGTAAATGTTTTTTAGCGAGGAAAATTTTCATGAAATAATTTCTATTGCAGAAGAATTAGGAAGAAGAATTGTCCTATTACGATTCAAAATGAGAACAGGAAATGTACTGTACGCCACGGTCTATTTTTTTACGATAAAATTTTTTTTAAAACAAAGTAACCTGCGGCAGTAGACGGTAGAAGTTCGAAGCTTGAACACGAGCACAGGTATCATCATCCAACTATTTTTCGTAAAGTTGTAACAAATCACATCGCGTTTTACATTAAAAAAATATTTAAAAAAAAACGTAGCCTGTAGGAGTCGAAAGTAAAAGTTCAATCCTTGAAAATAAAACCAAGAACATCATCAACTATCATCAACTATTTCTCGCAAAGTTGTAACAGATCACATCGCGTTTTACAATAAAAGAATATATAAACAAAAATAACGTAGCCTGTAGGAGTTGAAAGTAGAAGCTCGATCCTTGAAAATGAAACCAAGACTATCTTCCGATTTTGTTTCGCGAAGTTATAAGAGATTACATTTCCAAATCTTGGCACGAAATTTAGAAAATGCCTTGTACGTCGTTTTACAATTTACATTATAAAAATATTTAAAAGAAATTACTTGGAAGAGTTTAAATTAGGAGCGGAATATCGTGGAATTTCCAATCACGAAGATTACAACCAGTTCGACATCCCCAAGTTACCGTTCAAGATTCGACAACGCTGTGATTGTGGTGGCCGGTGTGTTTTAATTAGTAAAAGATCGTTAATGAGGGACTTCCGCGAGGGTGTAAGGAGCCGTCGGCCGGTTCGGAGGTCCGCAGGAGTCCCTTCCACCACGATAAGTCGTCGTTCGTCTTGGTTGTTTCACGGTATCGGCTTTATGAACGTGCGAACGTACGGACGGGGTAACGGTGGCGAGTGAAGTCCCTCGCACTATGCTAACTTGGTTAGGGCGTTAATGACCTAATCATGTTACATGCTGATTCAATGTTCAAGGATGAATGCTGTCCACTTTACATACCTTGTCCCGTTTCCCGGTGAACGGTGAAACTCGGTCAAGTTCAGCGGGAAGACGGGGAACCTCTTACAATCCGTTTCTTGACGAGCGAATCGACATCTTGCGCGATCGTCTTGCGAAATTCTCCGACTAATCATTTGCGAACATTGTCGGAATATATGGAAAACCGTACGCTACAGCCCCATAACGAGTGGGTTTGTAGTTTCACGGTTAGAGTATCTCAAAGGTCTAAGAGTACCTCTTTGGTTACTTATTTTCAAGGCTGTACTTGACTGCTCACAACAAGCTCAATTTTAACTTTGTGGTCATCTAAAAATTTGAGAACATAATCGAAACACAAAGGAAACTGTACACTAAAGTTCCATGATGATTCGGTTTATAGTTTGATAATAAAAAAATTTCAAAGTTAGCCTACAATAGTTTTATCTCTTTGGTTACCGATTTTGAAGGCTGTACTTGAGTGCTCGTAACAAGCTCAATTTTAATGTTGTCGTTATTTAAAAATTTGTGAATACGGTCAAAAGATGTGGGAAACTATATGCCAAAGTTCCATAATAATTCGTTTGGCAGTGTTATGTTAAAAAAATTTCAAAGTTAGCCAAAAATAAAGTCCCCCGTTGATCATATACATTTACAAGGATTGTGTACAGCTGCTCGTAGCAAGCTCGATTCTAATTTTTTTATAGGCACACGGTGAAGTCCCGTAACAATGCGCTTCATGATCCGGTGATAAAAAATTCCGGAATCTACCGTGAAATGTTGTATTTAGTACATAAATTAACACTAAACCTACCACGATGGGTCAAATGACCCATTTTAGATTTTTTATTTGGCAACTATTGAAATTGTAAAGGAGTTTTCATGGAAATTTATTGAATATATATTTTTACTCCAGTATATATTATAGTAAAAATCGCACAAAATATAAATAAATTCAATCTTGTTATTTTCATAATACTATACACATCAGTCACTTTTGATGGTCGGTAGGTTTGGTGCTAAAGACATCGATGAAAAAAATAAAAATGAGATCTAGTAATTTTGTGTATATCTGCGAGTACATAGAAAAAATAGAGGGAAGAGTTGTAGGTCCCCATCAATTCCAGGAGAAACGTTATGGCAGATGCGAGCGACGGACAGCTGGCAGAGTCGCAGAAACCTGCATCATCGATGATCCTATTGATCCTGTCATTTGTCAACGTGGGTTTCACCTCGTTAAAATCGTTGGTAATTATTTTGAATACGTTCTCGCTTGTAGCAGCTGCTACTCCTACGCATAATTGCCCTAAAGCCATTTTTTTCAATTATATTGGAACTTCTAAATATACTCAACTCTGTACCGTAAACGAAATTTAATATGCAGCATCTGTCAGCGCAATCCGTGGAAAAATTATGCTCTCTGTAGCCTCAAGTAACTCAATCTCCATCTCCATTTCTCAATCAGAAAGTAATTTGAAAAATATCCGTTAAATGTTCGCAACATCGTCAACTTTATTGGCAACTCTTTCGCTTCGATCAACCTTTACATCCTTGTAAAAGAACTCATTACACAGGCCAGCATTTTCGGGCAACTTTCAGATCTTTTTAATATGAAACTACAACACTGTCTATTATGGGACTTGAATGTAATTTTCCGTCCATGTTTCAACTACATCCTCAAATTTTTCTACAAAGAAAATATAAAAATTGAGCTGGTTACCAGTAGTTAAGTACACCCTTGTAAGAGAATATACAACAACCCCTTTACGTTGTAAGCTAACCTTGGGAATTTTGTACTAAGAAACTAAAAACGCAATAATTTTGGGAACTTGCGGTACATCTTCATTTACATTTCACCAAGATATCGAAATTTTTCTACGTTAAAAAAGTCAAAACTGAGCTAGTTATAACCAATTAACTGAGTCCTCGGAAAGGAATCTCTTCCAAGCGAAAAAAAGATACTTTGTCGTTGGGCGACGGTAACTTCTCCGCAAGTTTGTTCAAGTAGTAGTATTAGATCTTCTTTTTTAAAGCGGAGTGGAAAGGCATCATTTGCACTGGAGAAAGAGAGATAGAAAGAGTCAGGGGAAGAGAGAGAGAGTGAGAGAGAGATTTCGCGGGTTCACATTTTAAAAGGGGTAAAGGATTCTCGCGGAAGACCATCGCTTGAGAACTTTTAATGCCGCGGAGAACGCAAGAGGGTTAACGAAATTAATTTTTCCGTCCCCGTTTCTCTCTTTCTGCGCCTTTCCCCCCGTACCGTCCCTCCTCTCTCATTCTTTTATTCTCGTTTCATTTGCATGAACACTGCGGTAGCTTCATCTTGTTTCCCAGCGGCCTGACCTTGGAGGAATTCAGCCCCATCTAATTCATTATTGAATAACAAATACTGCAAAAAGGCAGGCGAGCTCGTCTCAGTGACCTAATCTTAGTTAAACTTTGTAATTATTTGCGGTACCGTTTGTTAACGTGTTTACGTTAAGTAACGTATGCAAGGAAAATTAATTACTTTCTTTGGAAATTCTAATTACGAAAAGAATAGCTATAATTTTTATAAGGAATTATTTAATTATAAATTATAACTGATATTATACTAATTATATTGTCATATTTAATTTGTTGTATTTTATGTCATTCTTTTTACTCGTTCATCTATTCTATTTAATTCTATTGTTTTGATTTTACTGTGTTTTATTCAATTTTAATTTTACTAAGCTTTACTTTACTGTAATCTATTCTGTAATCTGTGATCTATCTCTACTTTACTGTATTCCATAGCATTTTATTTCTCATAATTTTTTCAACTCTAGTTAAATCGATTTGATTCGTTTTCGCTGCCTTTTACTGTATTTTATTCTATCTATTCTATATCATTGTATATTATTGTATTTTTCTGTTTTATTACTGTATTCTATTTTAATCTGTTTTGTACTAATTTATGCTACTACATTTAATTGTATTTTATTACATATATAATTAAAAACCTTCTATTTTTGTCTAAATAATTTTGTTGAGAAAATATTGTTCTCCGCTCGTTCTGGGTCTATCACTTATTATTATTGAATATTTTAAAAGAAACTTGATATGATTTATAATAGAAATTATCATGTACATTTACCATTTATATTTATATTATAAACTGTAAAGATGAAGCTACTTGGCTAACTAATATTCAAATTTTAATCTGTCGCGCCAATTTCAAACCGACGAGAACTTGCAGAAATTACCAATATGTTTACTACCAACATAAATGTTTCCTTATTTATTTGCGCGCCAAAAAATATAAGAAATACATAAATTGTATTGAAATAACTACACTACGATTCAAATGCAGAAACAAGATTGTAATATTTTTCGGTGCGTCAATTTTGTACTGTTCATAACGTCCATAAATTGCCAAGATACTATTACCAACATAAATGTTTCCCCTATTTATTTTACGCGCGAAATTCAAACAGAACAAACTCGAACAAAGCTCAAAGAATTACTAGATTATAGGAACGTGGAAGTAAAGGGGATTTTCTCTTTATATTTTGACTGACTCTGAAAAAGGAAATGGGCAACGTGTCATCTCGATATAGGTGAATTTTCTGCTTGTTAATTTTCGAGTGGAACGCGTGTACAGTGACAAAGCGGTCGGTCAAGGTGTTGACAGTGGGGTGCGAGGATCCTACCATATGGTGGTACCTGTTCCACGGCCTATTATTATGTGTTCATGGGGATTTAGAGAGCCTAACGCTAAGGGTGGCCTAATGGGGTTTGCCATGATGGCTGGGCGTAGGCGAGCATCGAGTACGTATTATTCTCGATGAAACATGCTACAGTGAGCCGAAAGAATAGAGCAACCCTAAGCTCTACACTCTCTTCGCTTTCATATCCGACAATCTGTTTTCTATAAATGTCAAATTTCCTTCAACAATCAAGTTTTTTTCTTGGTAACACAATTTTTAGAGGTCCTATACTGTTTTCAGAGGATTTTTATTTTAATTAAATTAGTATTTTCAATTAAAATCATTTAAAGTAAGGCAAAGATGAATTTTTAGCTAATAAATAATATAAATAATAAAATAGATTAAATGGGTTTTGGAGACTTTCTAACACCGTTAGTTTATTGGTATCGTACTCGCTACAGTGAGAGCAATTCTACAGAGAACTATTACCAAATACTTATGAATCGGCTGAGGACATGAATGCTCTCACAGCAGGCACCACCGGAGAAACTATAATAAATAATCTAGGAAATAAATTCTACATTATTTTCACTATTGCGTTACAGATTAGAATCATATGTTATGTTCGCCAAAAAGCTTTGATTTTATTTTGGACAAACTCCTAAATTAATCGTATAAATAACCGAAGTTGACCTTCATAAGCTCTTCGCGCGTCCACCTACAAAGAAGCCGATAACACCGTGCATCTCGCGAAACCAGTTAATTTCGACCAAAACATTTCTCGCGAATAAACTTGCAAATAATAGTATAACGACGCAAACCAACGTGGTAATACGAGCCACCCGAGGTATGTATAAATTTGTCAGAAAGAAGATTATAGTTTTCAATGGAAGAATGCTGGCCCGTACGAAGCTTTATCGAGTCAACTCCGTGAGCTTTGTCGAGTAAATTGTTAAATAAAAGAGGGTTGTTCTTACCAACACTGGAAGTGGCCCCGACGCTGCTCCTCCCGGGCGTCGCGGCGGGCGTGGGTGGGCTGGCCTCGAGTCCCTGGTGCACGCCATACAAGCCGAAGTCCTGTTCGTTCGAACTGGTGCTGCTGCACTTCCTCTTCTCCTGGTTGTGATTCAGATGAAAGCTGTCGTTCTCGACGAGTCCGACGCCGAGGAGACCCAGGTTCGGCCTCAGCTCGTCCATTAGCTTGTTCTGCCCGCAGTTCGCAGCGGCTGCCGCTGAGAAGTTCAGTTGTCTGCTGAAGATCGCTGGGAATATGTTGAACTGCTGATGGTCGAGGCTGAGGGCAGTCGTCGGCAACGAAGAGCCGCCACCGCCTCCGCCGCCGACGGAACCGCCACCGACGGAACCGACGCCGCCTGCACCGGGACCCCCGGTACCTCCGGAAAGGTCGTTAGCCAGGGTGATGCCGGGGTGACCTTGTAGAGGTCTCTCGTTCACAATATTCGCCTCGCCTTCCAATAGTTAGTGGGTCATCCTTCTTTCAAAGGATCCTCGATGTTATGTTTCAATCCTTTACCTCACACGCTGTCCAGACTATCCTTTTTGCTTCTGTTTTGGACAGCTGCTGAGAGGACCGAGAGCTGGTGGCTTCAGGATTCGCTGCCCTTTTACAGAGGTTTAGAGGATTATAGTATGCGATACCGATCCCAGCAACCCCAATGTAACTATATTCCAGCTATTGCTTCAGAGGATCCGCAATGTATCCTGTTTCAATCACTTCGGATGAGTATCGGGTTAGACTTCTTTGGTGGTTCGAGAGGGTTTGAGAGTGGTAGCGAAGCAAATCCTTATTTTTGGAAGGTACTGCGGTGTCTTTGGGAGTCAGTAAATCAGATTTACCGAAGGATTCTGAAGGATGAAGTTTCAGCCTTCAGATCTAGACTTGCTCAAAGCTTCGAAAGTTTGAAGATACGTTAACCTTTCGCTCACAGATTCGAAAAATCTGAGACTGGTGGTAAAGCAAATCCTTGTTGCTGGAAGATGCACTGTTGTGTTCGGGATTTAGTGGTTCAGACTCGCTCACAACTGTTATTTTCGTTTCAGTCACTTAGAAAGAGGTTTCCATTGCGATACCTTGAGGTATTCAGCGGCCCAAAGGTTCAGCCTTGCTCAGAAGTTCAGACTTGTTCAGAGGTGCAACGCTGCTGAAAGATTGAAACTCGTAGCTGCGGTGAATTCCTATTTCTTCAACCTTGCTCAAAGGTTTAGAAGTTTGAGACTAGGGTAAATTCTTGTTACTCCTCTCGCTTTTATTCCAACTACTTAGAGAGGGGCGGTAACTTTGATACTTGAGTGTTTAGCTAAGCAAATCCTAGTTTCTGGTGTTGTTTAGAACTGTCCAACTTCTGTTGAAAAAGAGGGCCAAATTCCTGTATTTTGAGAAATTCGACAGCTCAAAGCCTGAAAAGTTTCAGCAAAAGGTAGCTAATCCTTATTCTCTGTAGGATACACAAAACAAATCCTCGTTCTATCTAGCGACGCTAAGATCCCTGACGACGTAACATTCCAGTGTCCTCTCAAAGTAGCAATATAGCATTTACAGTTCAATGATATGATACTCGTCCTCTAATTAGGATAGAATTGGACTAACCTCGATTATAATCCTTCAGAACGTTGACTGAGAATTAATACTCTTAAGAAGAGGCTTGAGAGAATAACTATTTAGGTATACACATGTCAGGACGCACTGCTTCAACACAATATTATGACACTTTCTGGACAGTCTCAGCCTTGTAATTAACCTAGCGTCGTCTTTTGTAGATGGTCCTCAAAAATTTCAGTCTCAAAAGCTTGTGGACTGCAGCACAGTCTTCTTTCTGGACACTGTCATCCGCTATGATTCTCAGTGGAAGCTCCAATGTTGATCACAGAGGTCCCAGAGATCCGTATCTTCTGCCCTCTTCTGATCGGCAGTACGTCAATGAGTCTCAAGTCCAAACATCTAAACTGGGACTATTTTATCCCAAAATTTCAATACTGTGTCTAA
This sequence comes from Lasioglossum figueresi, assembly GCA_028455805.1. NCBI lineage: Eukaryota > Metazoa > Arthropoda > Insecta > Hymenoptera > Halictidae > Lasioglossum > Lasioglossum figueresi. The sequence continues at coordinate 15,788,097 of CM052204.1, forward strand.
AACTCTCAGTTCACTTAGGGTTATCGGTACTACAACAAAGATCCGAGCACTCAATTGAGTCAATCCTCTTAACGAAGTAGCTAACTAATCATAGAAGCCTTAACTCGCAACTTCTTTTGATCCACAGTTCTCCAATGAGATCCTCAGCAATCCTACTGGGAGTAGTCGATCTTCTCGATAAAGCTGAATGTTGGTCTCAGAGGTCTCAGCTCACGTCCACTATGATTTTGTAGTGCTCCGATAAGTCTTCGACTCTCGGCATCCAAACTTTACTCCCTCTCCCTAGCAAATCTTCTATATCGATTCTGAAACTCTCAGCATTCGAACTGAAAGTATTTTACACCTCAATGAACATCCTACGTTGATCTCACCTCACTGTCCTCGACTCTTTCGAACTCTTCGATCCTCGGATAGGGTCTCAGCTCTTCAGCAACTGATAGTATCTGTATCTCTTCAGAAAGATGGTTCCCGGAGGCTAATCCTGGAGGTACCAGATCACTGCGTCGCGCTTTCCTCAAACACGTTCTCAGATCCTCAGAAGCTCCAATGAGGATCCACTTGTCTCTCCCACAGGTCTCGGCTCCTCAGAAAATGTGGTCTCGGCTTCACGATCTCGTCCCCGAAACGGTCTCACACCACGCGTAAATCGGCGAAGCGGCAAAGATGCCCCTATCTCGACCGAGTTTCCGCGAGAGCGTCTTCAACAATGTGATCCGCGACGCTGCTAATGTTTACGTTATGGGTGGGGGCGGGGGTGTTTAAGAGAGCCGAAAGGGCCGTAAAACACAGGTTAATCGCGGGCGGACGTTATCGCTACCGCGGCCTCGATTCGAAATTGAAATCTTATTATCCCGTCGATGCAATTACGCGGCTCCCCGTCAACAGGGGGGTGGGCGAGGGGGTGGGGGGGTTTACCAGGGGTGAGGAAGCGGGGGTGGGGGGAGGGGTTTAGTGCGAAGTAGGGGGAGAGAGGGGGACCAACGGCGGACACGAGGACAGAGGAGAGAGATTCGAATATCTCGGAATAATTATGAGAAGAGAGGCGAGAGAAAATCGGGGTGTCTGAGAGGCGAGTCTCTCGCGTCGCGTAGCGGCCCTCGCGGGCGTTCGTAACTCGCCGGAGTGGCCCTCGCGGGCAACGGGCGTCGCGACGACGCGGGCTCTGCCGAGCAGGAAAAACCCGAAACGAGCCGAGCAATCGAGAGGGGCGACCGCTCGCCGTGAGTTCTTGTGGGATTCTGTCCGCGAAATGCAGTTATCCTGGTGACTCCGCGGGGGGACACGACTCGGAGGGGTCGTTCGAGGTAGTGGGGGGTCGCGAGCGATACCTGCCCCCCTCCCCTGCCGCCCCTCCCCTGACCAAACGAAGGCGCTTCGGCGCGCGGACCACGAGGCGTGAGCACACCCCGATTATTGGAGGTCGCCATGGCAACGCATCCCCTACGCCGGCCAATCGGGAACCGTTAGAGGCTGATGAGCGTTCCCCCACCTCACGGCCAAGATGGCGGACTTACCAATAAAAATTCTTCTGGAAAATAACCTGCGAGCGATTTTCTTTCCACCCTGCTATCTAGCTTTTCGTACCGTGTACACTGAAGGGTGGGCGCACGCGGCTCTGTGTGGGTGTGCGCGGGCGGAGGGCGCGTGGAGGGAGGCTTTAGGGTTTCTTCTAGATAGGCGGAATTGTAGCGACCCTTAAGGTTGCCCTCTGTGTCTTTAGTACTAGGTTCCTTTTTGTTTTTCGGGGGAATAGTGGAGTTCGTTTTATTGGGAGATGGGTTTTTAATTTTTACCGGGAGGAGCTCGGGGAGCAAGGAGAAAGAATTATGCTAGATAGGGGTTCTAAGAGTGAGAAGACTTTGGGAGAATGGGTTGGGGAAAGTGATATTTAGGGGTGCTGAGGGTAGCGGATATGGGGTGGTTTTAAAGAAATTTTTAGGGGCGATTTGATCGTGTTGTTGAACGATTTTCAGAATTTTTTGGAATGGAATGCAGAGACTGATTTTTATGGGATTTTAATGTACGCTTTTTATTTACGTTTCGACTATGTTCTAAAATTTCTATGCGAGGAATAAGTGCAAATCTACTTTGTTATACGCTATTAACTACACCCTTGAAAACGGACTTATTACTACCACCTAATGTTTTAGTTTGACTTGATATTTTTTTATTATGATTCTGCGAAATTGATTATTATGGGACTTCGGTGTACCCATTTGTCCATACTTTGACTTTGTTCTCGAATTTTTCGATCGAGACAAAATCAAAGTTCAGATTGCTAGAACCGATTAAGTACAGCATCGAAGAATATAAATTTCTCTCACATATTTTAGGCTAACATTTTAATGTTTTCTAATGAAACTGCAAAACTGATGGTTATAGAATTTGGTATTAACTGTTGTCTATAGAATTTGGTATAAATTGTTGTTTATCTCTTGTTACCAAATTTTTACATAAAAAAAGAATGCAAATTGACTTTGTTATTTACTATTAACTACACCCTGAAAGAAGAACTACCCTCTAATGTCTTAGTTTGATTTTAATATTTTTTATTATGAATCTGCGAAACTGAACATTATAGAACTTCAGCAATCCCTTTTGTCTATAATTTAACTATGTCCACAAAGTTCTAGACGCGGGAAAAATAAAAATTGAGTATATTATAAACCATTAACTACATCCTTGGAAAAGATCTTATACAAAATCCTTTACTCTCAGACTTAGTGCGCACTAGTGCTTAGCTTTAAAGTGTATCTTCAAATTTTTGTACTGTGGAAAAGCCAAAATTAACCAGAATGAAAGAAATTCAGAGCGAATTTCCTCGAGAATAATAATAAAATATTTTCTGCCCATCATAATTTCTGGTCCAAGAGAATTCATTTGGCAACCTCGTCTCTTCCCGTCATCCGAAATGACTCACATATAACCGAAACCTGTCTGGTTTCTCGAGGAACTTCGACAAAACCCTTCGATTCGTCGACTTGACGCCCACTTCTCGTTCAACCCTCCTTCGGAGCGTGGCGAGAGGGTGCCTGAGGGTGAGATCGAACAGATATGCAGCCGAAGGGTATGAGCAAGGGCTACGAACGAGAAACATTAAGTTCCTAGAGCCTCCGCCTCTTCAGACTTTCTCAAACCCCCAAAAACTCCACTCTTCTCGCGACCACATAAAAAATGGGTAGTATTGACCATTTCACAAATTTCACAAACCGTCACCCAAACCAAAAAACGAGCTAGGTCACGCGATTCCTCGTTCAATAACCTACAAAACCTGTCGAACAACATTTTTTTCATTCGGTGCACAGTTGTCGACAAAATCGAGTTCAAAGACAAACCGAGACTTTTTATTTTGAAACTCAACTTTTTCGAAAACCAAACCTCGAATGGAAAAAATCAATTCTTCATTTTCGTTGCAGTTTTTCTTGTAGAATCGCTTAGTTATACTTTTTAGTGCGTTTTGCATTTTTCGTCTAAAAAATTCATTTTTTCTGTGAGTGTTGTTTGTAAGGGTGTTACGTGGGTTTTTCTGCGCGATTTTTTTTAGGTTTAATACTAATCAGTGGGTAATTATGGCTCGTTCATTTACTCGTCTCGATACGAACGTAATCTTTTAGCGTTTGAGCCCTTGAAAAGTAATCAGATTGCGTTGGATCCGAAGAGAGCGTTGCAGTTATGCTACGTGTTCATTATGTTCGCTTTAGTTGCAGATTTCGGGATCTCTCATTAAGAATGCGAAATGCGGCGCACGAATAATGACATTTTACAGAGCGAGTCGATCAAAGCCGGGATTTGCGAAATTTATAAACGCATTCACACCTACTCACCTGGATTTTTATTGCTTGGCGTTCGACTCGGCTGCTCGGGGCCCTGGCCGAATCATGGCAAACTGCATTCGCGAATTTTGTAGATCGTTGTTGAATTTCGATAGTGTAGGCTGCATTTCATTCGCTATGTAAACCGGATAGCAATTTTTCAATCGAGAAAGTTCTCAACTTACTGCTCAATCTAATATTGCAGAGCGACCAAGCGATTAATTTTTGCAATCAAACGAGAAAATGATTTGCTATGCGACCGTGCTGCATTTTTTTACATGTGTTTCGACTATCTTCTCAAATTTATAGAAAAAGAAATAAAAAAAGTTGAGCTGGTTAAAAAGAGCTAATCACAACTTTTTGATATCTTTAACTTTGATATTTTTTTATAACAAAAGTTCGACACCGATTATTATGTAATTTGAATGTGTATTTTTGTTTATGTTTTGAATACATACACAAATTTTTACAAGCAGAAAAAATCAAAATTGTGCTAGTTATGAGCAACTAAGTCTGTGCTTGAGAAAGAACTAATTACAACCACTTATTATTTTTATAACTCTGGAATTTTTTATAACAAAACTGTGAAATCAACTATTATGTAACTTGAATATATATTTTCGTTTATATGTTGACTGTATCGCACGTATTTGTACAACGAGGAAAAATCAAACTGGAGATCGTAATAAGCGATTTTGTGGATCGTCGGAAGGACTTGTTTCAAAGGCTGATACTCTAGGTTATTTTTTATAGTAGCATGATCTCTTGGTGCGCATATTCTCCCTCGTATAACTATACATGAAAAATACTCTCGAAGCTTATCTGAATCTTTGAAAGCTATCGATTAGAACACCCTTGTGAAGTACAACCTGCATATGGTCCACGCAGACCGTAAAGTTGGCTTTCCAATCCAAGTGATCGGATCTAATCTAAGCGATCTACCCCTTGTAAATTAGGTCCATGAGGCTCTTCGATCGCATAGAAACAGTGGCTCGATGTTACAGAGTCTCTACACAATTTCACACACATACACACATCATTACAGATGATATCATCATATTTTTCCAACATTAATTCTTTAACAGCGTTCCTGGACTCTAATTTCCTAGATCCTCTGTAAATTCAACAAAAATATCTGACGACCTCGGTAAACCATTTAGAAACCTCATCAAAAACTTATTGTATATTGTCAAATGAATTGGTTCTTATGACTACAATTGACTGAATTTAATTGTATTGGAATTGCAAAAGGAAAGTAGTTTTGGATAGAGGGGATCAAGGGGGATATTAAGAGCTTCCTGAATTGATGGTTGATCGATACAGCAATGGATCTCCAAGTGATCAGCATATAGTAAGAATTTGCAGAATCAAAATTCCCCAGAGAGATCATTGGTAAATAGGTTAAACAGCACAGCTCCCAGGCGAGAGCCTCGAGGAAATCCAGAGATAACTTTGATATTTCTGCGATGGCGGTTACTCCGTTTTAGAAGTTGCATTCCATTGGTAACAAATTACCAGTATATTCACGAGAATACCACCAAAAAATTATTAATCCCACAATTAAACATTAGCGCAATTGCTCTGGCAGACTAATGAATAGACATTAAGCCAAACTATGTAGAGAAAATAAAAATTGAATTGAACAGTTAGATTCAATAAATATATACGTACATATGTATATTTATTTAAAATTTAATTCATCGCAATGCATCTCACTATTTCAAAGTTTTAAATTGTGTGTATCGTAGTTAATTGAATTGCACATGTACCTATATGTATATTTATTTACAACCAAGTTAATTACAATACGCTAAATATAGAATGTTTAATCGGATAAACAAACAAAAGTATCCATAAAATATACAATTAACAACGATCTATACGTAGATTAAAATTTGTATGCGAAGTAAAAATTATGAAATAATTGTAAATATACAAAATTAAATATGAGTCAAGTGTTTTCATTACTGAAACCAAAGTTTAGGTTGAAATTATTTTTATATAATCTAACAATTAGTAATTCAAGTCATATAAACACGGAGTAAAATTTCAGCCAACTGTTCCCCATTACTACTGACGTCAGAATTTATGTTGGCATTATTTTGCATTATAACAATAGTTTATAGGAACAGTTATGGGAACGCGATTCGAGGGATGAATTTATTATTTACCCCTAACAGGAAAGGCATCCTTGGCGGTGTCAACGAGCACGAAATTTTAACGTTACAGAATTTTCGATAGTCAAACAAAGCAGGAAGAGTTGCTGGGAAAATATTCGACATAACTATGTAACTGTATTACGTTACGCTGATGCGATACGTGGCTCGTGCATGATACATAGTTCTACATATTTACCTGAACGGAACGTTGTTGCGCTATACGTAAAAAAAAAGAAGAAACCATCAAAGATTTTTTATCTCTTTTTCTCTTGCATAAGAATTATTGTTACATCTCGGTTGACAATTATCATTAGGTAGCAATATCATCGTGCAATGTTCTATTACGATTATTAATATTATTCTGATACGAAAGTTTCGTTGTTAATAATTATCATTAATTATGAAGTATGAAGTAGCGCAATAGTGGTACACCAACAAAAAGTAAAGAAAAAAGTACGAAAGTAAAGGAAAGACTTCAATCTCGAAATATATGGTGGTTTGGACACCGAAAACAATTTTTTAAATTACCTAGCGACATTTGAATTTGTATATAGACAATTTCAATACATTCTTTTTGATACGTTCAATTTTTGAATGCAGAAATGAACGTTGAAAAAAAATTAATTTGAAGGTACTGAAACTAGTCGCTTTACTCCATAAAATGAGCTTAGGTGAATTATCGTACGATCTTTTTTCACTGAATTATGCTACTTTTAATGTACCCAATTTTACCCTAGAGTTAGCGATCCTCTAACCATTACCGCATAACTTTCAATTTTTTCTAAAGCAAAAGAGTCATTCAAGAAAAATGTAACCTGGAGGTGTCGAAAGTGCAGACTTCACCCTATAGAATGAGCCTAGGTAGATTACTCTACGATTTTTCTTAACACAGTTATGATAGTTTGAACTTGTTCAATTTTACACTTGAGATTTCGCGATCCCTTAACGAGGATTGATACATAATAATAAATTTCCTAAGGAGAAGAGATGATTAAAAAAAATTTAACTTAGAGTGTGTCGAAAGTGCAGAGATCACTCTACCATAAATAAGTCTAGTCGAACCGTTCTAGAATTCTTCTTCTCGGAGTCATGACAGATTGAAGACGATTAATTTTTCTCTAAAGACTCCGCTCTCCTTTGATTCCGATCTTCGCTATACCTTTTTTCTGTGTTCGTGAGTGCTTTTAGGAGTCAGCTCTGTATCATTGCTGACAATGCATCAGTTTGTTCGTGGCTAGTGTGACAGATTTCGACCACGCCCCGTCGATATGGTGTTGCACCCCCTTTTCAGAATATCCGTGCACCCTCGATCAGTGCATCGGAAATTCACTGGCTTTGATCTACGCGCTGCGCCTCTTCGGGAATCGTACGTGTCGCCTCCATTTAGGCGAATGTTGTCAAAGACGCTCAAATACTGTGCAAACCTTCGTTTTCTGCCTCTCATTTTATCGAGACGCGGCCATTTGCGTTCCCGACAACTCTGAACGCTAACAAAACTACTGTTTTTTACCAATTTTACTACATTCGACTTCGTCTGACTGAATCTTTAATTACTATACCCCAATTTGATGCGAAACACTCTGCTGGACATTTGCTCCGAAGTTTTACAAACTTCCCTTTAACTATATTTTATTTATGGAAAAATGTGGGTTTTGTCACTGACAAATATACGCCACTGCAAACAATATTTCTGGACTCGGTGTCTTCAGACTTGGAGCAAAGATAAATAATTCCAATTACTTATAAAACGTCACAAATAAATGCATTTATTTCCTACTTATTATTATCCAACGTTTCTCAATTCTAGAAATGAAAGACTTATTCTATCAGAAATATTTAATTTAATTTAGAGTCTAAATTTTAGACTATTAAATAAAAATTATCTTATTAATTATAGGGTTGAAGTACGGATGATGTATGTGTGTATTGCGTGCGTGTTGACAGACAGCCCTATATATGACTGAATTTGTACTAACAGAGAATCGAAAATAACAGTAGAGTTGTAGAATTATGATCGCCAACGTATCGCAAGAAGATCAGATCGAAACAAACGCCCGCGACGAGAAACACGTCTGTCACCAACGATTGGTTATTTATTTATTATTTATTTATTATTTATTTATTATTTATTTATTATAAACGGACTGAAGCCCTTTTTACACATGAGAAAAATACAGACTACTCGTACAATAACAAAGAAGGGACATGCACAGAAAGGAAAATTTTGATAATTTTGATAGTGGTACAATCGATATGGTATTATAATATAATCCTGCGTAGTTGCATTTTAAATTTTAGTAAAGAATTATTGAAAAAATGAATACGATTATAAATAGTGCATGATTTTGCAATAATGCGATTCATTGGATTAATTAGTCCATAAGTCGATTTTGCTTTAAGTGTTTGAAAACCCGCTCTTGTTCTCAATTCACGTTCCGGTACGTAAAAATTGATTTGCGCAAGTAGAGAGGAACAATCGATATAATTATTAATTAAATTAAAAATAAAGCTCTGGTCAGTTACTATTCTTCGAGCAGATAATGGTTCTGGTCCTTGCGGCTTTTCGGCTTTTCCTTATATACGAGTACATAATTAAATACAATTATTTTAGTTTGGCAATTATAATTAATTTGTTGTAGGTATTTCTAAAGATGAAGTGTAGCTGCTGCTAATGCAGTAAATTTTAGGTAGTCGGAAGAATTTTTAGAAAGTGTGGTATATAATAGAAATAATTTTTTATTACGAGGGTAGAATTAATTTGGTTTATTTCTCACTAGCTGTACCCGACCACGCGTTGCTGTGGCTCAGTCTTTTTTATTTATATAGATTATACATGAGAAATTAATTTCAAGGAAAATTTAATATTATGTATAGATTAGGTATATAAAAACACGCGCGCGTATTCGAATGCAACGTTGTGTCAAAATTTCAAAGCAATCGGTGAAGAACTTTCGGAGATTTAAGATTTCGAAAAACGAACACTTACATTTTTATTCGTATGAATAGATTTGATATACTTGGAGGTATTTCTTAAGATGAAATGCAGCTGCTGTTATGCAGTAAATTTTAGGTAGTCGGAAGAATTTTTAGAAACTGTGGTATATAATAGAAATAATTTTTTATTACGAGGGTAGAATTAATTTGGTTTATTTCTCACTAGCTGTACCCGACCACGCGTTGCTGTGGCTCAGTCCTTCTTATTTATATAGATTATACATAAGAAATTAATTTCAAGGAAAATTGAATATTATGTATAGATTAGGTATATAAAAACACTCGCCCGTATTCGAATGCAACGTTGTGTCAAAATTTCAAAGCAATCGGTGAAGAACTTTCGGAGTTTTAAGATTTCGAAAAACGAACATTTACATTTTTATTTGTATGAATAGATTTGATATACTTGGAGGTATTTCTTAAGATGAAATGCAGCTGCTGTCATGCAGTAAATTTTAGGTAGTCGGAAGAATTTTTACAAAGTGTGGTATATAATAGAAATAATTTTTTATTACGAGGGTAGAATTAATTTGGTTTATTTCTCACTAGCTGTACCCGACTATGCGTTACTGTGGCTCAGTCTTTTTTATTTATATAGATTATACATGAGAAATTAATTTCAAGGAAAATTGAATATTATGTATAGATTAGGTATATAAAAACACGCGCGCGTATTCGAATGCAACGTTGTGTCAAAATTTCAAAGCAATCGGTGAACTTTCGGTGATTTAAGATTTCGAAAAACGAACATTTACATTTTTATTTATATGAATAGATTTAATATACTTGGAGGTATTTCTTAAGATGAAATGCAGCTGCTGTCATGCAGTAAATTTTAGGTAGTCGGAAGAATTTTTAGGAACTGTGGTATATAATATAAATAATTTTTTATTGTGGAGGTCGGATTAATTTGGTTTATTTTTCACTTGATTCGATTGCGTTTGGCCTGTAACAACACTGTAAATAAAACTGACGGACGCGATAGAGCTTTTTTTTGTGAAAAGAGATGGGCGTGTTGAGGAGGCTGCTGGTATAATTGGCCTATTCAAATAGCGAGCAATATTTTGACATGGTTTTATCGGTGACACGTGCGGTGGACAAATTGGCAAGCACGTGCTGCTCTGCCCGGTCGACTCTCTCCAACGACTTCCGGATATAATAAGCACTCTTGTTCAATTTAAACGTTCCCTTAAGTGTCGACATACCGAATGCACCATTTACCAAACGTATAATCAATCTTTGCTCCCACTTTTTCTCTATCTGGATACTATTCACGTTGTACAATCAGAATGGTTTATTGAAGAATGGTGTGGTAATTGTATTGTTGCCGCATCCATTGTCCAGTTTTTTTTAATAATTATACTGTACAGAATAGGCGAATGCGACTGACTTTATTATTCCTAGTATCTTCCCACAAAAGTATTATTAATATTAATATTACGATAAAGTGATAATTCAATATATTTTCACGACTTATACGATGACAAATCATTTTTACGATATTAGACGGCAACGATGTGCATTGAAATTATATTTAATGTAAAAATATGTTGCGTTAACGTATAAAAGATGTTTTAGCGATACAATTATACAAATTGTTTTTACTAGAACAATATATTTTTGAAAGTACAATATACATAGTCTTGTATGTATGTGTAGTCTTAATATTGACATACTGTATAAACTGTATCACTGTACCACTGTCTTTTGTGATAGAATGTATAAACTGTTATTTAGTGAAGCAATATTTAAAATTATTTTTACTGAGATATTATATGTAGAATTTATTTGTAGTGAAACCATATACAGTTCTAATTGTAGAATGTGCAAATCATTTTTAATGGAACCACATATCGTATAAATTGCGTGGACTGGTACAATACATAAATTGTTTTTAGTAACATAATGTAAAAGTAGTCTCTAGTGGTAATATATATACAATGTTATTTAATGGAGCAATGTAGAAATTATTTTCACTAAAATATTATCATACAAGTTATATTTTATATATCGTTTATAGAGATACCACATTGTTTCTACTGATACAATAAATTGTTAGCAACACAAAAAATGTCTTTCGTGGCACAATGTACAGATACATTGTTATTTAGTGAAGTAATATAAACATGTTTTTTGGTGAAATATTATACGTGGAAGTTGTTTTTAATGAAACTATACATAGATTCCTGTTGCACGCTGTCTAAATTGTTTTTATTGAAGCTGCATATACAGTGATTCCCCACTAATTTTCGGACACTCTTAAAAACACGATAATTTTTTAAATATTGGACTATACGATTTGAACTTTTTTGGGGAGCTAGAGCAATTATTTCACTACAGGATGTGAAAAGAAATTTTTTCAAAAATTGCAATAGATCGGAATTGTAGAAAAATTACTAAAAGTTGCATTTTACAACTTTTTTATGTGGGCCTATATTGGAAATATAAAAAATAAGTTTTGTAGATCTGTGTCAGTTAAACACATTCTGAAAATTTCGTCAAAATCGGTCGACGTAGCGATGAGCTACAAATGTTTAAAGATGGTGAAAATTTCAATTTGTCACGATTTTGCACGATAAATCTAAGGATTCTTACATCTTTCAATGCCTGTCGTTTTTTTCCCGTATCAACCGATTTCGATGAAAAATTTCACAGTGCATATAATTGACAAAGATCTACAAAATGTACTTTTTAAATTTTAAATATAGACCCACATAAAAATGTTGAAAATTACAACTTTCAGCATTTTCTCTGCAATTCCGACAACCTACAATTTTTGAACAAATTTGCTTTCACATCCTGTAGTAACCATGGTCCAATATTAAAAAAGATATCGTCTTTTTAAGAGTGTCCGAATTTTAGTGAGAGTCACTGTAAATTATTCTTACAACACGATATTACGTAGATACAACTCGACGAACTGTTTTCAGTAACCCAATACAAAATTACTATTTCAATTAGAAATATTCAATATAGAGTGAACCACGAAAGTATTTGAACGCACTTTAAAACGGTATAACTTTTTATGATCAGGCCAAAGGACCGGACTTTTTTGAGCAACTAGAAGAATCAATCTACAAAATGACATGCAAAAAAGATTTTGATTTATAACTTTATAACTTTTTTTATTAGAGCACGTAATGAAAATTTAAAATATGCGTTTTGTAGATGTATGTTAGTTATACGCATGCTAAAAATTTCCTCGAAATTGGTTGACGCGGAAAAAACGTGACGCATCGAAAGATGTAAGAATCTGTGAATTTTAAGTAGAAACTGACAAAAGTCGCGAAAAACTATGATTTTCATCACATTTAACCACTTGTAGCTCTTGGATATGTTAATCGATTTTGATGAAATTTTCGGCATGTTTACAGCTAACATAGATCTACAAGACATAGACTTTAAATTTTCAATAAAGGCCCAAATAAAAAAGTTTCAAAAAATGCTTCTTTTATTTTTGCTTGCAACCGTGTAAATTGTAATTTTTGGAAAATCTTTTTTGCAGATCATTTAGTAAACCAATGCTTCTAATTGCTTACAAAAAATCAAGTTGTTTGGTAGAATTATAAAAAAGTTATACTGTTTCAAAGTGCGTTCAAATACTTTCGTGAATCACTGTACATAAATAATTTTCTATAATAATTCAATATCCCTTCCTCGATTTTAAATAAAAATTAGTAAATTTATAAGTACATATAATAGTAACAAACCCAGATGTTTCTCATTCGAATTTCGGCTCCCAGAAAATATCAATGGCTCGAACTTTCCGATGGTGAGGCGAAATAGTGGGTGTTAGAGGGTGTGCGAATACTTCCGTGACTCGGTGTAGATTCAGCCCTGAGTCAACCCTCTTTCCTTGCACATCTCTCTCCTTCACTCTCTCCCCATCTTTCTCTGTCTTTTTCTGTCTCTTACCGTCCCTCTGTCGTTGTCCTCTTTGTCGAACACAACCGAAGCTTTCTAGGCATCCTCTACCAGCTCGCCGGTTGTTCTCCACCCAACCTAGCGCAGCATCCGCGTTCTGGAGCTGCTCTCGCAGCTCTCGTAATCACATTTGACGTCGCTACGTTTTTGTTTCAGAGCTGTACGTGACGCTTCCGCCCGTGAGGGCTCTTGGCTAAACACGCGAGCGAGCAAAAAAGAAAACCCCTGGAAAAGGGAACTGAAGGCGGAGAATGGCGATGACAAAGGGGGTCGGGGGCGCTGGCGGAAGATCGAGGAATCGAGGCGAGCCTCGAGATCTTCTCGATCCTTTTCCACGGAATTTTTTAACCTTCGTTTTACCGACTTAACCGTGGCCGACTCTCACGGCGATTTCGCCAGGTTTTCGGTACGAAACTGCAAAGCCAATTCCTATGCAATTTCAGTCCACATTTTTTGTTTATCTCTCGACTACAATTGGGAATTTTTGGAGTTGGGAATAATCAAAATTTAGATTGTTACTGGAAAAATGACGTATTACACCTTTCAATGCTCTTTGACTGCATTTGCCATTTTTTTACAACCAAATGTAGATACCGTTGGTTACGCGACTTTAGTGTGAATTATTGTTCATGTTTTGACTATGTTCCGGAATTTTTTCAATTAGGAAACATCAACGTTGAGATTATATATACGTATATTAAATAATTACTTATTTCGCACTTTAATACTTTTTCGCTACATTTGCGATTT
>CM052204.1:15801835-15848672 GCA_028455805.1 Lasioglossum figueresi
ACCTTGCGTGACCTTGAATGACCTTCGTAATAGGTCATTGTATTCGCCTTGAAACACACTATCAGAATGTAAATAAAAAACCATACCGTTCCATTTAAAAAAACAGAGGTGACCTTCGTATCTCCTTGACGTCTCCACCTATAAAAAAATTAATGACATCGGATTACGAGCCCCTCGATATCAAGTAAGTTTGGTCTGATCCTTTTTTTTCTATCTTCAAAAGCAAGCGATTTATTCAGGTGACCTGTTTTAGGTGCCGCACCCTGTATATAGATTTGGGTTAGGTCTAAACAATCTGCAAATTCTGGATGACATCTACAATGGGAAGATTATGTGAACAGAGTGAGTTGTGGTTAAGGACTGCGTCTCCTAGGCAGACGACACTCGCGCGTGGCTGCACACAGTCACTACAGTACACTCACACACCGCTAGACCATGTATACGTACGCGAGGATTGCAAGGGTCCGGAATTCCACTCCTGATTTTTTAATAATACAAAGACACGGTTTCTTAGTAGTCAAAATCGGTAGATGAAAGATCAATCTAGTGGGCACGACGCGTAATTCTCATTATTCGGCAGCATATCGCGGAGCCGCGAGAAGCAATGGACAGGCGACGGTGCTGCCGTCTGTCGTGGCTGTCGATATGCTGCCGTATACCGAGAATTACGCGTTGTAAACGTAAAAGCAAGACTTTTGAGGCAAATAGCCCCCTAGATTGATCTTTCATCTAGCGATTTCGACTACTAAGAAACCCCGTCTTTGCATTACAATTTTATTATTGAGAAATCAGGAGTGGAATCCCGGAGTGGAATCCCGGTCTAGCGGTGTGTGGTGACTGTGTGCAGTCTTGGAAGATGGCGGAGAAGGCCGGCCCGGCCACGCATACGAAAATCCAAGAGTAATCTCTAAAAAAAAAATATATGTATCACCAGAGTAAGACCCCGTTTCCTTTCTGATCTCCACAACGTGTTTACAAAAACTGTAGACAGACGCCGCGCCGAAGCAGGCTTTCGTTGCCACGGACGGTGCATGAATATGGAAAATTCTGTAGCGACGTCGTCGCTACCTGGCCCCAATGATTCTGCATCCACGTATAATAAAAGCGATTTGCAGAGTTTTCACCTGGGCCCGGTACGAGCCTGTTTATGATGGGGTTTTCCAACACATCTGACAGCCAGACTCGCCCGGGCCCATAACGTTCCGCCAGCGAAAGTCCTTGGTCCATGACAAGTCCAGCTACCTCAGATACTCGCATAAACCTGATTGATAGCCGGCCTCGCACGACCAAGGGATTTTTCATGGCGGCACGTCTTCGCGTCCAGCTAGTAGCGAGCTCTTCCGCCGGTTTTCATCCCCACTATTTTTGCGTGAAACTCTACTCCCTTCATGGACCAGATAAATAGCCCTCCGAACCGTTTACCTGCGTTATTCCTGGAGTTTTAATCTTTGTTTCTTTGTAAATCGTTTCTTCTGATTTAAATAAACTTCTCGATACTAATCAAGAGTGTGGTTAGACAACCTATATTAAATCCCCTACGATAACTACGTCATTTCAATTCAGTACTAGCAATAGTTTTTTGCGAATATCTCGAAAACCAACAGAGACCATCTCATATGTGAAAAGGAAAAAGTTGTCAAAATCGGAGAGGATTTCTAAATAATAACCCCAGTTTTTTGCGAATATCTTGGAAACCGTTCATTTCCTCGAACAAATTCTTTCGGTTTCGTATTACATCCCTCCCCCCAGCCTCTCACCATACGCCCCTACAACCTCAGGCGATGTTTCATAATTTTTTGAGGTTTCACGGTAAAAGGTATGGAAATGATTTTGTTCAGGGACCGATTTTTTATAACATTACGATAATTCAAACCAGTTAAATCATATCGAAATACTCGCCACATATTCTAATATAATTTTATTAATATCGTGGCAATGAAAATTGCTAAGCTACCAGAAAAGATTATTAAAAGTTATACACCGTATACTCTAACGTTATTTAATAAATTTCATAGCGATTAAAATTACTAAGCTCTACCAGAGAAGATTATTAACAATCACTCACCACGTATTTCAATGAAATTTAATTAATGTTTCTGCGAAGAAAATCACCGAGTACACTTTACAAAAATACTTTTAGGGTATTTTACGGGGTAAGACGCCGACCCATGTTGCCGAACTAATTGCCAATGACAAGTTGAAGGTGCCCGTAGATTGGTGGTCACCTCCCAAGGGCAAAAAAGTGGGAAGACGGTTGCAAAAACCGCGGTCAGTTCAAAACCACCGGTGCGGCGTTCCTTATATTCGTTTTGCAAGCAAGTTTCCCTCTTTTTGCGCACGCATGGGGTCAGCTCTCGAGGTAACGAGGTTAAGGAAATATTTTAAAAATAATTGCGTTCTTACCTCGACGCGACACGCTCGGCAAGATGGCCTCCGGAGTCGAAGGCGAAAAAAACCTTTATGGAAGCGAACCGCCCGCGCCCCCGCGACAGCCTCCCACGTGTATTTAGCTGGAACAGAGACGAAGGATGAGAATGGAAATCGATAAAAAATAAATATAATCGAGTATCGATCCTTTTTGATAAACTGATAAAGCGAGTAAGCTTGTTTTCCTGAAAAATTGAAGTGTTGAAATCGTGCAAAAAGTAGAGCGCCTTTGGGAATGTATTATGAAAGAACTAGATAATGTATAGTTAAAAAAACCTTTTGCAATGTGATCAAATATGATTCAGTATTGTCGACAAATTTTTATTGCATGCTCTATGTTCATATAGTTTCCATTATAAACGACTTCGACTGGCTCGTTAATAAAAATCTGCTTCAGTTTGTTTTTCAATATTCTTTAAGCATGGTTGAATAATGTAACAAAAATATACATTTATCATTATGTTCGGGAGAGTCTGAACAATCATTTCCTGTAAGAAACATTTTCTATCCGAAACATGTTTGGAATGTTACAAAAATTGAGTCTACACAACAATCCCACGTAAAAACGAAATATGTAAAAACCACGACTTTAGTTTTGCCATTAAACAGGAACACGGACACCGAACGCAGCGAAACTGTTGAGCTCAGATGAAAAACCAAATTGGTATCGCAGAACAAAATGGCCTCGCTTGCAGCAGTATCGTTTTCAAGAGAATTCAATTTCAGAATCCGCTGGCTATGACTGAAAGCTTATCTGCACTGTCATTCCGCGTTTACGAGCACCGAATCCCGTCGAATGGCGTTCTTACTTTTTTTCGGAAAATATTTTTCTATTACAGTCACGCGTGGTTGTGGATCCCGCCTATTTGTCGCCGGTCGCCGATGCATTATGGATCGGTGGACGGGGGCCAGAAATCGAGCAGAGAAATCAAAACGCATCCCGCAGCGGAGTCGGCTCGATTAACAGTATTTTTGTTTTCGTTCGACAGCAGCCGGTCGATCGAGGTGTGTCGTATTTGACGCATGAAAATGGCCCAAAGGGATGCGCCAGCCATGATCGACGCTCCATCCGATCGGAGACTACCGAAACTGGCCGTCAAATAATATATTCATAGCTTCCGGATGGTTGAACACGACTCTCGCGAATCCCCGGCTCTTGCTTTGCAAAGGTAACTACCTTTCATCCCCTCCCAACGTCCAAATCGACTGTTGAATAATTATCGAAAATACACGAACTTACACCTTTTTCCATGTAACACCGTATCCCTCGATCATTCTGCGTCCGTATCGTCAATGAAACACGTTCATTTCAAGAAAAAGGGTGAAAAATTAATTTCAAGGTCGAAGGTCAATCTTTTCTTTTTCATTGTGTCTTATTCTACTCGTCACATGGATGAAAACTGCAATGGAAACCATGGAATTATTAAACGCTCTCTTAATAAAATTATAATAAACTTTTTCTTTATTGCCAAACTGATTTTATTTATATTTTCGATATATTTCACGCGAAAGGAAATAGTTTTCAACGGATCCATCAATAGCACGCTGTACATCGGATCAGTTCGATAATGAAAAAACTTTACTATAATTTTTTAAGAGAGCGATTGAGTTTTAATCGTTGGTTCCTCCTGCACTTTTTATATTTGCGATGAAACTGTTAACCTTTTCACCATGAAATTCAAGGTCAAAGTTAACTTTGCCAGTTAATGGACCAAATGACTTCAGTTTTCCTGCGAAGCTAGAAGGATTGGTTTACTAGATGACGTATAACGAAAATTTTGGAAAAATTGCGTTTGATCGGAATTACGGAAAAAAGTAGTAAAAGTTGCTTTTTACAATTTTTCTGTTTTGTAACAAAAAAACTTAAAATATTATGTTTTGTAGGTTTATATAAGTTATTTAGCTGAAAATTTCATCTTGTCGATTGGTTTACGAGTTAGAAATTATAAAAAATTGTGAAAATTACAGTTCTTCATGATTTTAAGCCAATGTAATTTATAACCCCTTTATAACCAGATTTCGAGAGTATATGTATGATGCTGCCAAGAATAAATAAATTGTCTTCAAAAACGATGCGAACCGTTCGCGGTGAGCCGAAAAACCGGAATGAACCTTTTCGGCGAATCTTTTATCTTCATCCGCATCGAGCTATTCAAAATCGAATCAATAACAATGAGTGGAACTACTGACGCGGAAGTTAGATCGCGATTGAGTTTTCTACTCGATTACAACGAGCAGGACCTCCTATCGCGATCTATGGATGAACGGTTTACCACCCAGGGAATCCATTTTGGTCGCGGTAAGCTGATCGTTTTTCAATTCGCAAAATCTCTCGAATGTTCCTTGCATTCATCAGAATTCCCTTTAATTAGTTGTGCAAATATTACTCCATTCAAAACCCCTGAAATAATGATAAATTCTCACTATATTGTGTTTAGCATTGATCAATAGTATTGTGATTATTCATACTTTATCTTGAAGTTGGCTAAATTACTGTCACTCGTCTAACGGTACTTTTGAATTTGAATTTCGCGCTAAACGCTACGCGCTCGATTTGAACTTTGAACATGAAAAAGCAGCTGTTAGAAAAGTATTCTTTCGAGTCTAGTCAATTAAAACAATTGTTATTAGAGAATTACCACATCCTTTCTTGATATGTTCAATGGATTAAAAATAATATGACAATATGTACAAATCCTTCTAAATCATATAGGAAAATCTGCAGAATAATTTTTTGCACGAAACATGTATCTATACAAATGCTGTTTGTATAGGATTGGCAAAAAATAGTCAAAATCAAATATTGGATTTTTCCTTTTACTTCTAAATATGAATTTTAAGAAAATTGCAAAGATAAAGACATGCAAAATGGCAGAAGGGTTGCAAGGGATGATCGGGTGTGTCTAAGACTTCCATGTATACATTTTTTATTTTTCCACCCACCAAAAAACAAATCGAATGGTTGTAGGGTTTCGAAAAACAATGGCTGTCGAAGCCATCCTCCCATTTATTTTGCTATTTTAAAATTTTTAAAACTACTATCTTTGGATTACCATAGCAACGTTCCTGATAGAAACTCTGCAACCGCCATTTTCGAGAAAACTACGGGTTTATTTGATTCCAAAATGTAAGAACGATATCCACGGAGTGAGATACTCACGGATCCATAGCAGTACTTCCCACCAAAAAATCTGCAAACCTATTTCGTCGTGCATTTGAAAAAAGCTGCCAGTCCATGGATTTTCGTAACGCAAGGAAGACATCCACACGGGATGATTAATGTTTCCAGCGACGCCGCGGACACGTTCCCCAAAAAACGAGAATACAATCAAAAAGAAAATAGACAAAGGAAAAAGAGAATAACTGGAGACGGTGTGGGAGGCGGACGGGCCTGTATGGAGGGCAAGACGAGGGGGAGGGGGGTGGAGGGACGAGCGCGGGGGGTAGGTGGGAAAAGTGTACGAAAATGGGTGTGGAGAAGAAAACAGAAAATTGGACAGCATGTGTGCAAGGACCAAAGAGTCAAAGAGAAAAACAGAAAACGGTGTAGGAGAGCGAAGGGGGTGAAAAGTAGCGAAAGAGGGTGTGCATGGGGGTGCGAGGGGGGCAATATGGGGGGTGGCCGGGTGCGGGCAGAGATGCTCATGGAACAGGAAAAGAGAACGAAAGAGAGAATGGTACGTGTGTTCGGAGGGAAAACCGACAGAGAGACCAGGTTAAGGGTGGAACAGAGAGCCAAACAGGGGTTGAGAGGGACGCGGGAGAGAGGGATGGAGGGAGCAAAAGAGAGAGGAGAGAGAGCGAGGTACACGGATGGGTCTCCGGTTGCCATGACGACTACCGTCGCCTAAAGCTATGCTTTTATTGATTCCAAGCCACAAACAATGTACAGGAGTGAATGTTTCGCTCTGTTCTCTCTCTATCCGTCTGAATAGCGAGGTATTAACGTGCCCCGAAATGCCGATATCCGTGGGCACGTGCCCCAGAAAACCGGGGTCAATGTGGGAGTCCTTGGACACGGTTCGTGAAAAGCCTTGTGGCAGGTGCTAGAAAAGTTTACCTATCTTCAAATTCTCATATAAATATCCAAAATCGAAGAATGTATCTCCACATGTAGAATCTAGGGATTGATAGGCCAGCAGGATCGATCATAAGACTTGATTGGCTACCAGACCTGAAGGGGTGTGAAAGCTCCCTACAGAAAGTGTCTTGGGCAATTTGGAAGCGAGGTATCATTTGGTTTTGAATGAAAGAGAACAATGTTCTGAGCTAACTTATATCCTGGGCTTGGTCCTGGATTCTTGAACTCCTGAACTCAATTTAGGTCTAACTCTCATCTACCTCAAACGGTACCCCCGAACCTGATTTATAAGAAGCCTGTATAAAGTTCTGAACAAATTTCCTAGTCTAGCCTAAAAAATAAAGATCTAATTCTAAACAGCGTATCGCTACACGTAGAATTGGGGCTTCACAGTAGCAAGAAGATATTATACAGCAATTAGCTTAAATCTTCAATTTGGACTCTGAATCTTGGAATCCCATTAACTAACCAGGACCTAACCCAGATGAAACAATCAAGCATGGCTACCAAAATAACACATTTGGTGCTAACAACATGAAAACCCCCGTTCCTAATAATCTCTGAATTTTAGAAGGGGACTTGTAAGCTAACAATAAGAGCTGAGACTTGAGTTTTCGAGATGGACCTTGGGACTCCTGGACCCATACCTAATCTAGTCTTACAAGGGCTGTACCATACTGTAAAGCAAGTCTTCTTACTACTGAGAGTGGCAAACTACTCGTTTTCAGTTGCTTGTGGAATTTAAAACGAGATTTGTTGCAGTCCAAGAGCTAATTTTGGATTTTTGGACTCATGTACCTGAAACCAGTCTAACAAAGATTACAACAAGATTTGATAAGCTTAAGAATTGAGTATAACAACCCTAAGTGTGAAGTAACTATGTATCCAAGCAGTTGAGTAACTATGGAGTAGCATCCTCCTTTTCAATTGACGACCTACAAGAAATTATGATATTGCAGTTTGTTGATTATCAAGAATAATGAGTAATGATATCAGGAACCCCTATCACAATCCACCACCAATGAACAGCTAGACTTAACCCTCCGCCGGCAATATGGTTTTTCACTAACACAATCTGCATAACAGATCTGTCGTTCCCTGGCTTGATTTCATACTGTGTTTTGGACTTTATAAAATCGGAGAAAATGTGAAAGTATTTATTACAGCCTCTACTTAACGTACAAGTTAGGAATAAATATTTGACAGAAAATTACGAGAAAATGTGATTTTGTTTGGAATTTGGCGACCCATTATGCCGGCAGAGGCTTAAGTTAGAGGGTGTCTTCGCCTGGTGAAAGCATTGATCTTCACTTATAGTGAGATTTTAATTTATTTTTGAAGTACGTATTCCTTTCCCCAACCTCATGTCCTAAACATTTAAAAACTAATGAGAACTGCCAACAGTCCCTATCAAGTCTTATTCGCTGTTTTCTCTAAAAGCAACCAATAATATGGAGCATTTAAGAAAAATCAAGTACATAGGCAGGTGGTTCAGGGTACTAATCATCATTTTACGAACAACCCTATTCATTTATAAAAGTCATAATCCAAGCAGCTATCATTTCATTCCCTCACATTCGCTATTTTGTCTAAAAGCGAGAAAAATAAAGTAAAACGTAATATTTTTCTAAATTAAAAAAGATAAATGGGTAGATCATAGTAATAAACACCAGATCAAGAAGTTTCTTGCTCATTTCCAATATTCAAAAGCTGTCTAACCCGCTGAAGAGCATATCAGAGCTTTGAGCAACTCTTCGAGTACGCAAGCTCCCCGAAAAAGTCGATAAGCACGCGATTTCCCCGTGAGGTCCAAAACACCATCAGAATCATCAACGGGGAAAATCGAACCACGGTGCTAGCTCTCAAGTATCAACCATCAGCTGATCTACCTCGTAAATCAAGGTAAATTTATCATGAATCGTTCCAATTAATCGTTGTCGTTCCAAGTGTCGCAAATACGCTAAAATCGAGCCGAAACTCGACTCCGGCGACTCTGCGAGAGTAGGTTAACCTAACCTAACTCGGGAAGGGTGCAAGGGACCTACCCCATCTCGAGATCGCGCTCTGATAGTCGCGAGCGACGAGCTTTCGAAGACAAAGAACGCGGGCTATTTAAAAGCGCATTTGCAAACTCGGTGTCCGGTTTCGAGATATTACATTTCTTTCAGAGAATATGGTCTTTGGGGGCTAGACTCGCGAAGAGAAACATTTCCTTTGGAATATAGCGTAATTTGAAAGTTTTAAAAGTGGCATTGTACTCAAACGACGGGTCTCCATCAGCCTCCAAACTATAGTTTTCGATGTCATTTAAATCTGCTCCTTGCGGAGCAGTCTTTTATTAGCTATTATTCTAATTGTAAATAGACAGTTTAATTGTACTTGTATAATGTTAAAATGAGTTATTTATTATCTTTAATATAGCTCACTTTTGTATACTTCTTGTACTTTATACTATTTATAGTATATTGTATATATATATATAATGCTATAATACTCAATTATTGTTAAGAGATATTGTTAAAATTATAATGTACTCTCTAAAATAAACTTTTTCGAAAAAGAAGACAGACATCTCTCTAATCCTTGAAAGCACAATATTTAGACAGCAAAATAATTACCGATGGGAGACACATAAAATTAAACAAAATTAAAATATTTCCATGAATAAAAATACGATATGCATTTCCACAATCGATGGAGCAAATGATCGAGCAACAGATCCAAAAAATCGGGAGCGATCACAGATCCCCTGTAAGGCGACACAGGTACATATGGGCTCTCCCGTTGAATGGACCAAATGATATAAATTATTTATAGATTTCGACACCAGAGCGAAGAAGGGGGCATATCGAGGGTGTTCTGTTCGAACTATGGGGTGCATGCAGTACCCAGGGGGGTCCACTTGCACCGAAAGCCCCTTGGGGCACCCTCAACATATGCATTCCCCACTCGACCACCGTAAGCCTATAGAAAATTGATTCGTAAGTACCCCGGATTCCTGTCTGTCTCCTGTTTTGTTTTTTAACACCTATCTACGATTGCTCCCTGTACACACTTCACGGTGTTAACCCTCGCCTTACCCGTTCCGGGTCACTCCTGACCCGTATCTAGTTACATACATTTTCTATTTTTATTAGATAATAAAAATTACCTTATAAACTCTTTTTATAAGATAATATTTGGTAACGAACACATCAATTTGAAAAAATTTTAGATTTCATTTTATTGAAACGAATCGGAATGATTAGAAATATTCTACTAATATTTTCGAGGTAAAGAATATAATAAAAAATTTACTAACTCTTTTCGCCTGCTCGAAAATGCACTTTTAATTACGAATACAGTGTTGCGAAGTCCTTGCAGAATCAGCATTCTCACTTTCGCCACCCTGATTTCGAAATAAAAATTTACATTTGAATTTTGTAGAACAAATAGAAAATATTCACTCGCCCTTGTTGCGAAATTTTATCTCGTAAGAAAGTTTTGAAAATCTTATGTTCTTGGAAGTATAGTGAAGTTCAGGGGTGAGTGATGTATAGCAAATTCGAAGACGGGCCCAGTGCCGTACGGGCTTCGCCCCCCGGGTCCAATCTAAATCAATGGGCTTGTGGGTAATCGCATAATAATTACTGGGACTCCCTTTACCGCCCATCTGTCGCTGGCTAAGGGGGGTGTTCAGCCCGTGGAAGTGGTAATAGGCACTGGTACGGCAACATAGTCGATGAACATGTCCCAGCAGGTCCTATTGTTGCCGGGCACAGCAAGAAATATCAAGCAGTGTCATTCGTCAGTCGTTGCCACCCTCTGAGCCGCTGCCTTATGCTTCTTCCTGCAATTTTATCGTACAATGTTGAACATTTTGCAAAAATAGAAATATCGGAGGAACATTATTCAAAATACATTATTATAAAATGCTGAACATGTTTCTAAAATAAATAGCAATGAAAAACGGTAAATAAATCATTTTATTCTGTATCGTCGCCTCATGTTTTTTCCTGCAGTTTTATCGTGTAATATTAAACATTTTGAGAAAATAGAAATATCGGAGGAACATTATTCAAAATATATTATAAAAGTCTGAACATGTTTCTAAAATAAATAATAATAATTTCGCTTATGACATACACGTTACAATATTTATTATAATTATAATATTGTAGAAATCATAATTATCAAGAAAAGGGGGTAGAGCTTAAGACATATGACATTAATAATTGTTAGTCATATTGTTATATATGTATATATATAATAACTAAGATAAAAGGGCTTGAATAAGTAGAGTATTTTTAAAACATAAAACCGTGAGAATTGTTTTTAAATTTTCATGGGACCCTTCATTCAATTTTTGTAATTTTCGTCTTGTGTCAATTAATTGTTTCAGACATACAAATGCTAACTATAATTATGATGGTGCTGTATATGGGGTTTTCTAATGGATTTCGTGGACCACACCACCCTCGCGGTGCAATTTCACATCATCATTATGCTCCACAAAAGGATCTTAAAATTACGCAGGATACGAACCTCCTGCACGACGCTACGTTAGTTCAATCTTTTTATTTTCATAGTTATATTTTTATATTTATGTATTAATGTTTCTGACTGATCCTTGATTTAACGGCAGCCTTGCCTTTATAGAATTATTAAATATGACTGATATCACTAACAATTCTATTACATATTAATTCTATTGTTAGTATTAATCAAATCATAAAACAATAATTTTATTATTCTTAATAATTTATTAATGCAATTTTTTCAAAATTTATTTTCATACTGTTATTAAATTTCATTTTATATTCCAATCTATAATATCTTAATGTAAATTTTTATATGCATATCGAAATTTTAACATTAATTTTCATATTTATACCAATATTTTAAGCGATTTTTACATTCATGTTTCGGATTGACAATTAACATAATTGTATAATTACAGTCATTTAAAGGAAGACATGGGAGATGTAGCAGATCAATTGGATTTCTCAAACATGACTGAACAGGAAATAGAATTCCATTATTTCAAGTACGTTCTTATACGGAAGAACACTTCTTGAAGTTATGATATGAAAATTACAAAAATCATGCAAATGATAAATAAATGTTATATTAATACTATTCTTATACTAATTTGTGTGAATTGCAGAGTTCATGATGTGGATAACAATGCAAAATTGGATGGACTAGAAATTCTCCATGCTATTCAACACACATTTCATGAAAATAAATTATCTGAAGCTGAGCACAAAGGTTTGAGCGACGATGCGAAACACCTTAACTTTGAAGATGATCTGTCTTTGATTATTGGTATGTAAATTTCTTACAATGAATTATTCAATTTATAAAGAAATCAAGTTCTTCTATTAAAAAATTGTGAAGTAGAAAAACTCCATATAAAAATTTATTTATATAAGTATATAGATTATGTATTTGCCATATAAACTCGTTTATGTATTCACCATATAAACTAAAAACATCCCATGAAAAGATTATTGAATTATTTATAAAGTTTAAGCAAGTATTTATGAATGTTATGTATTTCCAATAATTAACATTAATTTTTATTATTTGTTATAATCAAGAACTGATAGATAAAGTATTCAAAGAGGACGATTTGGATAACGATGGATACCTTGGATACATTGAATACGTTTTAGGAAGGCAAAGGGATCACATAGCACAAACAAAAAGGGACGACAATCTTCGAATTGAAACATAAAATAAAAAGTACAATTCCTAATCAATGATCAAAATTAACATTTTAAATTTTGTTACGATTCAAAAGTTGCTAACATCTAGATATATATTTTATATCAATCAAATTTATGTAGTAATCACTTGCCTAATTAGCCTAATTAGAATCGTAAAATTTAAATCATAAAACTTTTATACTTATTTTTTTATTGAATTATCAACAAAATATTAATACTATTGCATTTTTAATTTAAATGATCGTCAACGGGTAGAATATTTTCACGCCCTCACGAGGTTCAATATATGTATAGACAAACAAAATGTATTTCTTTCCTAAGATAACAAAAATGCAGATTTTACTATAACAAACTTTAACCATGAACAAATGTAGTATTTAATTTTGATGTACAAATATTGATATTTAAAATACACTTGTAAGTCCGACCAAAAGTTTGGGATCAAAAATCACTATAATTCATTAGACAATAATTATATATATTTATGAACTGGAAAAAACATAAAAAAGAACTTTCTTTAATGTCAGTGATCCCAAATTTATGAACGGTACTGTATATACCAAGATTATGCAAATGTCAAGACTATAAGAGAGTTACTAATTATTCTTTCGAAAAAAACACAAATTTTTCAGATTTAGTTTTATACAGAAAAAACTAAAAACTTAGGCCTAGAACACACTAGTAATTTATGGTATATTCTTACAAATAATAGATAATTTTTATGTACTGAAAACAATTATTTTACCATAATTTATATATTTTGTGATTAAAAAATGATTAAGGAAATTTATTTAGTTATCCGTACAGGATAATCATTTTTTATTCTTTTACGAATATATAAAATTTGTACTTATTAACAACTATAACTTTATTGTAACATAGAATTAATAAACACTATGGTTTACACATTTTACAACTCGTCATTAATCTAATTAAGGATTAAATAAATTTTGTCTACACTTATTTCTAGAAATAAATGTACAAGTATACGAACTTTTTTGCATAAATCTTTTATTGCAGGCTTATGTAATAAGAACCAAAGAATGTTTTATTTTGTCGTAATTTTTGTATAGATTATTAAAAAGTACACGATTAGTCCAATACACATAATGGATCGTCTGTCACGACAATGCATTTTTCCCATAAATCTTTAGCTAATTGTATCTGTCAAACAAAGATAATTGTATTACACCATACCATAAAACAATTCTTCATAATTTATCATCTCACCTGATTATCTTCACCAGCAACTGGCAAATCTTCAACAGCAATAAACTCAGGGTACCGCAGAATTATTTCTTTGACTGCGAGAACATACTCCTCGCTAAGCTCCAAAAATTGTGGCTCATATTCATGGTACTCTTTGGAATTTTCGCTCGAGTAGTATAACCTGTACACCCCATCCTCTTCAACTAATCTGCAAAGAACAAACAATAAATACTGTGTTCAACATATGAAAATCTATAATAACACTGTCCAACAAATTCCAACTTTTTTTGGTTATTTCTTCCACTACCGCGGTCGTACGACGGGATACGACGCGGTGAACGCCCGTTCTAGTGGTGAGCACCGCTGGCGGCAACTCATGTCGGGCGAAGATATTTTGCTTTCTGGATCGAAAAAAACGACAACGTTGGAAATTTGAAAAGGTGGTTTCGCAAGATGAAAGTCTGCTCTATCGCGTGGTATAGTTCGATTTTCCGCTGGACCCTTATTTTTTTATATAAATTGAAAAATATCCTCAAAAATGCGTGCAGAAGTGGTGTCTCTCCGTCTTTAATCGTTGTTTAAACATGTTTAAACAATCATAATGTATTAATATTGAATATCACTGTATTCGGGAAAGTCTATAAAATCTTTTGCCGTAAAGAACAATTCAATATCTTTTATAATAACATCACAATAATTCTTCAAAGTTGAAAAATGTGTCTTTTTTTAAAACTCAATTTTCTCAAAAACTCTAAGTATAGGAAAAAAATTAAGGTCATATTCGGAATCAGCGGGAAAAACTCTATAAGAATCGCATAGTGGGAATCGAAATAATTTTTGACTGTTGGACAGTGTAATTAGAGGTATACGAGAACCTGACTCATCCCGTCCATCGAGTACCCGATATTTTCGGGTACTCGCATACCTCTAATAATAATTGTTAGCAGTCACCTAATGGAATGAGATCGCACCAATCTTATTTTAGTGTCAGGCTCAATTTCCACGCGATTCTTCACGCATCCATTCGCAGTCATACGTTCACCATCCTGAAGCACAGAACACTCCTGCTCAACCTCTGACAAGACTGGTGGCATGAAATCATGCACGTGGTTCCTGGCCATCAGGTCTGCAGCTTTGTCAACATCAATATGATCCACCATCTTCTTAAGCAAGTGCTTCACTTGCTTTCTGAACTCTTCTTTACTGCTGCTCTGATTTTCACAGTGAGCAAGGCCACAGTGCCTCAAGTAATCCAATGGCAGCCCTTTGCGAAATTCACTGTCATTTTCTGTTGCAGATCTTAACGCATCGGGCAGTAACTTCTCCAAAAAGTCACTCCAACTATTTTTCTGGTAAACGCTTAATGTTATATGGAGGCTATGCGAGTCCTGAAGGGTATTGCCTTGGTGAATGGTTCCTCGTGGAAAGTATAGCAGGTCACCTGCGTTCACTACTGTGTCTAATATGGGTTCCCCTATTTCCGAGTCCTCAAAATTTTTCGAACAGTATTTTGGCAGATATTCATTTTCACTTCGTGGTTTGTATAATCTCCATCTTTTCTTACCCTCCACTTGCAGTATAAAAGCTTCTATATCGTCGTAATGGGGAGCAAAACCTTGGCTATTGGCTGGAGTTAGGTAAGAGTTTGCTCCCACAAAGCAACCAAAGTATTCTTGAAGTGTAGCTACAAGCGAAAAATAAATTTGATCTTACCTGTTATAGTTTCAAAAAATATTCTTATTACCATTTAAAGAATGTAATTTTGGTATATATGTCTGCGGATTTAGCATCCTAACTGAGCACCCATTTGCATAATAATCCCATACAACACTTGGAACTGCTCGGCCAATTGGATTATGTGTTTCCCTCACTCCATTCTCATAAGAAGTGATATCAATATTTTTGGTGAATTGGATATAAGATTCTCGTAATATTTTATCCAGCATCGGAGTGGACATAACCAATTTATAGTAATTGTTGCAATCTCTCTTTATGTGCACTGCTGTCTGCTCCCAATGCTTTCTGAAAGCATTTGAAAAACAATTCATTAGAAAATAGAGATACAAATATTATATTATAGTATATAAATTTCACTCACTCGAAGAAGTCTTCCACTTTCAATGGATGTATCAGCCATTCAAACATTGACCGACTGATGTGAAGAGGATTCTCTTGGTAGTCCTCGGTCATTTTAATTTCTCTGTGAACGGGAATTTGATTTACCTTTTTTGGTACCTTTCGGATTTTCTGTTCTGAATGCTTTTGATTAACATGTTTCATTTTCGCGACACCTTTATTTACCACTACAATGGAACTCTTTAATTGCTTTAATTGCACTTTTGAGTCTTTTGAATTATTAACTATCTTTGTGTTCTTATCTTTTGATTTGTAAAGAGAGTTTTGAAGCGATTTACTTTTCTTTAAAGTAGATGGAGCAATTTTCTTGGACACACATTTGTTTGTAGATGTCTTGTTTGTTTTCTTTTGGTTTGCATTCACAGGTATTTGGTTTAGTTGCTGTTGTGTTACTTGTTTAGTATCACGTTGCAAAATCACTTTTCTCTCTGGGGAAGAGTGTTTCTTTTTTAATTTCTTCGACTTTGAAGCTAATTCTATATTCTTGCGTTTTAGTGCCTGCATGGCGAATGCTGATATCGGTTCATGATACTTGAGCATCTGCAAATTAGTGTAAAAATGTTAATGAAAATCTTGGAAATTGAAATGATTGAAAATTGTTATTCAATTGAATATTATGATATTATAACCAAGAAAGTAAAACTCTATTTACTCCAAGTAAAACTCTTTAAAACTCTATTTTAATTTTTTCAATTTTTCCCAATTTCAATTGTAATTTATAAAACTTTAGATGTCTGTAAATACTCTCATTTTACATACAACTTGTATAACAACAAATTAAATCATAATAACTTGGAAATAGAACCGGTGTATTTTCAGGTTAGCTTTTACTTTCAGACATTAATGATTAGTAATGAAATAATGTTGTGAAGAATTACCGTGGAAAATTATGCAACCGTATTAAATTTTGGATGATACACTAGTTAAAGGTTATGTTTCTTGATTACTATTACACTGTTTTCGGCTTAAATTTGTCGGTCACACGTGTTTCTCGTCACATGTCACATGGATACACATGGATATAGTAAACATTACCTCGCACTTGTACAGCTTACTCGGAGCGACGCGACATTCAAATTCATTATAAAGATTTAGCACTAAATTCAAGCTGTAATACCTTTTACATTTGTCTCTGAAATTTCGGTAAAAAGTATAATAAATATTAAATAATAATAGTAATCTATAAAAAACATTTAGATAAATTATTGTGGGATTTAAATTTGACGAACCGTACACCTCATTCTGCGCGAAATTTAAATCATACTTAACATATTTCAAACCTGCAATCAAATTGTTAGACAACACTGTTAGATAACACTGTCCAACAAACTAATTCCGAATCCGCTCTTAATTTTTCCCCTAGACGCACAGTTTTTGAGAAATTTGATTTTGAATAAGACATATTTTTCAACTTTAAACAAATTTTATGATGTTATTATAAAAGATATTGAATTGTTCTTTCCAGCAAAAGATTCTGTAGACTTTTCCGAATACAGTGATATCCAATATTAATACATTATAAATGTTTAAACATGTTTAAACAATCATTAAAGATGGAGAGACACCACTTTTACACCAATTTTTGAGGATATTTTTCAGTTTATCTTAAAAAATAAGGGACAGCGTAGAATCGAAATATATCACGCGATAAAGCAGACTTTTATCTTGAGAAACCCCCTTTTGAAGTTTGTAATGTCGACATTTTTTTCGAACCAAAAAGCAGAATATCTTCGTCCGACATGAGTTGCCACCAGTGGCGTTGACCACTAGCGTGGTCTTTCGGCGCGCCCTATCCCGTCGAACGAGCTTGCCTTTGTTTCAAAATAAAATTTCTCAAAAACCGTGCGTTTAGGAAACAATTAAGGGCAGATCTGGAATTAGCGCAACGTCAAAAAAAAGTTGAAATTTGTTGGACAGTGTAATTAAAGCCACATACAAAATATTGATGTTAGAATTGTTAATGGGATTTAAACTTGAAATAATCAATTATCAAATTTAATCCCGTGAATAGAACCTCACGTTCTAATCAACCGAAAATTAATAAACGCTCTTATTAAGAAAGCAAATAAGAACGATTGGCAATACTCAATCCATATCTATATCCATATTTAATTTTTGAAGCGAGCTCGAGTCTTGTTGATGTCACTTCGTAACTCCCTCATTATATTCTTTAATTAACCAATTTCAGCAATGAGAAAAGACGCCGCGTAACGTCAGAATTGAGTAGCGCAAAACTACAGTCTCGTTCAAAGTTGTGGATTAAGGTGGTCCTTATTTAGGAATGTCGTTAAACATTCCGAATAAAAGACAATGTCTTAAAATCGCTTTTTGGACAAAAGTAGTGCAAGACTTTGGAGGGTGGTGAGCCTTCAATTTCAAGTAAAACGAGTTTAAAGTTTTGCTTTGCATTATATAAACCACGAAGGTGAAACATATATATTACAAGAAGATTACCTAATGGCGCTGTTTAGGCCTCTGGATACTACGCTGGAGGTTCCAAGTTCGAATTCATATATAGTCTTTTGTTTTCTTTTTTAAATACATAATTTATGTTACTAACTAATTTTTGTTTTATTGCCATAAATATGCACATTGAGTATTGTACACCCATCGAAATGAGATAAAGAAATGGTCGAACGACTGTACTTTGCAGCTTTTATTAACAAATAAACATGCAGATGTATTCTCGTAATAATTCGATCCACCAGAGTAACATTTCATCGAAAGATTTATTGAGCGTCCAAGTTGCAAAAATAAAAAAGAAATGTATTAGTTTATTGAAAACCTCTGTGTGTTTGACACTAATTCGGATCTTGTTCGAAGCTTCCGTTTAAACATATATAAAGCTGACAGTGTTAGCATAATTTTCCGTACTGTACACAATTGACCACAAAATAGAACTATGGAAGTTGAACGTTTTAATCTGTGAAACTTAGAGACGACACAAGCATACAGAATTGTTGTTGCGCGAAAACATCCTAAGATTACTAAGAAATTTCGAAAAAATTCAGCACCCTATAGTGTTCTCCTTTTCGCAGAAAAAAGCTAAAAAAATTAATACAGTATACGTGCAACGTGTGAAATGACAAATATTTGGAACGGGCGAACTTTACGCAATTTCCGCAGACATCGATTATCTTTTTCTCAGACATCAAATTCACTTGAATTGTGATTAAACCGTCTCAAACGCATCTCTCGCCGTCATACTTTTTAACAGTCTTTCAATTATTCATTTGTAATTTACGACGTTTTATTTTCCTGCATACTTTCGATGCGCTCAGAAAACACTCTTTTACACGTACACTCTTCTCGTGAGCTTACACTATCGTAATTCGCGTCGAATACACTTACAAGTTACAAATATATCACTGGCTTGAATCGATGCAAATGGCTTGAATTTGATACAAAAGTAAATGCTATTTCCATGTTCTTGCGGTTCGTTTGATCACGTCAATAGTCTGAATGTTTTTTTCTCTCCTTTTTATCAGGAAACGTGCTTCGATCAATTGAGACACGATCATACTTTTTCTCATTGGTTGCGTATGGCAAGTCGAATGAAATTTGACGGAAGAAGTTCCGAACGTTTTCCAAAGAAATTCGCATCACTTTTTCGTTAAACCCTCGGATACACGAGTAGCCGCTACGACCCGCAGCGAATATTTTTATATATTATGTACATTTCTGGAGAGAGGTGTTAGTTATTGAACGATTTTTAATTATAGTTTCGAATAGAGGCACATTGTCGACGTGAGATTGATACTATAGTCAATGTCACGGTAGCGTTATAGACGGGTCGAAGTTCCCTGCGAGTACCGAGGGTTAACAGGAAATCATTCGAATCAATTGAAATAGTCACGACGACCTGAGAGGCATTTTGGTAATGTGGAGATGAACGCGACAGGTTCATTGAATTTACGAGGACGATTTCTAACGAAGACAAATTATACCTATGACAACATGAAGATGGGAACCTAATCCAGGCCCTTTGTAGAGAGGCAACAAGTTTGAAGTTCTGCTAAGATACCAGCTATCTTGAATGGATTCGAGGGGACAAGTCTTGATCTACGAATTTTGATCTAACGTCAGTGTGAAGCGAAAGATGACATTATAAACGTTGACACTTTCCTAGTCATAGAGAATCTCTCCTTAAAATGCTTAGATCAGTTTTAGACTTTATAGTCGTACGATATGTGTCCTTCAGATTATCTAGGACTGCATAGCCATAAAGTATATCTCTCTCTCTGAGGATATCTAGACCAGATTTAGATCCTATAGCCATACGTGTCCTTCAGATTATCTAGATCAGATCTACTTGTGGTCATAGGTGATGTGTTTCCCGGGCAACCTCATAATCGTAGGGTATGTCTCTCTCAAGCTACCTAAAACAAATTTAGATCCTATAGTCATACAGTGTGTGTCCCTCAAGTTATGGAGATCTGGTTTACTCCTTGTTGTCGTAGACTATGTGTCCTCCAGGCTACAAAGGACCCCGTAATCTCAAAATATGTCTCCCTCGGGCTATCTAGATCTAATTTAAACCTTATAATCACAGAGTATGTATGCCTCGGTCTACCTCAACCAGATTTAAACCCAATAGCCACAGCCCCAAAAGCTACCTAGACCAGATGTTGCTATCTTAATCCAGGTTCTAGATTCTAACTAGTCGCAATTCACCTCCACAGACAAATTTTAAGTGAGGAAAGCTACTGTGATTAAAGATTATGCTACCGATTCCCTAGAAACAGCGATATTTTGAGGGTTTAGAATTTCGAAACGACAAACTTGCGTAAACCTTTCTTTCATTATAGGGTGTAATTGACCCTATGAATATAAATGATTGTGTTGTGTGTGTGAGAGAGAGAAAGAAGGAGGGAGAGAGAGAGAGGCAGAGAGAGAGAGAGAGAGAGAGAGCTCGTGTTACTCAACACACCGCAAAGTAACGGAAAAGATTCAGCTAGCTTTCTATGAGATCATTGACAGAGAAGCGTTTGTAGAAAAGACATCCGGTTGGTTCAGCCGTGAAGTGATAGTTTCTTTTTTTTTGTTATAGTCGATTAACCGCTATATCATTAACTAGTAATCACCTTTACTCAATATGGTTATTCGTGCGATATTCATTGGTAGGTACGACACATTCACATTTAGAAACAAGAGATATATCTAGACAATTATAAAACTACGATATCATATCGTGGTGGCATGGATTAATTAGTATTCATTTTTGGAAATGCCATCACTGATCTTGTTTCTCTTTCTCTCCGGAGAGAGAAACAGATAAGTTCTGATATCTTTAAAGCTGGCATTTCTTCTTTACATATCTACGTCTCCCACTTTCGCGCACGATTTTTAAATCAAGTTCAAGTTTATGCTAGGACAATTCAAGTTCTCTCGCTTACACGCAAAAAAAAAGGCAACGGATAATGGTGGAAATTTAAGGGTGGAGAAACTTCTTTCGAAAAAGACCTCACCTTCCCAAAACTTAATTCGTTATTAACTTGAACGAATTGTCAATTGTGATTTAGAAATATTTACACTGCCTAGAAATCGACCACTATCCTTTTAACATTTAAACAGTCCGACAGACGCATGCGCTTTTCCATCATTCATTGCGATTGATAACGATTCAAAAGTTCCCACCGTCATGCTTTTCGTGGTGGCTCAAGAATTTTGTGCTCAGACGAATCTACAATGAATTACATCTGTCCAATAATTCGTAACTTTTCCTTCTGTGGACGATTCTTGTAGATTTTTTTCAGTTGAACTCGAATTTATTTCCGATCTTAATAAAATAAAAAAAAGAACTTTTGGCGTTTAGAATTTTTGTACTTTTACTACGGGAGCTATGCGAAAGATTCTTGTGTAAATTGATTCCATCGATCAGTGTTTTAATTGGCAACACACATAAAATACAAAACACTGCTATATACAATGTTATTAGTAATTTCAAATTAAAAAGTAAAATTGAATTTTTAAGTTTTCATGTTTCTTGCTATGAATGATATTATAGATATTTCTGAAGACAATGATGAATTTCTTTTATAGTGTAATTAAACGATGTTTATAGTAATATAGCAATACAAAAATTTACATTTTAGAATGACTGCTATAAAAATTGTTAAAACACGTTTAAATGTTTATAATATGACAAAAATCTATAGAATCATTCTACATAAGTGTCATTTTCATAGTTTTCATAGCTAAATTATAAAATGAAACTTTAAGTGTTAAAAACTTGACATGTTAAACCGAATGCTTTCAAAACTGATGATGTAATAAAATCTACAAAAATCATTTATTGTTCATCAAAATTGAAAAATAGTGTTCCACTTGGTCATCGCCGTCAATACTGCAGCAAACAATTAATAAAAAATGATGTAATTCAACTGAAACGTTACTTAAAACCACTAACGACGATGTGAACAACAGATTCGTTTAAGACAGCTTAGTAATTACGTAAATCGATCACATGCAGATACAATTAATTAGAAAGTGTAACCTAAAAGCTCTTCGAGATGTACAAATGTATTCATTGCCGCCTTTATCCCGTGGAATTATTGTATAGTTCGTGTTTTGCACGCAGCACACAGTGAATTTTTCCTTTTTGTCTGTCCACACACGCACGCACGCGCACACAAAAACGCATGCATACATATATATGTACATACATATACATATATATATATATGCATACGCAGGTATGTATAATATATACGATATACAAATATAAATTATTTGCCTTATAGTTTAAAAATGTCAGGGGCACGTGGTAAGAAGTAAACGCTTCTGTTTTGTAAATAGACCCGCTCATTTTATTACACTAATTATTCATATCTCGTGAAACCCGTTTCCTCGATGGTTCCTTAAATTGTCTCATCAGTTTGCATTTCTTCAAACAGTCTACAGGGTGGCCCGTTTAAAACGAAACACTGAAATATTTTCGAAACCGTCGGCGATATTCGAAAAATGTTTCAGACAAAAATTAGATGATTTCATGAGGCACACAATTTTCTTTAAAAATCACAGTTCTGTTTCAAGAAATGGCAGTGGTTCGGAATCGACTTCTGCCGTTACTTGGGTCAGAATACAATTTTTAAATTGAAACATCTTTTGAATTAGTTTTTTTTTACTATACAGAGCCTAGTACTATTTCATGATGACTTCGACATGTTCGTCACGTGACGATTGGTCGTCACAATATCTCCTAAATCAATGGTTTTCAGCCATAACATACAATAAAATACACATAACACAATAAAATAATTTCAGATAACGTGGCCTCTAAAATTACTTAAGTTTTGTCCGACACATTTTTCGTTATTATCAACGGTTTCGAAGATATTCGGGTGAAGTCCGTTAAAAGAGATCCTGTAGTATTTTGTCTATACGTCTGCGTGTGTTCTTTAATCACTAGTACACAATTTAATATGATTTTTCTGTCAACCCCGAAATTGGAAAGATCGGTGAATTAATCTACCACCTTAAACCGTTAATTAACTTAAAAGTTACAAAAATCTTTGTAAGCAATTCATGTTTCCGGAAAATGTTGATAAATTACTGAGGTATATTTACAAATGGAGGCTAATTCCTTTGATCGACTGCGTAAGGAAATATCAAACTGTATTTGATCAATTAATTTCCATTGATAGCGAATATTTTCTTCTTTCATTTTTGGTATTTCCTTGCGCTAATTGCGTATATACTGCGGCTGTAGTATATTAATTCGCTTAAAACCTAATAGATCTGTATGGCCTCATTACGATTCAGATTACTAATTAATTAGATTTTAGTTTTGTCACGTTCTCAACAATGCGAATTACTTTAGACACACTTGTCGATCGCAATATTCGCTATATTCCACTTTCACTGTTTGCATTCGCACAACTGGTTCCGCTTTGTTAACAGAACCGACTTAAGAGACATCATCTTGCGAACGTACAATAATTACATGTTTAGATTTATGTAATTATTTTTAGCAAATTAGCTACTTTCTCCTCTTTCTTTCATTGCTTCCTTCTTTTCTTATCAAGTCGGAAACTAAAGATATTCTAGATTACAGCCTTAAATTTACAACTAGAATAAATATTAATTATGGTCAAGGTCCTTTTCATACTTTCCGAGATAATATTAACACTTTAGTACTTAGAAATCTAGAGTTAGGATCGTTGGTACACAAACTACGGCTGTTCCAAGTTAAAATTTTGTAATTTACAAATTCTTAAGCAATATTTGTATTGTTCATGATTCTATCAATTTTTTCTTGGGCTGTCACACTGTCTAATAAATTTTCACTTTTGCAGATTTTGAAGCGCTGAATATGCATTTGAATACAAATACAAATTCATCATTGTTACATACAATAGTACAGTCATAATCATTCTTGACAATGAACATTCTGATAGCTCCTTCGATTAAATAAAAAAATTTTGAGCTTTCCGAGAAATCAAGTTTTTCGAAAGCTTAATTTGACAAAAGATAGTTTTCAAATTTGTGTTCAGTGCAGCAAATTATTAAGCAATTACCAAAACGTAAAATTGCTGTTGGACAGTGTTATATTAATACTGGTTCATAAATGAACGAATTCCTAAGTAAGTCTTAATTAAACCTTGAAACAGCGAATATTAATTAACGCTTTAGTACACCAACGATCGTAACAAACATACAGTAAACAATTTGTTGCGCACAGCATTCAATACATGTTTATACACTTCATTACCCTATCTATTGGCTCTACGTTGTAGTCGCGTTTAAGGCTCTTAATACAATTATTGTGTTTATTAAGATTATTGTTCTATTTAAATAGATCCCACTCGCCGCGCACGATTGTGAACAAAGAATTGGTTCGAATAAAAATCTCAGGTCTTTAAAATTTATATACGATAATAAACATAACTGGTCTCTCTCCGCTATACTCCAAATTTGTCTTGAATCATTCTTACATCTATTCAGCGTATCATTCAAATCATTCCTTGCATTGATTAATTCAAACTTAATTTCAAGACATATTTTCTTATTCGAGCGAATAACGTCGCCATCTTTTTCTCAGCTTTCAAATCAATGTGTGATATGAATTAAGTGCTACCACAGTTTAAGCTGCATCATCAATGACAATGATTCCTGTGCCACATGCGGAAAATATTGTCAGTGAAACGAAAATTGTAAAATGTACACCATTTTGTCCCTAATTAATAAACTGCGGATATTTATACGAAATAAAAAATGTCCAATTTTAATGTCAGTCAAAGAATTGTTTTCTTTTAATATTAGAAGTGTTATCAAATCATTATAATAGTTTTTTTGTTCTCTATTTCACTCAGTTTTAAGAAATGCATAAAATCCGTAGTGTACTAATTAATATTAATTAATTAACCCCGCGCAGACAATTTTTTTGTTTAATTATTACTCATTTGTTGAAATTCGTCTTCAGAGGGTTAATCTTTGCAATGACAAGTCAGTGGCATTCTACACCAATAATGACGTTATACCATTTCTGTAATGATTCGTGATTATGCGAAGAAGAGTCACAAATTCACAAATATCGTTCACCAATGTGGCACATTGTTCAACCCTTAAGACAATATATAACACTGTGTCCTTCAATTTGCCACATTTTCAAAATTTCATTACAATAGATCCCTATCTTATTTTGGCCATTGGCGTGGAGACAACAATTTCAAAATCTCCCTAATTAGCTCGACACGTGACCAATTTTCGCAATCTTAGAATAAATACAATAGATGCGATAAATATATAGAAAATCGTATATCTAAAAACGTGTTCTTTTCTCATAAAGAAATAAGAAACTCCGCACATTTCTAAAAAGCGGTTCATACAATTGTGAATTCTCGTTTTATTTTTCTGTTATCCTAATAAATTCTTCCTTTTTTTTTTTAAAGAAAAGTAAGCGTAATATGCACGGCAGCTGATTTTCGTCTTTAATTGCCTGTCCAGCGAATTAGCTTAACAGTCAAGCTGCATACGTCTTAGTCTAATGGGAAACATGATTAACTAAAAGCACCTCTTTTACTCCGTAAAATATTAAAAGTGAAAAGTCTGACCAGAACCCAAAGAGAGAGAGAGAGAGAGATAGGAGAAGAAGAAAATTTGATATAAGGTTATTTCAATTGGGTTTTGGGCAGACCTTACTTCAGTTTAGCATAAAAATTGGTCACGTGAGACGATCATCTAGCGTTCAAGCAGTCTAGGAAATTTCCACATGCAAGATATGACGATTAAACTATTTTATAATATACTTTGCATGTGTGTTTGTGAAAATAAAACGGAAAGAGAAAGAAAAAAAATTATGCAAAGTACATGACCCGTTTCGTGTTCGCGTGAACTGTGATAGCTCTTGCCATTGCACCCGGTGTTCTATCTTCACTGCAGCCTGATTGGTGGGAACCTTCCCCGCTAAAACATAAACAGTAAATAGTTTAAACAATTTAATCTACAGAAAGTCCCAACTGGCCTTATTACCGCAAATATCTCGCTTATTATTGATAATAGAAGGAAATATCAGAATAAAAGATGATGAGGTTTAAAAAGGCGAATGTGTATTGTAGCAAACAAATTATTTTTCTCAAGGATAAGCGTATTTCAAGATCATTTATATTTTTTGATATTGTACTGTATGCTTTTGTTACCCATCACTAAAAATGTCTGCTTAGTAATTTACATGAACTTGTTTAAAATTTTTGTAGTACTATAAAATTAATTTTTTGGCAAAATTCCAAATTAAGATAAAAAAAATAGGTCAACTCAATCCAACAAATAGTTTGCAAGTTAAAGTCTATGTAACCTGTTTTATAAGCAAGATATTTAAGGTGTTGGACTTGAAACACTGTAAATTTGTATCATTTCTACTTCATATTTAGAAGGTTTTTGTATCCTGGAAAGACAATTTTTGTGATTGATAAATTATTACCCATAAATAAAAATAAATTTTGTCTTATCTGAGAACGAAATATTGCACTTACCTGTCGTGTTCCTTTTCTACCAAATGATATCTGGCTCGGAATGCTACAAGATGAGCATAATATGCTGGCGCAGGTATACTGACAGACCTCGTACACCTAACATACGTATGACACAATTGATACGTAAGAGATTGTAATTCATCACTTTCGAAGTGGTTGTCGTCCCAGAGAACATGGTAGTGTGACGGCCGTGAGGTTCCCTATAAAAAAGAGAAGTCACATATTATTTATAAAGTTTTACATGATTGCACATCGCAGGCAAGAATCATTCGCGTAGCCTTTACAGTTTAATAAAAAAAATTCTCACATTTTAAACTCCAAATAGTCTTTCCACAAAATTAATAATGCATGGAAAGTTTACCTGAATGCCCTGATGACTACACAAATAAAAGTCGAACTCAGTCGGATGAGTGATACAAATATCAACTGTTGTCCCCGCAGGAATGTTACCACTCCTGCCACTCTGCTCCCTCTTCTCTGCACAGAAAAGGCGAGTGTGGTGTCTCTTTTGTACTACGATAAACGTGACCCCAGGCTTATAATCATCCTCGAGCTTCATACAAGCCTCGCGAATGGCAGTTAATTCGTGCTGCAGCACATGCAGAAACTGTCCCTCCGAAACACCATCCCGATATAGAATTATTCTATGGGGTTTATACCCTCCGGTGCTCTTGTAAAACCTAATAAGAAGCTCCCTGCAAAACAAAACCACATGTGAACAATCACAAACCACAATTACTAGAGTTGTGTCAGAATCCGAAAATGTTGAGCTAGGTCGGGCCAAGAATTTTATTCGGGATCATGAAAATATTCAGGATTCTCGAGCATATTCGGGTTCTCACTCATTTCTAACAATTACAATCACGACAACCTCAATAACTGGAATTAAATTGCTTTACTCACCTAACCATCGAGCTGAGCTCTTGAATAATCTCTTGCCTGTGTTGCTGGACCCTTACGGTGGCTGCGTATCGAGATGGGTGGCCATCCATGCTGGCGACTACAGCAGCGATGCTAGGTTTCTTATTGTCCCCAGCCGGAGGATGGGTTACATCAGCTCCAAAGAATATGACAGGCTCGTCAAACACTTTTGGTCTAATTCCAGGCACCAGAATATTATTAATACCACCCAGTTTCACATTGATCTTCAGACACAAATTGGATAGTGTCTGAGGTGATGTCTTGTTGACATTCTTTGCCTGCACACACTGCGTTGCCATGCCCAACAGCGTGTCTCCCACCCTCTTTACCTCAGCTGCAAATAAAATGGAACATTTTGATATGTAGAAATTTTGGTTCTTCATAACAGTTATTCGAAATAAAGGTTCTTCATAACTGTTTTGGTCAGAACCTTTGTATAACTGGTGAAAAAATTATTTTCAAAATAGTTTCAAGGCCTGCTTGAAGCTGAAATTTCAGGTTAAGGTTAATTACCGTAAACGGGTGTTTTCCCAGGCAGTATGACACACACAAGCTGCAATGAGGCAAAGGTCATTTTCAGGTATTTGAACATGGGTTCCACCTGATCAGGCCCAGTGGCATATTTACAAAAGCATGGCTGGCCAACAATGGGCATGCCAGCGTCGTTGCTTATTCTCTGCAGCTGCGCTATGAACATTCTCAGCGAGTCTTCACGCACGGTTCTCTGCGGTGCGAAACAAGCAATTGCCCAGACTCTGATTTCGATACCCGTAAAGAATTGCTTGCCACGCATGTCCCATACACCTTGAATAGGCAAAGCTTGCTGTTTTGTCTTTAGCAGAAAAGAGAAATAAACATATATATATATATATATGCGTATACATGGCACTGTGTGGCGTATAGTGTCGTTTAGAGTAGAACAAATAAACAAGGTAGATGCGCCAGTGTTTCGCACAGTCCATGCAGTCCACGCTGCTTCCTTTTCCTCTCATTTGGAAGCGAAGAGAAATTCATTCAAAACTTGAACAGCCTTTGCAAAAGCCATGTAAGAGCAAATGGAAGTTGTAACAATTAAATGTGTTCGATCGCTGCATGGAATGGACTGGCATCATCAGGGAATAGCAGGTGATATTGGACTGTGAAAGTAATGCAAATTCTGTTGACCCTCGGCCAGCAAATACTGACTCCATTTGGATTTGTCCTGACAAGTACGTCACACTGTTGTTCATCACTGAGCTCATAGCTTCGCAATATGAAATCGAGATTGTTATAGAGTTGTTTCACTGGTGAAACAGTTTCTGGTTTTAACAATAACACATTTGACTGTCGAAGGTAATAAAGCGTTTGATGATTAATTAGGACATCATGTGGAAAATGGTAGTTGCAAATCATTGTACGTTTGTAACTAATCATTTGGATGATTTTGACCTAATATTAAATGCACGTATCTGAAATACATTATCGAAAGATCACAGTAAATTGAGAATTGAATTTATTTTCCATACTGTTCCTAATCGCGTCAGTTTTATTTGATTTCGGGGACAAAACGGAAACATATTTAATCCTATGTAGCCTGCTGTAAATCCTTGTAAAGCTTGGATCGAATGATTATCAGATAATATTCGGCTAAACTTCCGGAAATGTCCATGCCCCGAATTGTATGAAATTTTGGAAGTAGGTTCTTTTTCGACTAAAATAGTACTTGCGAGAAGTATTTTTGGCGTCATGAAAAAATTGTTTATACTGTGTATTATATTGTGTAATATAATAGGAAAACTTTTTAAAAGCCACTTTTTAGACTGTAAAATTGTAAAACACGCTGACTAGGGAAGATGCCCATATTGACCACATGTGCGAGATTTTATATGGCGTTACGAGGTGAAAGAAAATGGAGCAGTTCCATTTTTGCAGTTAATGGAAGACATCAAATGTGTATATTCTACAGATTAATAAAATCTCTCGAAGAACCTAACCCAAGCCTGTAACTTCGGTCATTGTAATTTCTGTTGCCTGAGGGACGTTACTTTTATTACGGTTCTGTCATTTTTGTAATTCGAATATCAAGAAAGAGAAATCGGAGTATGTTTGAATTAGTTCAGATGGCGGGAAAGGGGTTTGAGAAGGCTGCTGCCGCCCTCCCCTGTAACAATATACGGCTTTTTATGCGAACCGAAGGATGCCTAAGCACGGTGATTATTTGTTTTAAAAAATTTAACTATTATTCTAAATTGCGTCGGTAAGATAAAAAATGATGAAAAAGTTTTCAAATCGTCAAAAATCCTTTTCGCAAACATCACTTTAGTCGAAAAAGAACCTATTTTCAAAATTTAATCCAATTCGGAGCATGAACGTTTTCGGAAGTTTTTCCTTGTTCCTATTTTCTTCGGTTTTGTTTTGTTCCGGGAACAAATTAGGAACATATTTGGACCTGCTTAGCCTGTGTAAGTTTATTCAGGACGTATTCAAACAAAATTATATTGTACCGACCGAGGGTTAACAAAAATCGTAACTCTTTCTCTAAATTTCTACTCTCAAGTCATATACTGTTTAATTTGTTGATAACTCGAGGAAAGTAAGTGAAACGGTCATTACATTAACAGCCCAAATATCAAAATCAACCAGGTCTAGAACCCATACATTCATTCGGTAACTTTTTTACTTTACTGATTTCTTCGAATGCATTTCAAATAGAAAAAAGTTAAGGCCAAATGTATTATTGTTTTGGGAAAGATTGCAGCGTTCTCGTGTTATCATATATATTTTTAAAAAATTCCGTTTTCTAACAGCAAAAATTAAAAGAAATGCAAAAACCAAACATGGGAAAAGACACGAATCATACTTCGACTCCTCTTAAAGATATTTCATGGCTTCTGTATACTTATCCACTCAATCATAGTATCTTGCAGACTTCTGTGAAAGCTCCAGATATTAATCTCCAGAACGAACCATTACATGTCCATTCGTTGCATTTATTTCTAGTCTTGACGTCTAAAGAAACGCTTCAAATTTTCTGATAATTAGTAAACAATTTTCCCTATTATTTCCGCAACTTCGCGATGCAAAAGTTTGAATCGATTAATTTCTACTATACGTCTCTATACAATTCAATTCGGATATCTATTGAACGAGTATATACGTTTTTCAAAGAGATTGTTGCAATAAATGGAAGCTGTAGAGTATAATCGATAAATTGATATTTCTCGATATTTTCAAGGATCAAGTAAAGCCTTTCCAAAGTAGGTTTCCTCCTGGATCAGTCGAACGAAGTCACTGAGAATTTTCTACAGCATCATTTCTTTAAAAGACTACTA
Source organism: Lasioglossum figueresi (assembly GCA_028455805.1). Classification (NCBI taxonomy): domain Eukaryota; kingdom Metazoa; phylum Arthropoda; class Insecta; order Hymenoptera; family Halictidae; genus Lasioglossum; species Lasioglossum figueresi. The sequence continues at coordinate 15,832,605 of CM052204.1, forward strand.
GATCTAATGAGACAAATGCGAAGAGAATAGAGGTTGATTGAAGTTACATAGACGAAATAGTGAGTGATGATGTATGGTGGAGTATTGAAAAGAAACATATCCCTTCCAAAAATAATACAAGAGCCTCTGGAAATGTGGGATTTGGCTAGACCTGACTGATTCAGTTGGAAGTCTCTCACCTGTCCACTGAGGGAACTTACGCGCCCTCCATACTGTAGCTTGGGCGGGGCTAAAATGCGTCCTCTGACTTCCACCATACTGTTCGATATTGCTAGACCGAATTCTTGTACGTATGAATCGTTATTGAAATCGGCCCTTTTCACCAAATTATTTATTTCTCGTTCGCGATCAGGGGCAGAGCGGGCTGTCGCTTTAATCATAGTGGACGTCTGCATGTCGGTCAGTTTCTTGATGCAACGTTGTCCGGCGACAATGTTACAGACCTAAAAAAAATGCATTTCTCAACATTACTACACACGTGTTATATCCCACATAAGCAACACATATCGTTATCAATATACTGAACGAACCTCAAGTGGCAGGTACGTATGCTTGTGTTCTTGTCCAACTTGTAGGCAAGGGAGATGAGGATAACGTAACTTTATTTTATACTTGTCTAAGAAGTACTTTGCAACAGTACACTCGACTGTCTGCCCATTTTCCAATTGTAGAGGGAATCTGAAATTTTCAAAACATTAAAATGTATTCTGAGTAACAGTTCGATCATTTTTATGAATACTTACGACTGCATTTGGGCAGGTTTGCGAGTGACGTTGCACACTCTATACTTCCGTCTCATCGATCCACAATGTGTAATCTCGATTTTGAGACCCTTGATCTCCTTTGTGAACTTTACTCGCTGGGAATCTGTGAGGGGCTTCTTTTGTTCATTTATGTCCCGAATATCTAGCACTTCACACATGAATTCTATGACTGGTTGTGCTTTGTAGAATGCAGTTGCGGATACTGCAATAAAAAAATACATGTGATAAGTAATTTAGGTAATAAAATAATACACTCATAATATTTTCAACAAATAAATTTTTAATTACTTTCTTAATATGTAACGTACCATCAATGTTCAGCATCATTTTCCATTGCGATGGTCGAACAGACTGATGAAAACCGAACCAGACCTCTCTGCCTCCTCCCAACGGATGATAATACCCATCTGGCGTACTGAAAAATGATCTACCTACTGGAGTATACGTCATAGATGGTAAATGCCTCATTACAACATCTAAAGCAAGTATAGCGTCATATGGAATCTGTCTTGTACGTCCTTCTAAAGCCTCTTCTAAAGCGAACAGCGAGACTTGAGCCAGCCATTTTATAAACACTTTGAAAACTCTGTCTTTACCCTCACCAGGTAGTGTAACCTATAAAAACAATAATTAGTAAGAAAGAAAAAAAAAAGATAATAATAATATTGGTGTATTAATTTCTTTAAGGGCTATAATTACCTCTAATTCTACTTTGTCATTACCAATAAGTATGGGATCTCTCGTATATAAATTATTTCTCCCATCAAACACAGGCTTGAGAGTTCCGAACAGTTTACTATTCGCGTGAACCATTGTTTCTATAATTTCTCTATTAACTTTACGAGGACATTTATCAGGTTGAATATTAATATCGTAATGATGTACATAACCACGTGGCATAGTAATTTGGAAGTGATTGGCCCTTAAATTGATTGTTCTGCCTTCACGTCCTATATCTGGTCTCCGAGGACATGAAAACACTGTAAAATTAATTTTTCTAATTATATGCACAGGATAGGCCATACAACTATAAGTTGCAGCATTTTTCTTGATTTAAAATAAAGACAACTGGCATCGACAATCTGATACATCAATCGTGCCAGTTTTATAGAAGTTTTTCCTAATAATGAAATACATACTTGGCAGTTCAGGAGGTTGCGGAGGTGTGTGTGTCTGCTGTATGGGAACAAGTCCCAGGGAACTGGAAGCCGCAACATTGTTCCCAGTGGCTTCTGGCCCTCCTCCAACTGAAGTACTCGCTGAAGATCCAGGTTGGGGAGCTGCAAACACAACAAAATCAAAATTCTGCACAATTGAATCAAAACTATGTTTAATAAACTGTTTGAGTTTAATCTTTGAAGTCTTACATATTAATTGATCATCGAGCACAGCAGCTAAGAATAAACGAAAAAGAAATGTAATAATTCTGCAGTATTGTATTTTTATTTGAGATATTATGAAGTTTTATAATTAAAAAAAATGTATATTAATTTTTATGTTATGAATTTTTTGGGTAGACATACAGCTATATGATTGAAATGATTACAATTGTTTAACAAAGTTTCAGAATGTACATTTGTACAATTTTTCTTGTTTATGTTTGTAGTTGAAAAGCTGTGACTCATTTTATAAAACTAAATAGAATCAAATTTTGTTCTAAAAACTAAAATTAAATAATTCTAATTATTTTCAGGAACATAAATACTTTAGACGTTATTTTTTTAATAAATAACTGCATTGAAAGGAAGTTAAAGATTCAAATAAATTAAATATTATTGAAATAACTTAAGACGAATTAAATTGCTTGAACAACAAAAATTACTTGTTAATATTCGAACAGATCGATCAATATATAGTTTTCCAAACAAATATGAACTAAGGAAAAAGTGATAAAAATTTAAAAAAACTGCACCGATATAGAAGGAAAAATAATATATGGAATTTGTTACTCCTAAAAAAATCTAATTTACAGTGGTATTGAAGCTTTAACTCTACAGCAAATAATCAAGGTACAATCTTTTAGTAATCCTGAATATATATAAAAATAAATTCATAAAAGCTGCTTTTGATATTTCGACGTTAGAGTCGACTTTAATTTTCTAATATCTGGTTAATTTTAAATCACACGTTATCCATGTTCTGACGGATGAAACGTGACGAAACAGTGAGCCTACTAATCGAGAATTGTTCGAGACCTTCTGAAAATTTCTTTTCAATTTTATCATTTTCGATTGATTAAATGTGTTAAATTTTCATTGCCCTATAGTAATCAAATAGGAACAAAGGGCCAGAACTTCCTCAGACACTTTTTCTGGCTTAGACAAGTGCATGAGAATGTATTATGAGATATATTTAAGTATTACGAGAGAAAATTAGTTAATTGCAATACTCACGCCGTCCTACAGGATGCATTTTTACTGTTGACGATGAAAAATACCAGATAACCACTAATAAATAAGTAAAAAATTTAACACAAAACCCACTGACCACACGACACACTGCAAACGAGACTATCTTCTGCAATGGCTGCTACCAACTCGGCTCCAATTGGTCTTGGCTCGACCAATCAGCGCGCGAGAAATAAAACTGACGCTAGAGATATTTGGCGCTGTGGTGCATTATCGGGTTATGCATTACAATTTTTTAATTTTCAAAAGATATATCTTAAAATATACAAAACTATATCCGTCAACATCTACATTAACAACAATAGATGTTTGTGCCGTACATTTAATTGCTTCAAAATCATAATTTTATTGTAATTTTTCTATAATTTGATGGCAAGACGTGAAACTTTTGTCGACTATTAGAAATGTTGCACAGTGCATTCTATCATAAAAACACACAATTTCGTGCAGCTAAACATATTTAAAATAACTTCTACATCGATTTTGTATCGATATTAGAAGTGTGAGAATACAATACATAAATATATTCTCGTAAGATAGTACTGGCGATTCGAAAAATAAACACAGACTAATACGCGTGCGCATTTAAATATAGAGTTTCTTAGCAGCGTTCAGAGACCCACTTGCGTGCGCATGTGTAGTGGAAACAATTTCACTAAATAGTGCCGTCTCTGCGAGAATGTTCTTTACATGACACGCGATTGCGTGTGATTTCCGAAATGTCGCTGCCTTTTAATGGATCCCGTTCACGTTCGAGAGGAGTCATAAGTGCAATTGCAAAACATTTAAGGACTCTCACTTTAAAACCGGTAAAATCGATCAGCATAAAATTCGATGCCTTCAATCCTAATGCTGTGCAAACGAGGTTAGTTCATCCGAATGTTATTTATCTAAACAATGTCTGTCGGATATAGACAAATTAAATTTACATTTCGATTTTATGATCAACGTTACGTAATTCACGGTCTATTATGTGTAAAGAACGGTCATAAAATTGTATTTTACTTTAGTGAAAATTTACCAAATGATATATTGTAAGTTAGGTTAGGAAAATATATTGTTTCTAGAAATAACGTAAGTAGTGATTACTTTCGAGATTTTGTTTTGAAATAATAATTGCTTTTCGAGAGAGGTTCGGTTACTATCTGATGACGTCAATACCGCGCGCATGCGCTGTATGTAAGTGTAGTAGCCAGCAGACGACGTGTAGGTTCATATTTTTAGAAGCTTTTCAATCGTTTGAACCAGCATTGTTCATGGGTGGAGCCCTTTACGCGGCTTTATCTCCCTCTATGTGTCACACTGTGTATGTATAGGACACATAATTAACCATTAGAAAATTAAACCAGAGAAATTAGAACAATTCACGGAAAGTATAATTAATCGATCATAGTCTCGTAATAACAAGAAAAAAATCGTTATTAAACGTAAATCATTTCGTTGCGATATTCACGTAATCAGGTATAGTCCACTTTTCATATTATTAACGTTAATCTACGAAATTTCGATTAGATTTTTATAAGTCCCTAATAGAGAATTATTGGTCTATATACAGTTATTTAAAGCTATCAAAACTAATTAGGGGTGTTTTAATAATAGAACAGTTGTATAGTTAGCGTTAGGCTAAATCCTTGCTGATTAGTAAACTAGATAGTAATTTTACATGTGTAAAATGTCTTCTAATAGTCGAGAATTTAGATATCAATATATGCTTACAAATACATCTGTAGTTGTAGCATACGAATCAGCTTAATGTTGAATCGAGTATTTTTCTAAGTAACATTTAAAACTTGGTTTAGAATTCAAACAAAAACTTTATAGTTGTTATTTTGGAACGCTGAGTATAACACAGACCCTTTAATTGTACTGTATCTGCGTGTATTAACTCAGCTTGTTAATAAAACCTCCTTTATTATGTTTTTAACTATTTTTGCGTAGACCTGATATATTCTATATATTCTTTTTTATTTAATCATAAATAAATTAAATGATTGCACTTTGCTTCTATTCTTCTGCAAGAATATATTTATTCTAAGAATTTAGTAATTTCTAACCAGTTTGTAAATCAAACTTACCTCTGCATTGTCCAGTACCATAAGCTTTGCCTAGCATGGACACAGCTGTACTGATGCGCAGAGTACTCAAATCTGGCATCTGAAGTGGTAGTTGTTGCTCCATTTGCGCCATTTTATCTGAAACAATAAAAGGAGCAAATAGAGATAAATTATTAACTTGTTAATATGCGATAAACGTGTTTTTTATAAAAATTAATGGTATGTAATAAATTAGATGTATTATATGTTCTGAATTATGTTTGCAGAGACTTTTTCTTTCACATTACAACTCCGAAGATCATTGCAACAAACCCACGTTGCATTGTGAAACCAGAAATAGTTTCAGATTTGTCCGACCCTGTAGTTACGTTCAAGTTATGTAAGTATTACACTCCCTTCTTTATGAACAATTATTTATTAAATATTCTTACACGCAAAAAGTGATTTTACGAAAGTTTCGATACAAGTAAAATAAAGAAAATGATTATTTTGTGTTAAGCAAGATTATTCAAAATTTCTACAGATGGATTTTCTTTTTAAAAAATTTACATATTCTTACGTTTCTATCTTCCAGTATCAGGTGATAATGTCGTAGTCAAAAGTGCAAACTTGACGTCTCTGAATATTTTGGAACTTTACAACAAACACATCACACCATTATCAACACGTGAACCTGAAACTGGAAGTGAAAAAACAACTGACGTCGAGGAGAAAAAGAAGAAGCGAAAGAAAAGAATTAAAATTAAACCAGAATCCAAACATAGAGGAGTATTTTTATAAGTTTATTGGCAATCTAATAACTGATAAGTTAATTGGCAAGCTAACAATTTAATTGGATATAAATATAGTTTATAGAATAAAATATCGTTCATTTGAAACTTGAATCCAGTTTTCTTCTTTCCTCTTTATTCATAGAATACCAAAGAAAAGTTGAACCTACATTGTCAATTTGTATAAGAGACTTAGAAAATGATACAGTCATTGGAGAAGCATGTCCTAAGTACACAATAAGAGGAAGAAAGAAAATTGACAAGCATTTAAAATTATTTTTGTTGAGACTGAAGTATTGACTTTTTTCTCTCACAATAAAATTTCATTGTTCGATTACTTTTCTTTTCCTTAATCCGCTAGAACAAAAAACACCTGCCTACAAAATGGCTAGCTATACTACCAACAGTAAAAATTACAATATGAAACTTATCGACACTCTCTATAATCATGTTCCAGCATTTACGGATGTCTTTGATGAGGAAACGTGGTATATTTTTGTTGCCTGTTTCGTAGCAGGCACATTTTTAGTCACGTTCATTCTTTCGAGATTTATAACATTAACACCTGTGGAATAGGTGTAAATTGCCTTTTCGGAAATGTATCTTTCATTCATATGCATCAATCATTATTTATATTTAATAAATTATGTTTACACAGTCCTGTTATATATAGATAATATGATAGATTTGTCTGCACGTCTTAATAACTTCAATGGAAAAATATCTATGTTAACACCTCATAGGAATAGCTTCAAGTGCCTGAAGCACTTCATTGCACTATTTTGAACAGCAACTAATATTAGAACTGTACATACCAAAATTATTTATACCATGAATATGAAATCGTACAAATTGGCCTTTACATTGCAGACTAATCGTAATTGGACTCTATGCGATTGATTATATTTACACAATGCGCATACGCATTACACAATTTATATCTTTGATGTAATCAAAATTATATAAAAAAATTAATAATGAATAAATAATGAAAAGAAAAGTTGTGATAATGTGTGATATATTGTCTTTACAAAATTAAATAACGATTCGTCAATTTTAATGTTGTTAATTTTTGTGTTACTGTTGTGTTAATTGAATTACATTGTAACTTAATTAGGTAATTTATTTAAATTGTAATTCAATCGTGTCACAATTCTATTATATAATTGAAAATTTTCAGTTGATTGAATTGTTAATTACTATATTCATGAGTGTAATTGAATTACAGTGTACTTCATAATTTTGTTTTGATTATTACCATTGTACTTTGTAATTGTACTTCAAATAGCAATTACTAACTTGCATTCTAATTTTAATACATTATAATTATAATCCATGAAGTAATTCAATTATAATTCTACACAACTGTGATTAGTTACATGCAATTCTGTTGTTGAAAAATGTCTCCATATAAACTCGTCCAGTTTTCTATAAACATGACATAGTAATTATTAAACAAACTCACCTTTTTTTTTGTAGCCACTAAGATAGATTACGAGAAATCAATAACTGCACTGTACTTATTTTCACACAAACATTGTTCTGATCTTATTCTCTAAGTTTTTAGCACGAGAACTTCACTATGATGCTACCTTTTCACGTAAGTAGTTTTTTTATTTACCACTTTAAATGGGAATGTACATTTTCTATAGGGAATCTTTTATACCCGTCAGTAGTTGTGTTTATCCATATCAGCAATAATGTATGGAGAGTTCATATCTCTTTTTATTTATTATAATTGCGTTTCTTTAGAGAGATCTAAAGTGGATAAAAAGTTGTATTAAAAATAATATTCATCATTAATATAATATTTATTATATAAATAATTCATTTGTGAAAGGATTTATGTTTCTAAACAATACCATTGAGAAGTAACACACGACATTATAACGATTTTAAGAATTCAAGGTCACTACTAATTTTTTCATTTATTTTGTAACTAGCATTGCGGATAATGTAATTAGTAAAAACCGTTACTATTGTTTTGCATAACTCCATAACTTTGGTTACAACAAAATTTAGCATCTCTCTACAATACTCTCTCCCAATAGTTTGGGACACAGGGCTGTGGGAGAATATTTTCCATAAAATGAACGATTTGTGAGGCTTCCTTGAGCACAAATGTGATCATTTGCATTAATCGTTTGATATTTGTTAGTGGGTATGTAATTAATTAATAATCTGGATCAAATATGCATGCACTACAATAAAAGATGCGTACAGTTTGTCACAGTAATATTGGGACAGTTTTAGAAAGACAAGAACTTTTTTTAATATTAGACCGTATAACTTTGATTTTTTTTTTAGAAGTTAGTACCATTAGTTATAAGAACATGACGTGAAGAAGGAATTTTAAGAAAATACTAAAAGTTGTTTTTTTAAATTTTAACGAATACGTTTTGTAGATCTGTATAAATTATATATATTCTGAAAATTTCACCAAAATCATGTTCTTCATCACGTCACGTACTAAACTAATTGTTCTAACTTCTAAAAAAAAGTCCAAGATCCAATATCAAGACAATTATCGTCTTTATGTGTCCCAATACGTATTACTATGACAGACTGTATCATTTTTGGTATGTATTGAACGAACTAATTACAAGAGTTGCTTTTGTTCATTCGCACGCGACATGCTTGCTCGGTAGTGGGGGGGAATCGTTCGAATGCGATGAAGGAGAAGGCGAACTATTGGGAGAGAGCTGTACTTTAAAAACCAAGAATGACCTTGAAACAAAAGAATATCTTTCCTCTTAATCTACCGTATTCACTTCTTGTTTCTTGGAAATATTATCTACATAATACGAACAAATTAATTAGAATATTTTAGAAATGATCAAAAAATTTCTTGCTATGTTTCTAGAATATTCTCAGTATTTTTTACGGCTAAACAATATTATAATATTATGGAGCATAAATATACTGCATGGTAGCAGAATTTAAATGCATTAAAACACATTTGTTCTGAAATATGATCTATTTTGTGTACTTAATATGATTTTTTTTATGAACAGATAATATACATGATGGAATGTCGTTTTTAAAATAGACAAGTCGATTACCACTGTTTTTATTTAATCAATTGGCGTAATAGAAGAAGAATATTTTAAATTTTATGCAACATGGTAGTTTGTGCATCTTACAATATTGCATACAAAAACAAAGTGCAGTGTTCCCTCGAATAATGTGGGGGTTAGGGAGGCCGAAAACTGAAATAAATTTATAATCTTTTAACGTATCTACATGTATATATTTAATTTTTTTAAAGATTTTAACATTCATTTCAAATCAATTTACATATTTAGTATATTCGTACAATTTTCTTTATCATACAGAATAATAAAGAAAGGTGTTTATAATACGTGTATGTGTGCGTGTGAGAAATGAAATCAATTTATTTTACATATATATATAAACTATAGCAAAAGAAACTAATAAATGTACGCCGAAAATAGATTTTGATTGACTTTTCATTTGAAAATATACAATTACATATGAAATATGTTTAATATTTAATATGGCCGAATACTTTTGCAACTAACTAGTGTATAAATAATGTAAACATTTTTATGTATATATTATACATGTTTTTATACTATTTATTGTTTAAACAAAAATTAATCACTATAACTTTTATTTTTATTATTTGTCACGATAAAGAAAATGGGACAAGTATGCTAAATATATAAATCGATTTGCAATAAATGTTGAAAGTTTCCAACCAAAAAAATCCACATATAATCGGTACCGCGATATTCGAGGAGTACTGTATGTTTGTTTTGTAATTTATTCAACTGACACTTAAAATGGATTCCAAGCGAGTCGCTTTATAGGTTATGTTACACAATTTGATGCGACATATCGCCATAAAGTCGATCAGATCATGAAATTGCTATTTATCAATCAAATTCTTTATTCTATATATTTATTCTTATCGACTACAATATAAATATTGATTTACTAATCAAAGTATAAACAATCTAGAATGTTTACACTTTTGTCTACCCAATCAAGCATGTAAATATGTATATAAATTCTGTTTTATCACTCTTACGTTTTTCTTTCTTGTATTGTTGTGATACGTGACTGAAATTGTTCGTCTTTCAATCCATATGGACACAAACAACATAAATTTTCCGATTTATACAATAACAATTAAAGATTTTATCAGTAATATATAATAACAGAGTGATTTAAAACAGTTTATAGTAGCTTCTGATTGATAAAATAATAAGAAAACAATAATTTAGTTTCATACACAACTGTTCAAAATTGTTACATTTAATATTTTATTTTAAATGCGATTAAAATACTATTCATAAACGCATCTATGAAATCCATTTTTTTCAGTATTTCAATAGTTGTATTGAATATAAAATATTTTCTTACGAATATGGTAAAACTTGAATGAAAACAATTAAGCCAGAACAAGAAGCCTAACTCCAAACATTTGTGTTCGCTTTTACTGCGTCATTCTTTCAATATCACGTAGAAGTAAAGAAATACCAAATATATAGAAAGCAAATTATTCGAAAATATTTTTTACAGCGGAAGTTTTAGTAATATTGAAGTATTGTAAATGATGCGGCGAAATAGTGGTGAAAATATCAGAGAAATCGACGACACAAACCCCTTCACAACAGCAATCACAACAATATTATTGTCTGGATACCCGCGTTTATTTGACGATGACACTGATTGTTGCAAGTAGTGGATTTTGTTGGAAAATTTTTCCACCACACGTTCGCGTTTAATATACGAGGGATACGACGAATGTTCGACGATGAAATTCACCGGGCAATCTTTAACATTTACTAAACCAGTGATCGGCATCCGCAAAAAGGTGCCCCCTTCCCCCTACTTGTTCGATTCGTTGAACTGTGCGCATGCGCGCAGGGCCAGGATTGTAGCTAGTAAATATTATGAGGTACTTGTTTTGACTTGTTTACAAACAAAGGCGTATATACACCCCCGCTCAAAAGTGTGGACAACACGTTTAATTTTTTATGCGGTCTAGTTTACACAGTACTAGAGAATATATATTTTAATAATAATTATGCGTATTTCGTATTTCGAAATTTTCTTTTTACAACCCTTATATGTCGTTAACTGGGGGTACCCACTTTAAATATCTTTTTAAAACTTCTCTAATGCTTTTTTCGATAAATAAAAAAATTATTTTTATGTCTATGATATATACACTCTCGCTCAAAATTATGTAGACGACACGTTTAATTTTGTATGCGGTCTAGTTTATACAGTTATTAATAAATTCATTAGCTGTTTCATCAATAATAATAATTATTGTCTTGAGAAGATAGCAAACCACGCTAATGGATCATCGTAGATTGAAACAGTATTAGCCTTGCCGAAGAAACTTTTATTTATTCAAGAGATTGCAATAATTAAATTGTACAATTTGGTACTATTAAAATAAATTATACTTGCAACAAAGTGTGCATATATTTTTGAGTGGGAGTGTATGTGTGTATGTATAGAACGGGAATGAATAAAATTTTGATTTGATCGATTTTAAAATCCTCACAATGTATAACTTACATTTAAATTCGATCAAGATTTTTACAGGTACATATATAAAACCCAATCCATTTCTGATTGAAAAATAAAACTATTTGTACATCTTTTAAGAAATATATATCCTTTTTGAAAATATAAGTGCTTCATTTGAAGGAGAGAAAAGAAAAATCGAAATTTTAATTTTGAAAATATATTTCACTTTATTCGTGAAATCTACTTTGAAGAATTCTATGGACTAGTAACAGAACAAAATTTAATTATGCATCAGGCTTTTATTTCGCACAGAAAATTTCGAGGTACTGAAAAAGAATTTTTGTTTCAACCATATTGTTTACAATATTAAAGATTATTCATAGATGTATTCATAGATTTTATTGTATTTTTCATTTTAATGGTACAATATGGCACAAAAATACTTCTCACCAATTCCTTGATCATTAAACTATAATTATTAAGATTTTTATTGTTTTTATATTATTTCATATATACATATTTACTATAAATAATATGAATCGACTACACTCTCATTCAAAATGTTACAGTTAACCACACTGATAGAACGTCAGAACATTACCATTGTAGTGTCTTGGATGTACCCTTTAGAGCTTCTCAGTGCGTCAACCAGCAGCAACAGTGTATTTTGTGCACCGCAACTAAAGGTTAACCTTCTTTATTGCACACAATTATAGGACAATATCAAATTATGCGTAAAATATCAATGAAATATACTATTTTTCGGAGAAATATTTATTATACATAGTGGATTATAATGTAATACATTGTCCATACCTTCTAAATGAAAATATAGATGGAAATCAGACTCATTAAATTTCTTAATCTAATGCCATTCCTTCATCATCGTCTTTCTTATCAGAACTAGCTGTTGGTGAGGCTTGTTTAGCACTAGTGTCCTCCTGTCCTTGCTGTGTTTGCTCTTGGCCAGTCTTTGCTTCAGTTTCGAGAGCACTGACGAACTCTTCGATATTGCCACTGGCTGCAGCATTGACAGCATCTGGTCCCAAGCCGAATTGCTGGATGACAGGTCCCGCCTGGCCTGACTGCAAAGCAGACCAGAACATTGATAGCGCCTGGGAGAACTGGGGAGACAATAGCGTGGTACACAGTTGGTCCCCTGGCGGTAAGTGCGGGCTCATGTCACGCTCCAGGTTTTCAGAGGCAGAGATCGCCGCACGGATGGCATTGGTCAACTCGGTTGCTACGCCCCTCTGCCGGACAATAAGCTGCGCTGTAGCTGGCCGAAAACAACAGACAATCCCAGAGGAACTTCCCCAACTGCCCAGCAGAGCTAGAGTCTCCGACAGCCAGGAAAAGTTAATGTGGAAAAATATGTTAAACAATGATAAAACCATGCCTCTGTCCATTGGTTTTACAACATTATATTTCTTCACAGTCTACACTGTGTACTTTTAGTTATAGAGATTGTATCATAGGCTCTCTGGGACATAAAATAAACTCACAGGATGTTACGAGTTACGAATGTTCTTCGAAGATAATAAGATTTATCACTGAATCTCATTTTAAATATTTACTACAGAAAAATAAATTATAAATATTCATGAGAACGTTAAAACAGTACTATATGAAATATTTATTAGTATTACACTTTGCTCCTCTATACTTAATAATCAGAAAGATGAGCAATAACTGTATCTATATACTTGTTTACAAAGATTTCAAGACCGTCACAGTACTCGACAAGATTAAGCGACGTTATTCCATGTATTTTATCAAGGGCACATTCTAATCTTGATAATGATAACAACTATAGAAAAACAGTACGCTACACGAAAAAAATTACTACATTGTTACAGAAAACTATATCATTAAATAAGATAATATATGTTTACGCAAAAATAGAAATGCTATAAGATTTGAAAAATAATTGTTGAATACTTCAAATATATGTAGGACTTTCCAAGGATTACTATAATAGTCTTTTAAAATACAAATAAAGTTATTTTAATTCACCAATGGCGACGTGAAAAAAGCTAGGTCAAACATATAGAAACAAATACAATAAGCTAACTAATACCTCACTATTGATGGAATTTAATTTTTTAATCATTTTGAAACAAAACTGAAATTATTTTTAATGTAAAATTTTATATATAAATTATTCTAATACTAAATAATTAGAATAATATTATGCACTTTTCATTGTGTTGTAGTAAGTATACATATAATTACTTTCATTAGTCCATTGGCCTGAGAGTTCATTGTTAACAATGAGAATAAATAGAATCGAAAATATATTTGGATCTATAGCCAAAAAATATTTATACGTATGATCAACAGATCAGTAGCTACATAACGAATGTGCAAATTGAATTCACTAGCAAACACAAAACCACTAGTATCTAATATCTAGAAACAACATATATTCAACACAAATAATCCAAAAATTAAAGGATATTACCTGAACAAGAATTTCTGCACCAACTGGCGGAACTGGTGGAATAAGTGGAACAGGTGGAATATCGGACAAGAAGTTCTGAAGATCGCTAAGCTGTATTTTGTTGTTACTACTAGTAGTAGTCCCTGGTGTTGAAGGAGCAGGTGTTTTGGTTGTAGGTTTACTGTCACCTAGAAAAAATTCATATAAATCAACTCAACTTATTTTTGGACTTAAACATAAAACAAATCACTTACCATTTGGCTTGGATGTGTCATTAGTTGACGATGGAGAAGAAATCATTTGTGACGCAGCTCTTGAAGTTGTATTCCTTGTACTATCACTAGATGCAGTCGTCGTAGAAGCCCTAGCGCTCTGAGCAACCTGCGGTCTAGACATAGTCCCCAATAAATTGCTTATTCCTCCTATTTGACCTACTCCGCCAAACAATTGAATTAACTGCTGCTGCGACATGTTGTTTAGTAAATTTTGGAGATCGCCTTCTGCATTCGGATTGCCACTTCTTTGGGTGTCTGGAGTTGGTAAGTCGTTTAGGACTTCATTGATCTTTCTGCAGTATTCCTCATCTTTGTCTGTTTTCAGACTCTGCAATGTAGAGCAATGATTAATAAATAAATATATTAAGTAAAATTAAACAGATGTGGAAAGACTTTTTTCAAGGACTTATTAACACATTTAATGCCACATCTGTCCATAGAGATAAGTTGTAGACTCTCCATTTATGCTGAATTATTGCAGAATTTAAATAACATGAAAACATTAATCAAATCTTACCTGTAGCCAAACGAAAAACTTTTTGCCGGACGCTTTGAACCTTAAAACATATACTCTTCCAGTTTTACATTGGGGAACATGTTTAAACTCACAATCGTCAGGGAAAATAATTAGGTCCTATATAAACAGAATAAATAATACATTAAAAATTACAGACTTGAACAGAAAAATATAGAGTCAACATATGATATAATTTTATACAATGAAAAATGTTGATTGTGGTACAAATAAATATGAAAACTTATAAATTTGGAAAAATATCCATAAAGTTAACGAATGACACAATTTTATACGATTAAAAGTTCTGTTCGTGATCAAAATTATAAACTTGAAAACGTGTCCATCAAGTGGAGGAAATAAAATTTTTGTACGACAAAAAATTCTGAATAAAATTAAAAATAATTGTGATATATTCTTACATCTTCAACAAAGCCTGTAATACGATCTTTCCAACAGAAATGCATCAACGAATCGTTAGATTGATAAACGTAAATCTGTCCCTTTCGAATGTCTGGATAAACCATCTTCCCTTTCATAGTCATTTTCCCAGCTTTGAATTCGACTAGGTTTTTTAAATTGCTGCGGGATGCATTGTTTCCAAAAAGCGCTGCTCCCGACATGATTGATTTTTTCACTATACGCGTTTTGTTTAGATAAATATATTAAACTTCAATAGGCAGTTAATTTTTGTTGTACCGTGCGATGATGACAGTGCACTTCAAAATGGCGTGTTCGGAGGTTCGCGATCTCGTATTCCAATTTTGGGCGCCATCTATCGACGACTACGAGAAGTCTGTCAATGATTAGGAAATTTTGATAGGGTGGATGGCGTCATCTATGAATTATATAAATACAAGTATCTCGTCGGTGATCATCACGAAGCCATACGGATTATCATCAAATGTTATATTCTCCGTCATATTTCAGACGATGTTTTGGTGTTGGTTTTTAAGGTTTCATATATTAAAAGTAAAACTCAAGAACAAAAGATTCCTAGAAATATTGTACGTAAGAAAGTATTGAAGCATAATTTTCGGTAAATTTAGAATCTCTAATTCAAATTTCATATCAGATATCTGAATTTTTAATTTAAAAATATTTCATAAATGAGCATTATTTCCCTACACTTTTTTTTATACATAAATGTTCCAAGAATCGACCTGTGGAAACAGATATATCTGGAAAAATGGAATAACTTTTATTTGACATATTGTCACGAACAATAAAGGTTCGATAAAGAATTACGTGGATGAAGTAATATGTTTAAAAAAATGCACGAAATTTGACAGTAAAGTTTCAGCTTCAACTTTAAAAGCAAATCGATAT
>CM052204.1:15848772-15874153 GCA_028455805.1 Lasioglossum figueresi
TTTTTTTTTATACATAAATGTTCCAAGAATCGACCTGTGGAAACAGATATATCTGGAAAAATGGAATAACTTTTATTTGACATATTGTCACGAACAATAAAGGTTCGATAAAGAATTACGTGGATGAAGTAATATGTTTAAAAAAATGCACGAAATTTGACAGTAAAGTTTCAGCTTCAACTTTAAAAGCAAATCGATATATTCGGTTACAATTGATTGTAGGTTTAGAAACGTCGTCATGTTTTGTTACGTTAGGTTTTGTTATGAATATTTTAAGATACATAAATTTGCAGATCTTACACACTTTGATTATCTGACTTTTCTCCATTAGACGACACACTGTGCTACACGAAAAACATCTGTGGAAAAATAGCGGTAGTCCTAAGTGGACGTGCCCAAAGCTTGTCCTCATATTTCGTTCCGCTTAGCCTCTTCGCAAAGAAAACATATACAAATACAACCGTCCCCTCGCCGCCGACGAGATACTCGGTGCCCTCGCGAAGAGGGAAAGTGTAGGAACGTCTAGCAATTCGTATCGCTGACAAATATAATATAATTGTAGGAGCAGAGATAGACAAGTTTTTATTGAATTATGAATTTCAAATAGCGAATAAGAGATTTAAAAAATCGTTTGTCACGCGTCAAATAAAAATAATTCTGGTTATCTCTATTCAACGCGCGAAGAATAATGTTTTATTCTATGAAAATTTATCGTTTTGCGTTGAATAAACTTTTCATTTTCATCTGTATCTTTATTGAACGGTTTATTCGACTTCGAATAATTTTCTGAGCCGTGTTCGAATGCTGTAGGAAGGACCGAGCACCCGAAAAGTCAAAGAATGGAACGCGCGTTTTAATGTAGTATCGCCCAATGACCAAAGCAGGGATCGAATAAAACTGGATTCTTCTAAATCGTAGTTCTGTTTGGACTTTTTAACTTTTGCATAATTTCATTTTGGGTTTAATTTAACTTTCCACATTAATATATTGACTCTGTTGTAAAAGTTTATCTCATAGTAGTTATTTTTTCCGACTAAACAAAGTCCTAATGATATGTTGCTAGTGTAAGAATATGATCAATGCTCTTTATCAATTTCCTCGGCCTCGGTCGCCGAGGAGTGTAACATTGAAACACGATACTCTCATCTGTACACGCGCTGCCTTTCTCTACGTTCAGCTCGGTCTTTGAAGATCAAAAAAGTAGTGTCCGTCTACCATAGTTGAGCATTAATGGATTCAAATTTTAACCAAGATTGATTGATTAATGTGAACGATTAAAAAAGTATTCATTGAAAAATGGACGATTGAATCAATCGATTGATGAAGTTAATCGTCAATCGTTGATTAAAAAAAGAAATCATCGCATAATCGGAGACTGATTTAATCAATTGTTGAAGTTAATCGTCACACGGTGTATCCATAAATTGTAATAAAAAGGGAGAGAGAGACAGAGAGCGGAGATTGAGATTCGACAGAAATTTATCTCAACGAAAACTCGGTTTACATTTTTTTCAGTATGCATACAGTTTTGAGTTCGTATTTCATTTAGAAATTTCAGCTGTTAATCATTAATCAATTATCCGATTGACAATTGAAAAGAATGTAACCGTTAACTGCAATTAACGTCTAAAGTAGGAATTTAATTGTTAATTGCGATTAACGATTGAAGTAGGAATTTATTCGTCAATCGTCAAACATAGAGAAGGACAGAATGAAATACGGATCGCGTGGCCGAAGCGTGTCGCCGTCGCCGGCACAGTTTAAAGGCCCGCGAGTTCTCACAATGTAATGGCAATGATAGAATTGTTTATTTTTAATTATGTTTTTATGGAACTTTCACTACCTTATTTCTGGCATTTTTCTGATTAAAATGACTCCAAACACGATATAATTTCAATTGTATTTAGTGGTTTAATCGACGACGAAAGTTTCGATCGCAAGTAAGGCCAGCGTATGGGAAAGAAAGAGACGCGAACAGTCGCCGTCGCCGGCACAGTTCAAAGGCGCGCCGTGTTCCCTATTCTTACTTGCGATCCGGGACAGTCCGCGTACAGACCGAATACCCTTTTTAAAATCGGACCAAACAACTTGCCTTTGTTTAACAATTAGAAGCATTGATTTACTAAATGACGTGTAACACAGATTTTATGAAAATTGCAAATGGTAGGAAATACATGAAAAAATAAGACTTTTAAAAATTTTTTATTTCACTTCGCAATGAAAATTGAAAATATGTGTCTTTACATCTACGTTAATGATACACGTACTGAAAATTTCATCAAAATCGGTTGACGCACAAGAAAACAACACGCATTGAAAGTAGGGATTGGAAACTGTTATGAAAACCGAGATGATGTTATGTATAACTGTATATCGGTCACGGTTCCGGTTTCGGTTCTGTCATTTTTAATTCCGTATTGTGTTCGGCCTGATATATTTATTATTTAAGTAGTTATTTATTATTACGTATGATGGAAACAATTTTTAAATAAATAAATTTTAATAATTTGCTTCTATATTCGCTATTTCAATTATTTCAATAATTTATTGTTAAAATAATTGTTTAAATAAATAAATGTTTATAATTCGTTGGTATATTCATTATTTCAATAATAATTTTTTATTAACAAATTTTTATACATTATAAAAATTTATTTATTTAAACAATTATTTTAACAATACATTAGTATTGAAATAATAATATAAATAATGAATATATAAACTGTTGGTTTTCTGGGAAGCGGGATATTAAAATAAAGAAAACGTTTGTGAAATTCAATCTTGCAATCGTTCTCTAACCCTCTTCTGATACAACTGCAACCAGGACAAAAGTGCAACGCTAGTCGGGCTGGCGGCCCTTAGCTATATCTGCATCTATAACACATGGCCTTTGGATCTAAGAGGCTCGGCCTTGAAAACAAACATTTGACCCTCGGTATCTCCATACTTCAATACTACAGAACAGATGTGACGCGGTATTAATTTTTGCCCTTATATCGATAGAAACAAATGATTAAAAAGTATTTATTTCAAATTTTTTAAAATGATAAATAACATTAAATAACTATTTATCAACGACCGTGGTCCCGTTGAAAGCACCGGTTCTCATTCGATCACCGAAGTTAAACAACGTGGAACGTGGAATGGGCTTGGATGGGTGACCGCCTGGTAAAAACCCGGGAAGTGATCCCTGGGTGTTTTTTCACGTGTTGTTGGTAAAAGGTGGTTCGGATCCCACCGTAATAAACAGTAGGTCCCGCTGAAAAGGCGACAGGGAGAGTGGAAAGAAGGGAGAGATTGGTAAATGGATTTGAAACCCTGAGGGGACCAAATAATCATATCAATCATTAAATAACTATTTCAATAAATAACGATTATTACAGAATATTTTTCGTTTACGAATCATTGTTTTATAAATATCGCAATAATTTCCAAATTAATTTTAAATTCCAATACTTTTTTAGAATATTACGTGGTAACTACTTTCATTTTTCCTACATCTATAATGAAATTATACAATAAAAAGTAATCTTTTTTCTGAGAATTACAGAATGGGTAATGTCAGCATTCTACATTTATTTATTACCTGCGGTACTAAATCTATTTACCTACGTTACTGCACCGACGAGATACTGTTATCTCTCATTCCGCCCACTTACCGTCCCGCGGGTTAGCACGGGGGCTGGCAGTCTTTAACAGTATCTCGTCGGTGCTCCAGCCAGCATAAATGCTAGAGGGCGTAAGAAAACACCGTATCTCGTCGGTGTCGGTGGTCGGGTCATCTAAAGATTTCAATATTTTGCTACAAAGTGGCGCCACCAGTTCGTTGGTATGTTATCATATGGTAGTAACATTTGTCGATCAGTTTGAGCGTTTAGCCTCCATGTGTAATGGCGCTATTTATACAATTTACCGAGTATATGATTTTACCGCCTTTCCATAAAATACACTACTGTGCAAAAGATAGAAGCGCTCGGTATAATTATAAGTAGACTGCGGATGTTTATGTAAATACATATTTCGATATGCAAAAATTATTTTGCATATATTGCATATGTTTTCTACCATGTGCATACGCACATATATATTAAATTTTTATTTTATATAATTTCACTACAGTTTGTTGAGATTTGTTTGACTCCAATATTTTATGCCGGACATTTTGATAAAACTAAAGAGGTTCGTCTATTCTTTTTTCTTAACATCCGAAAACAGTAAAATCATTAATTCACAATCTTTATTTTGTTTTTGTATATAGGTAGTTGAAGATTTTGATGAAGATGATCTAGTTGCAATTACAACAGCTCAGAATGTGCTGCAACAGACACAAGTTGCATAAAATTTGACATTTATAAAAGTACATTTACAAACTCTTGCAGCCACAATAAAGAGACAAATTCAATGAAAATATTCATGGACTGTATTAAACATTTACGAGCTGTTCCTGGTAAATGTGCTGATTAAATTCGTGTTAAAATAGATGCAGTGGTAAAAAAGAATCCTGGTTTATGCAAAATATCTAAACTCGCGATGAAAATGTGTCGACTAATGTACCGCAACGCTACTGAAGTAAATATAAATATGCACCCATTACATTCTGTGAAGTAGAACGTACTTTCTCGTAAAAATAAGTAAAAATAAGTCAATATTAACTGACAAACGGCAACAATTAAGTGTTATAAACATGGAAAAATTACTAACAACTTTTTGTAACGCGAATTATGGTGTTTCGGTATAAATAAATTGTTAATTAAAACATAACTAATAAATATCTCTTTGTATTAGTTCTGATCATATTTTTCGTGCATATTTGCATATTTTTTTAGCATATTTACATATTTCATATATTTTTATATATATTATATATTTTATCTTTATACAGAAATTGTATTGTACAATGATGGATTTATTGCATTTAAAGTATTAGATAATCCGTAATAACACATATTCTAAGAACTATTCAATTAAACAGAAGAATCCTTTCTCAAAACTTACTGTGTTCTTATTTGATTTTTTACGCTTTTATATGAAATATGGCCGGGTGCTTCTTTCTTTTGCACAGCAGTGTAAATTTCGGCATGAATCTTTTATCACTGCATGTTTTTATTTAATTTCTATTACGATTTCATTCTAAATGAATTTTAATTAAATTTCTAACTTATCAGCTCCTAGTATTTGATATATATTTAATTGGCTACATTTTATTTAATCTAGTAGTGGCGCGAACTTTGATTCCTCTTGTTTCATACTAAATTTAAAATCTTATTATTTGTCAATTTTAATTATTTTGCAATCTTATTAATATACAAACTGCTGTTCTCTGTATACGATGAAAATTATTCAAAGAAATATTCAAAGCGATTTTTCGCATTATATTGGTCTTATACATGAAAAATAGTATCAGGAGGGTTGTCAACTTTGCGGCGCGCATAGGCGCAGCCGCACTGGGGCCCTCCACTCCCAGCATGCACTCCTGCTTGCGTGTAGGCGTACGAAGGACGATGAAAGTGCTTTTGACACATCGATCGGGTTCAATCGACGTCTAAAAACGAAAAACATTCGACGTCTAAGATTGATGAACAAGAAAGAACACAATAGTAATTTTTTCAATCTAAATCAAGAATCATCGACGCGCACATATGAATATACAACGCATCCATACTCCTTTAATATTTGATCGAATCTTTAATGTACGGAAGTACATTGTTGTCAATTAATTAGAGTAATTTTCATGCCTTAGACGCAGACGCTATTGCGAATATTAGAAAATCCGCCTGTCGAGATACTGGCAAGACCGTCAGCTAAAAAAAAAACTGTCAATCTGCTCGAAAACCCGGGATTGCTGCACCAGGCGGTCAGGAACAGGTTCGAGGTGTCCGCGCACTGAAATCCTTTTGATTGCCTCAGGATCTGTGTTTGTGGAACACTCCTGACGAGGAGAGTAATACTGAAATACGCGCCTATTTCACAGGATAGTAAGCTCGATGGAGGTTCGTCGTCACGAAGACTTCCATTTCCAACGTTTCCAATACGACAAATGTTCGATAAAAGCATGATTCGAGTAGGAAAAACAATATAGGATTTATTTCTTAACTGAAACAAAAATATAGTTTTCGTTGCAAAATATCTCGTTTAATAAGTAGATCGTTGTCAGCATTGATATAATGGTTTTGGATAACAGTTTAAATTGCTTTGGTTAGTTTAGGTCGCAGCGAAAATAATAAAGTAAATTTTGAAAAGGTGACAAAAGCTTGAACATTTAAAAGTAGGTGTTAAAAAATTAAGAATAACACATAGGGGATATATCATTACGCAGTTTGTGGATTTATGCATTTCCTTCCACTTTCAGTGGCGTAGAGGCTACTTAGCACTTATTAAATAAATATTTTTGCAAATAATTTTGCAAGTTAGCAAATTTTCGTATAATTAAAATAAGATGTTTTGTTGTTGATAATTAAATTTCCGGAGAGTATCTTTTTATTGATACTTAAACTTACAGGGTTTCTTTTCGTCAACAACTAAATTTGTAGGGTAGTTTTTATTGGCAATTAAACTAGTTCAGCAGCATGGGGGGTACTTGCTGCGTACAAAACATTTATTTTCCAAGCTCGCCAGTGAGACAAGAACAGATCAATTAAGACCATTCTCCAAATTGACAATTAAATGAAATTTGTTAGGGTATCTTTTTCTTGACAATTAAATTGCAGATCATGTTTCGGGTGTGTATTTCACGAAGGACACGTTGAACGAAGAAAAGGAACGGGCGGGTAACCTATCAGGAGCTCATGCCAAGGATGTCGCATGAGAATGGCAAAGCGCAGGCTCCAATAAACCACAAAGGCTGACGACGGTGATGCCTAGGGAACAGAATGAAAAGTGGATTGCAAACCGGAGGGATGAGCTTGGCGGTACAAATCACAGAAAGTAGAATTCCACTTAGAACGACATTAAAAATCAAAACTAATTTCTTTAGATATTTTCAACCCTTCCATTGACTTTACCAAGAATAACAACCTGTTTAGAGTTCCGGGACAGGCGAGATGATTAATATGTGAAGGGGCGAACTTCGCAGATTTCGACAATTCCAAACTGCCTCCCTTTTGCCAGCACAATCAACACGTCTGGTAGAAGTTACGAGGACATAACGTTAGGTACAGAGCGTGCAGGTAAAGTGTGGAGCGTAGCACGTAAATCGTAAAAGCTCGCGTCGGTAGAATGCCATCGGATACGAACACAATCGCGCTTGGCAGGGGTGTACGTAACCGTCGGTGTGCCCGTATAAAGTTTCCCTGGAGTAGAATGGCGGTATTAGAATGTATTGCGAGTAAGGATATTTGGGTTTTATACCCGGGACGGTAGAAGTTAAAGGCCGTTTCATACGGAGAACCACGAGCTTCATTGGAAAAGCTGTACCGGGATCATCGGGTAAATGATAAAATAGAAATGAAACTTTGCGGAACGAAACTCGCTGACCATGAATCGGGATTAGCGTCGGAGAATCTCTAAAGATCTACAAAGACGTTCAAATAATTTATGGGAATATTTTCAACAAAATTTCGTTCACCAGGCTATGTACATTTAACAAATATACTTTTGCTTGTCAAATAAACAGAAAACATCCATTTCAGGGTTTGTTGTTTAACAAAGTAAATTGATGCCAAAATTAACCATACAACACAACGTTTTTGTCTTTGGATTCAATGGATAACTTTCTGCGTCTTACATCGTTCCACTCTGGCACGTTCTAAATAAAATAAAAAATATAGAGTGTTAGCTTGTTAAATAAACGAAAAATATAATTCCTGCTCGAAAGTACTTTGTTCGGTATGTAGAATACTGTTGAAATTAAAGTAACAACTGAACGTTCTACCTTTGGATTAAACGGATTAGTTAGTCATTTTTCTAAGACATCTGACTTAACCTAAATTAGCATTGAAGTTTCCAGAAGCGTATAAAAAAATTTTCAAAGAGTTCATCATACCATAGAAATATTTTTCCATTTATTTTGTATGGAGAACAACTTCGAATTAAAGCTCTGGTAACGGAGTTCATCGTTCTCCGTTCTGGAGGGGCATCTAAAAGTTTCAGGGGCTCAAAGGATGAAAAAGGGCGTTTCGCGGAAGAGGCATGAGAGTTTTCAAAGGCGGGAGAGGGTGGTTTGTCAGGACACAAGACTGGCACCCTTCAAAGAAAGGAGGGAAACTCGACGATTGCTCGGTCCAATTAAGGTGGCGCCTAGCGCTCGGCGATGAGTCGAGTAGTGCGCAGAAATAAAGCCGAACGAAGGGTGCGACAGCTAAGATCAGCCCTCGTTTCTCTATTTTTTTTCCTTCCCTTTTTATCGTGGTCCTCTGGCCGAACCAACGTTGCCAGGCGACAGGAGCGCAGGCCACTCTCGAAGATGCTTTACAGGGGCCAACGCGAAGAGGACGAACTTTTGACCTTTTGAGAGCGGCTCCTTGAACCGCCGCTCTATGGCCCCTCGGTGAAGATGGTCCTAGGGATAACGGGCTGTGTCCTTGGGGTTAATGCACCCTGGAGCAGCGCAAGAGACTTTGATGATGATACCCATAGAAACCCTCCCCTATTTTGATATACTCCATCTTTAATATCAACGTATTTCTGCCTAATCACTGGATTGCGGATTTTATAGGTTTATCACAAGAATGAGTAAGTGTGATTCAAAACGGTAAAAAAATTAAGAGTTGTTTTTCATCAATTTCACAAATTTTTTTCATCTAAGTTTTAATGTTGCTCAAAATCAAAATTCATTAGCAACGCTGTACCATTGTTCGTACATTTCTATCTAATTGCCTAGCAATTTGATAGCTTGCAGTCTTTGGTACAGTTTTTACGAGGTTATAAATTTATTTATATTTATCAAAGTAATACTAAATTCGTATACAAAACGTGTGCAATTTTGTGATGGACGCAGTATAAACAATAACTCCGAGGCAGCCCCATAAAAAACCAGCTTACAATATTTTTTGCGCGGCATCCACGTACACTTTGCGTCTGTATGCGGTCTTACACACGTAACCACGCCACTGTGTAACGCAGTTCTCATAAAACGTAAGGGTACATTGATCTCGTATAGAGGTTATACGTGCCGTGGAGGTTTAAAGACCGGAAAAGATACAGTACCGTTGAAAATGTTAAATTTTCCTCGTTCCTCCTAATCAAGCAAATAAATAGATTTATTTATGTGAATATTTCTTTTATATAATTACATAAATCGGACTCGTTTTTTAATAAAATAATAAAATACGTGACTGTGCTGTTTCTGTATTCAGTGCACCGTTGTCCCAACGGACCCGCAACCCTCCTTGCAGCGTTGCATTAGGGTGAGATAACGATGCAGCATCTCAAACGACAGCAACAATGTTCGACGAGCTGCGTGCACATTGCCTGCACACAGGCGTCGCGTCGTTCAGAAAATTCCTGTTCATTCGTCGGCGTAGGTGGTTGGAAGGAATAAACACCACCGTTATATACACACAAGGATTTTTTCCTCATAAAAATATTATTCATACTGAAAGTTCACATCCAAATCTCGAATAAAAAAAAATGTCATTCCAACGTTATTATAAAAGCTATTTACAAATCATGGCAAATATGAACATATTCTTTAAACTACTTTTTTGATAGTCTATGACCGAGTCCGTTGGAATTATCAATTGTTCATTTATAGTTCCGAGACGTGGGGTGAAAGTAGACACAGGCACTGTGCTCCAAGGATTAAGTACCAATTTCATGGAACCTATCAACAGCTGCGAATTCGACTTCGGTGCCGCGAGCTAAACAGTCGAACGAAACACTGAAAGCCCAGAATTATCGGAGGAACAACGTCAGCCAAGGCGCTAATTAAATGCGAGCTGAAAGCGTGGTTCGTTCGATCGTAAAGGATCTTTACCGTTCGTTCGTCTAATCTCCTGAACTGCATAAAATTTTTAGAGGCTGCAGCCGGGGCAAGGATTCGCGCAGCCCTCTTTTCCCGAGCATAATGACTCGTCGGTGAATTTGCCATCAACTGTACCGGGGAATTATTCAACTGACTTTTACTCGCGCTGGTGAGCCGGTGCCCGCTTGATCGATGTAGCTCGATTAGGCAACCCCGAGGAAGCGAAGGATAAAAAGAAGTTGCTTCTTCGACCGTCGGAAGTCAAGCGAAACTTCCGGTTAGGCTCGTACTACGCACAGAACCCAATTCTGAGCCCGCCTCTCGCCGCAGCAGCTAGCCTCGAGGAAACCTGCAGCGTTTTTATGAGCGTAATTTATGGCTGCGCGTCAGTTGGCCCCGCGATAAACTCATTGCAACGACAATGTGCATGCGCACCGGCCGGAAAAATTCTCGCTGATACTAGGTTATGTTCGTAAATGTGTTTCGGTCGAAAGTGAATATTTTTAAAAGAAATTCATTCTGAAATACTTTTCTTGATATTAACTTTGTTATTAACGAAGCCACGTCTTTTAGAGCAGTTTATAGAAATCGAACAAAGAAACCACGCCCCTTAAGATACTTTATACAGAAATAGCATTTCGACCACGCCCCCAGCGCACTCTATCATTGAAGGCTTGGGAGTTGGCACAGAGAAGCTACAAAAATATGGAAGGTGGCCCTGTATCCCAAATTATTCGTTTCTAAAAACGTATTCGTTCGCTGGCTTGGTCAGCCGGTGGTCGGATGCGTACGACCGTTTAATCGATAAGAGAAATAATGACAAAGCCACGCCCCTCAGAGCATTGCACACAAGGGAAACATTATTACCACGCCCCTTAAGGCGCTTTGTACATAGAGGGCAATGAACCCACGTTTATTACGGCAGTTTATAATAAAGGGGCATTGAAACCACGCTCCTCCGATCATTTTATACATGGGAAGCAATACAATACACGCATGACCCTTAAAACGGTTATACGTAGAGGGCAATGTAAGCCACGCCCCTCAGAGCGGTTTACACAAGGGAGGCAATACAACCATGTCGCTTAAAACGGTTTATACAATATGGGCAATGAAACCTTACCTATTAAGGCAGTCTATATATAGGGGGGCAATGAATCCTCTACACTATGAAGCAGCATAACTACGCCTCTTAAGACGCTTTGTACAAAGAAGGCAATGAAATCACAACCCTGAGAGCATATTACACAACGGAAGTTATACAGTCACGCCCACTTGAACGCTTTAACAAAGAGGGTATGTAGCCACGCCTATTAGACAATCTATGTATATACAGGGTGAATTCGATAAAGCAGGACACCTAAACATCTCCGTTACTTTTCGTTGTACAAAAAAACTTCGTAGGACAAAGTTACACTGTTTGAAGGGCCACATATAACGGTGCAAGGGAAAAAATATTTCAAGGTCATTTTTATGAGATTTCAAGGTTATCGATGTTTTTTTAAATGGAATGATATATTTTCGTTAACGTAATGTTGTACCTGACAAAATAACGAATTCATGCATGTAACACAATACGACCTTCAAATGACCTTCAACCCAGAAAAATGGTATAAATAAAATTCAACGCGTAAGATTCATTCGATGTATTTCTGTTACGCCAAATGTTCAAAAATATTCCCTCGAGCTGCTATACATTCGTTCAGCCGTGAAGTTACAGAACGTACTGCCGCGTAATTCATTTCTGAAGAAATCGACGCACAAGCCTGGACGATTCTTTCTTTCGTGTCGTCTATAGTCGTTGGTGGTTCGCTATAAACATCGTCTTTCAGTTTTCCCCATAGATAAAAATCAAGGGGTGTAAGGTCTGGTGAGCGAGCTGGCCATAATACGGGTCCGTTATGTCCAATCCAATGATTTGGAAACTTGTTATTTAAGAATTGTGTTACGACACGGGAAGAATGGGCCGGACATCCGTCATGTTGATACCACATATTTTCACGAATGTTCAAGGGTGTATTTTCGAGGAGAATTGGTAACGATTCTCGTAAAAATGCAATGTATTTTTCTGCATTTAATGTTCCGGTGATAAAGCGAGGCCCAATTATTTGGTTATCTAAAATTCCGCACCAAACATTGACGGACCACGGTCTTTGTTTGTCGACTGTCCGTAACCACCGCGGATTTTCAGATGACCAATAATGTAGGTTTTTTAAATTTATTTGCCCGTGATTTGTGAACGAAGCTTCATCGGTAAATAATACATTATTAAAAAATGCTCCATCGTTTATCAATTGTCTCAATCCCCACTGGCAAAAGTTTACACGATTTACAAAGTCTCTACAATGATGTTCTTGATGAATCGATAGGTGAAAGGGGTGAAATTTGTGTTCCTGGCGTATTTGCACTACACATTTTTGACTAATGCCACTTCCTCGTGCGATTTGCCTCGTACCAGCACGAGGGTTTGTATTCACTGCTGCCAGAACATTAATTGTGTTTGCTTCGTTCCTTACAGTCCTCACCTTTGTACGTTTTTTATTTTCGACACTACCAGTTTCACGGAATTTATTTAACAAGTTGGAGTAAACGGAAACTGATGGACAATTACGATTAGGAAATCGGTCCTTTTACAACTGCACGGCTTCTCTTAAACACCGTCGACTTTCTCCATAAATGAAAATCATATCGATCTTATCTTCCTTCGAGTAACGCATTGTGAAACGTTCATCGATAAACTGATCGAGAAATCTTAGAAACTGTGGAAATCTGATAGCAAGAAGGTCTTCCGAGTAATTAGTAGTGGATAAACACGATTCTGTACGAACGTATAGGTGAAGGTATATCGTAATTGTCCTCCTGTCAACACCGAATCTGTTATTATGTTGTGTATCGCGATACATTTGAATGTATAGCAGCTCAAGGGAATATTTTTGAACATTTGGCGTAACAGAAATACATCAAATGAATCTTACACGTTGAATTTTATTTATACCATTTTTCTGGGTGGAAGGTCATTTGAAGGTCATATTGTGTTACATGCATGAATTCGTTATTTTGTCAGGTACAACATTACGTTAACGAAAATATATCATTCCATTTAAAAAAACATCGATAACCTTGAAATCTCATAAAAATGACCTTGAAATTTTTTTTCCCTTGCACCGTTATATGTGGCCCTTCAAACAGTGTAACTTTGTCCTACGAAGTTTTTTTCTACAACGAAAAGTAACGGAGATTTTTAGGTGTCCTGCTTTATCGAATTCACCCTGTAGAAGGCACAACGAAACCACGCCTCTTAGGACACTTGATACAAAGACAGAAACGGTACCACGTCCCTTTAGATGCTTTAAACAAAGAGCACACGGAAGTCGTGTCCACTAATGCAGTTTTGTATATGTAGAAGGTAACAAAGCACGTCTCTAGAGGCATCTCGCACAAGCAGATCCGCGAAACCACGCCCAGTGAGGACACTTTATACTGGAAATTGAAGCTAAACGTTATTTGTGGCAGCATCCAATCCAATTTTGAATGTACTACAAGTAAGAGAGATTATTGTATTTTCTGTTCGAGTTACTCGGATACAATTGAAGACTGGTATCGTGGTAATCGACGCATTTGCTCGCTCGTGAGCTGTGCATGCCCGACGAATCCCCCGGATGCAGTAGGAGGCGTCTCGTGTGCCAGATCCCGCGTCTTTCGTCGTTGCGTTGTCGCGCGCGCGCGCGAGTGTAGGCACAAGCGTGACTGTGTGCGTGCGAATAGCGCGCCAGACGACCGGCGCCACAAGGAATCCCCACGTACACCTGAACCGAACCCCAGTCTGAGCGATCGCTTGCGTAATATCTCGACGAACGGCTGTCGACGCAGTCTATACTATTTCCGTGACGTTCCGTCTGCAGGGACTCGGTTTCAGTCGACTCCGACCTCCAAACACACCGACGATTCATCCCAAGTGCTGTCGACGAGTTGCCTAGCCGTTCGCCGTCTCATGCAATCCCCATAACCTCGAGGAGAATCATTTCTATCCCATTGAAATCGAAGTTATTTCGAATTTCCCGCCGTTTCAGAATATTCACCGGTACACCGGTACACCGTTACAAGACACGGGTCGGTTATGATATAATCGCAGAACATGGCGAACGATGTTTAAAAAATCTGGGAGTTTATTTTTGAAATTTCGAGTGTGTACCAGGAATATAATATAAATTTTTTGTGCAATGATATATTCTTGTTGCCAGTAATAAAAGTTCGCGGAATTTCTCTGACGCAATTAGAGCATGTCAGCTCGTTGTGGACAGTTATATCGGAGAGATATTTACTGAATGAGACGAAAGTATGAAATAATTTTTGCGAAGGGAGGGGACACGATAGAACAACCTCAGCGCATTCCAGGCAAGGTAGTTACTGGATAGGTCCGCGCAACATGATTTAAATAGAATGTGCAATTTACCAACGGCATAGCGAACTCCAGAACCCGTTTTCCTTCGGACCTGACAGATTTAAACCACTCGATGGGTCCTTATCTGCGTGTTGTAACGGTGAAAATAACTTGCGCGTTTTCCTTTAGTCGATCGGTAGACACAATGGTCCTCATATTATCCAAGAAAACGAAACTTTGAAAGAATTGTCACTAAACCTTAATCAATAATCTGCTGCAATTTTTAGAATTTTTTTGCATTACGAAACGAGCGATAAAGAGTTCTTGTACAAAATGATAGACCCGACAACATGGTAGGTCCGAGTTACTGCAATTTTATGACAAAAAATTGTAGAACGTTGAACCTAGGCTCATTTTATCTAGACTCAAAATATCAATAATTTTTCGGGCTATTCTTATGGTGAAGAATTGTTTGTAAAGTAAACATAGGTCCCCTTCTGAAAAATGATAGACTCGCCATACAATCGGTTCAGTGCTATCAATACGATAGCAATCAGCACCGTAACCATCATTTTTCCTGTAGCTGTAGCTCGCGGGCTCGCATTAATTCACTGTTGCCTTAGAATCGCAGAACACCTGCTTACATGCCTTCCGCGATGGACTGCGCCTAATTGTGACTACAGAAATGATAATTTGCGGGTTGTGCACCGCGGCGCTTGCCATTTAGAAATTACAGGCCTCACAGCGAACCTGATATCGCCGCGTTTGGTGCGTGCATGCGAGCTGTACAGCGTGCTTCGAAGCCCATAACCCAACACCCATAACAAAATTTATAATCCTGTAAATTTCAGCAATTATTTTCACCCATTTTTATAATCCCGAACCAACAATTTCGATATCAATAATAATTTTCTAGATAAGAATTTGCTACGTTTTTAATATTTTCGATTGAATTTTTGACTAAATTACCAAAAAGAAAATCGATGGGATATTGTGGGTGGGGGGTATCCTAAACCATCAAGCAGTGCCGTAAAAAAAAGGTAAGGGCAGAAGGGCGAGGAAGGAGGAACAGTTGCAGGAGGTTCGAGGTAAAGCTGCCATAAACGAGACCGATAAAGCGTCAGGCCCGTAATAAGAGCTGGCAGAAAGTTAACTGAACCGTGAAGTCGAGTCTGAAGAGGGCCACGACGCCGGAGCAGTTCCAGGAACATCCTCTTCGAGAACACCATGCTTGTCCTTCCTTGCTTCTCTTTCTCTCCGTTCCTCCCTTTTATTTCATATTCTTTAATCCTGACTCTCCTGGCGTTCTGACATCGATTCCGAGTTCGATCCGTGGCCGTTGACTCTTTCATCTTAGCGGCCATTTTCTATCCTCCTATAAGGACCTATCTGACCGAAAAGAAATGTCCAAAAAAACCTCTAAACAGCAAATATGAAAATTTTAAATACCAAGATTAAATGTGTAACGTTTAATACCGTCAAATATAAAATTGTAAAATATTTAGAATACAGAGTTACAGAACAAAGGCGAGAAAACGCTGGAATTCGAAACGCGATCCACTGATCGATCGGATAAGCCACGAATTAATTTCTTTCGAGCGTTTTACGATCCCTATGGGTCGGGAATGAGAATGATGAATCGATATCTCTGTAGGTCGATTAAAATAGACGCCGAGGACAGGATTTCTGGTAATGCGTGAGCGAAATCGTGATTTGGAAGCCTGCCAAAAATTTTGTGACGGGCTGCGTGGGCAACAAAAGGCCTTGCGCATCCACGAAAATCATTGGGAAGGAATGAGACAGTTAATTGGGGTTCTTTGCGCGTCAGGGATTCCTCTGGCTCTTAGGCAAATCGAAACGAGACATTGTTGGACGAAGCATCGGAATTGTTTTATAATCATTCTCGAGGCTTCTGATGGTGATATTTGTTTCCCGGACTGGCGGAGTAATAAATCTGGTGGTTCTAGGGCCTCGTTTCTACGAAACGGTGTGCACGCACTGATATGGTCTACCAACGATTGCACGTTTGTCGTTCTGCCAAATATTTGACGTCTTTTAATACGGTAAACGTTACGTACACTGTTCCTGGCGTGCTCCCCACGAGCATAAATCGGAACCAGAGTGAATGATCGTGCCAAGTCGAGGTGTAACAAACGGCGCTTCAAGAAATAATGACGTTCTAACGAAAGCCGCGGTCATTAAGGATTCAGTGACATTAAAAAACTGCGAAGAACCAAAACGATTTCATCTCGGGTACAAAATAATTAGCAACTTCGCTAAAAAAAATATATTTAGAACTATCTAGTCAAGCTCGTTTTAAAGCGTGGAATCTCTATTTTCAACACCCCGAAGTGACGCTGTATTTCAAATTTCTTTTGCAACAGAGAATAGGCAGGAAACCAATGACGTATAGTAATTTCCCGGAAAAAAGTTGTACGACAGTACACCTCGGTTCATTTTAAAGGTCAAAGTTTTTCCTAATACACGCTGATTCAATCATTGGCGTAGACGTAGACTCACCGACGTGCATTTAAACATGCACGAAAGACCAGGAAAATCTGACGCAACATAGGCGCGGTGAGCGTGATCAATCGCAATAGAATGTGAAAGATGTGAAATTACAAGAATCACACTTCGCATCGCATGATGCGTCTGTTCCAGGAAGCTCCGATGCCCACCTAATGAAGTCACTGCGCGTGTAAAGTTCACTCCGATGAGTTTATTTGATATTGCCCCGGGATCTACGAGTTCCAACGGACTGATATAACCATGGAGAGCGAGCACCGGACGGAAATAGAACTGGAAAAATATTTTGGTGGTCGGTCGATGCGAGGTAAACAAAGATTAACGTCAGTTGAGCACAGGCCAATTCCTTTCGCGCGGCTCTGACACTCAGGAAATGGCGACGGTATTCCCTGTCACCGAGGATCCTTATTTTCATGTCATACTGCTCGCCGCGCTATTATTTTCAGCAGCTTACTTCCGTTTCGTGCTTTGATGTTTGATGGACGTGCAGAATTCTTTATTTCGAACTTATGACTGCTACAGTTCTCAATATGTATTTCTGGTTGGATAAATCAATGATACTCATTGTGCCCTTTACTGGAAAAGATCCAGGCGTTCTACGAGTCATCTACGATTGTACTTTGTTAATCAATGTTTCTTACAATTTTCACTATTTTTGGATGAAAAAAATTCCAAACATTAGTTACATATATCCTCTACAGAACTTACTAATTTTTAATGGAAAAGATCCACATGCTTCTTCTCAAAAATTTCACGAAGCCATATATGAACCGACTTCGAAAAAGAGGAGGTTACTCAATTCGATCAATTTTTGCTCACTTTCGGTGTGAACCGTGTATCCTCTTCATATTTTTCACTATTTTTAGACAGAAACGAATCGAGAGCCCCATCCAGCAGCATTTGATCAGAATCATTCACCCGTTTCTCTACAAAAGGACCCAGAGATACCCGCGTCAAAGTCTGCGCCGGGGAGTATTCTGTTAGCACGATTGCAGGAAAGTGGCGTGAACCCCAAACGCGAAATAAGGGCAAGACAACGAAAGCAGAGATTTCAAAGCAGGGGCTGGCAAAGTGCCACACACTCTCGCGGCAGCTCGCCACCGAAAGAGCGTGGGAGTGGAATTCCCTGATTCTCGTGAGCCTTATTTTGGGAGCGGCTGGTTCAACCGCCCGGAAGCGGGATTTACAAATTTGGAGCGGTGGCCCATTTTTTTCCGTCGTTGCTCTGGCTTGAACTCAGCCGAATTCACCGGGCGATTCTTGGAAACCGGTCCACCCACGCATTTGTAACCACCTTTCCTCCGTTCGCTTCCATTTCTCTCGAATATTTTTATTTCTCTTGCCCAACGAATCGCGGAACGCACACCCATATATTTCACGCACGCCAGATTATTTTCCAAATTTTTACACAAGATAAAACGGACAAAATTAGCCTAAAGCTGCCTTTTGATTTGTTTGATATTTTTTATTTTTTCCTGCTGGGATCTTCAACTTAAAAATTAGAAAATTAGTGAATGAATGTTACCTCGTATCTATTCTCCAGGTCAGGATATGGGATGGTGATTTTGCACAACATGGCTACTCTCGATGCTCTATCAAACAACCCACAGATGGATCGATTTGCTCCAAGGATACCATTTTTCTTGAACAGTAATTGTAGTCAAAGAATCTTTTAGAATTTAATAGCGAATCGATGGTGTATAAACTGTGTAATAGATGCTGCGGTTGAATAAATGAATAGCTAACGGTCCGATAGCGATCGTTACAACACGTTAACGCTACCAACACTGTCAGTAGTGGCAGCCACGTAGGCAGGAAGTGATAGCGCGTCAACCTTCATGCGATTTCTCACCTGGAAGTAACGACATTCCTCGGCGGATTGTCTTCAACGAGTCTTGCACACCTCGCGATCGTCTTTAACAATTAGCAAATCGTTATACGCTAACTGTTTATCGTTATATGTACATTTAAATGTCCGAAGTCTTAAATTGTCGACAATATTTCATAAAAAGTAACAATAAGTAAAATCATATGGCGAACCCATTAAAAGGTGTCAAAGTACCGTCTAAAAAATAATTAAAACATTTTAAGAACGTATTGTTTAAAGTTTCAAAAAATTGTCTCTAACAATTAATTAAAATAGCCTCTTTTAAACGCTGTAGAGCATGTCGCATCTCAATATGGTTCGTATTCTGTATATTTCGTGGAAATCATTGGAATTCCCGGGCAGGCTGACGGAATCCGCGCAAAGGCGATCGCCGACGAGCAAATCGAAAGCAAAATGGACTCCTTTCAACGGGAAAAGAAGCAAGATATTCCCTGCGCGTCACCATTTGCTCAGGAATTCCATTCGGTAATTCATGGAGACAAAATCGTGCAATCCGAAGAGGATTCTGCGAAAAGAATGTTCTCGGACGGGGCCAGGAGAAACATGGCCGCATCGGAGTCCTCCGGCGGTGCTTTGACGCTGTTTCTTTTGGTTGAATATCGGGGATAGTCTTTTTTAGAAGAAAAGGATCGGAATCTTAATATATTAGGTGTAGAAGCTCGTTTTTAGCGAAGCAGCTTCTGTTTGTTAGAAAACCATTCTGTTTCTCATTTATAACTCGGCTGCCTTTTAAACTCAGTATCAATTATGGGTCTGTCAAATCAGGAATAGGTAGACCATTGTGCTTATTGTAGCCATTTGTGGTCAGAAAGGATTGACTATTCCATACAGGCCAAAATAAGTCATGTGTACCCTACCTAAATAACCTGTTCTGGTGCAATAAATTTTTAAGCGCTCGTTAAGGGTCAGTACGATGCACGGACGACTTTCCCGAAGGGTTAACTAGACCAGTTAGTTGTAGCAAAAATCCTGAAGTTGTTTAGACGAACGTTTCTCTCGGGGGAAAAAACCGCAGAGGACGTCGAACGGGAAAGGATGCGTGCCGCATGAATCGCACGCGTCTGCCGCACCTGAAAGAAGAGAAAGAGGGCGGCATGAAAAGAGAGAAATAGAGCAAAGGGATTCTCCTCCGTGTTTCGCTTCGTTCGGAGCTCTCCTCTCCATTCAACAGGCGGCGACCACGGTTTCCAAACGACCGGCCGCTTCCTTGAAACCCCGAGGGGCTGGGTGCCCCATGCTCCTGGTCCCGAGGGAGACCGCAGCTCGGAATACTGGTTCCCCATTCAAACGTTCTTGCGCCGCTGGCATGCTTCGATTGCCTACCAAGAAACTCCTTGATATTCCGCTGCCGCGCCGATCCAGTTCCTCTTGAAACATTGATAATGCTAAAAGAAAGTCATGGGACTCCGTGGCTCGAGGACCAGTCGGGCCAACACGCCTCGCGAACCACATTCATCGCCAAAATCCGCATCTTCGTCCTTTCCGTAACATAGCGAAATGTCTAATCCAGGGATACAGGTTAGACCCTGATAACAGAAACCACTTAGTTACGGTACTAGGCTGAATCCTCACTAATTTGTACGATGTTCACATTATTGTTGCAAAATTGGTTCAGACACAAAACAGTTCGAATATAACAGAGACTCTATCATACATCATTATATCCGGAACAGATCATACAGTCACCCTCTACCCTCGCGGTGCAACAGGCCATCTAGGTCAGAAGCTTCAACTTAAGAATTTAATATCTCGAAAAGAGAGAGAGAAGAAATGATGGAGCAAAACGGTTTGAAGATCCTGATTCGGTACTTCGGAATCTATCAAAACTGTCCATTTGGTTATCGGATGATTAAAATAGAAGTTAGAATTCGCCGGATGCGTTATCGAGAAATAACAGCGCTGACACAGAGCGTTTTTATGGGGCAAAAAGAAAATGGCGCGGAGATGTACGGGTAACAGGTATAGCGATCGAAGACGGGAGCCTGAACGGAAATGAAGAACGGAGGGGACGATCTCCGAAGGAAAAAAGAGAATCCTGAGAGAGGAGCAGGAGTTCTGAGGTTGTGTCAATGTGTCAGAGAGGTGGTCTCCCTGCCTTTTATGTTCACGTAATGTGGGACCTACGGGAGGAGTGGGGACCTCCCAATGGCGTATTCCACCCCTTTCTTCCTTCAATTTTATTTCTGACGATCCGTGGCAGCTCCGCCTATATTTACGAGCATAAAGCAAGATTGTTTCTCCTCACCTGCTCGGCCAATCATCGGCGGCAATTTGTTTTCTCGCACAGCTGCACGGATCGCAATTAAAAAGCTTCGAGGAATCGGAAATCATGGTGGAGAGGGAATCAACGATTGCGGCTGACACCCGCCGCCAATGCTGGCAGGTTCGGCCCTGTTTGGACATGTACAATAATTTCACTGCTTTATGCAACTCGTGTGGAATTTTATGGAAGACTGGAGGACATGTATATCAACAAAAAATTTTCCATTTCTTCGTTTCCAGTGTTTTGAGTTTCATTCGCTCATTTTTATCGCAAATGCTTAAGACGACTAATTGAATATTCGTGACAATTATTGGATTTCAAGGTG
This sequence comes from Lasioglossum figueresi, assembly GCA_028455805.1. Classification (NCBI taxonomy): domain Eukaryota; kingdom Metazoa; phylum Arthropoda; class Insecta; order Hymenoptera; family Halictidae; genus Lasioglossum; species Lasioglossum figueresi. The sequence goes on from CM052204.1 coordinate 15,870,057, forward strand.
CATTCGATGCATTACACACCCATAAACTCTAGCAACCGTTAGAAGCTTCGAGGCAACAATTACTTCATGAATTTCCTCCCGCCGATAACAATCGTTGATCAATTGCAGGATGAACCGTAAATTAATCATTGATCGATTTGTAATTGAGATTTTTGTTATGTAAACGAGTTCAATCCGGTTTTCTTTTGCTGAATAAATCATAAAAATCTTTTCGGTTTGAAACTTTTACTTTCGTGTTACATTGTTATGGGGTTTCTCAAAAGTTTTGAAATTAAATTACTAAATCAGTTGGCAAAAATTAGTTTTACAATCTCGACAAATGCTACTGAATACGTGTAATCTTCTCTCGTGTGGACTCTGTGCAGTCTGCAGAATGAATCACCATGTTTGGTTAGCAGACTCGATCTCCAACCGGTACGAGACCAGTCTCAGGAAGTCTCGTTGAAGTTAAGTCATCATCCGGCTCACGTAATTCCAAACGCAGAGGATGCGCGAGCCCCATTGATATCTACACGCGCTGCCACTGAATATGGCGCGACTGTATTCGCTGCAGAATGCATTGAACGAAAAAGAAAGCAATCGAGCAAGCCTCGAACGATTTTGACATTATTCACGACGTCTACTAAACTCGCTATTTATTCTTAATTTAAGAGGCTACCTACTCGGAGCACTGCAATTTAGGAGGCCAAAGATGAAGATTTGAGGTTAGGGTGAGAGAAAAAGGTCATCTTACGCTCAGGTGAAAATAATGCGTGTATACATAGAAAGTTTGGCTGCTAAGCACATGTTGACAATCATAAATCAAAACACCGACGTCTCCCTTAAGCCCCAGGACACCTAAAAGTGTCCCCGCCTAGTATCTAATGAATTAACCACACAATCAGTTCGTAGACCGCTGAAACACCGCGCGGTGCGACGATAAAATTCCCGGGAAAGGTTAGGCAATGGCAGAAGCCGGGTTTAGAGAGTATCAACAGGTCCCCGGTCCAATCCTGTAGAAGCAGGTTACATGATCTTGTCAGTGCCCAGTGAACCTGATCTCCCTCCGCCGCGAACAAGGTATCGGAGCGAAAGAACAACAGGTTCGACACAGAAACTGCGTAGAGTGGGAGAAGGTAGTGAAAGAGAGCAAAAGACAACAAGATAACCTGGCAGCATGATCCGGGGGAGCGGGAAACCGACCCAAACGAGGAACGAACTATGGGAGAGCTGCCAGTGCGACGGAGAACGAGCATGATAAAGGGAGCCAAGAGAATAATAATAAAGAGACAAGGAGGCAAGATAATGTACGGCGCCGTGATGGCGTCCATTCATGCTTTTTACTCGTTGGACGGCTGAACCAATCTCGTCTTTCACCTTGCCTCATCTGCCTTTCTTCCTTTACCCTCTCCGCCAGCTCTCACGTGACCAGATGAACATTTATTCGCACTATGCCTTCAAATTTTGTGCGGGAAAACCGGTTTTAAAGGTTATGTAAGTCTAGTTTTCCCTCGGTCCACGGGATTTGGGGGATCCTATGGCGGATCTTATTTCTTATGGTAACTAGGTGACTTCGTGCGATCTAACCACAATTGATCTACGCTATGATGTCAAATTTTGGAGGTCAACAAATATGTTTGCAAAATTTATGCATTGAAATGCTTAAATTTCTTAGAGTCAGTAATATCTTTAGAAATGATTTACGTAAATAATTATTGCGAACTTCCGAGGACAGTAAATTCTTTAATTTGAATTTAAATTGCCCGCGCGTAATTTTCCGGAATTACTACCACGAATCCCGATAGAATTTCACATTAACGGGAGCCGTAAGTCACTCTTGAGCAACATGTCGATCCAATGAACATTAATCACTCGCACATGCATTATGTATTAATTTTGCACAATATCCGTTGTAACAGAAGAAAGCGAGTGAATGGAAAACAATTCCACCCACGTTCCACGATAAACCGACAGAACGGTAATGTGATATCAATTATCGCGTCCGATTCGTTTACTAGTGCTGGCAACAACTGAACAAAACAACAAAATAATATTAACTTGTACCTATTTAATAAACTTATCATCATAACCTTTGTCTGCCCGCAAATTTAGTTATCTGGAAAATTTATAGATGGCGTTTAACACTTCAATTGAAATTTATTATTCTATTATACTAATTTATTATTCTATTATACTAAACTCGATGATTCTATTATGCCAGAAAGGAACTTAAAAATTTTCTAATAAAATTATTGGATCGAAATTGCTACTACTATTGAAACAATTATTAAGAAGTCTTTTATAAATCTTTTCAATAGTTGTATCAAAACGCAGCTGAAAAATACTTTTTTAAAGTAGCATAATTCCCGTTGAAAAATCAACGACTTACTTATTTCTGGAGCTATGCCACTAATTTATTTTTCACGCTTAATCTTGTAGGATTTTCGGGATAAAAGCATATTCGTACACCCCTTTGGGCCAACGGCTACTTGTGTACCAAATTTCAGCTGTCCTGTCTTTTATGTTTCGAGATTTTTTACCGTTATAGAGGATAGAGGAACTTGCAATTATATATCTAGATTAATAATCCAAAAAGAAATTGTTAGATTGAAATTGTTATCCATATCAAAACAATTATTAAGAAATCCTCATCTACGAGTCATATATTTTTAATAATTGTGGAAGAAAGCGTAAACTGGTTGGTATAGTGAAGAGATCATTGACAAAGGAGGCCGACTGTCTCATGCTCGTCTGCCAGACAGGTAGTTCCAGGAAAAATGAAATTTTTTGGTACACCATCGAGTGCAGCTGCAGCCTTATGGGGTCTTTGTCTTCGTCGAGCCATCTGCAAAGCGGACAACCAAAGAGGGTCCTGGAAGGATGAGAAAAGATGGCGGTTGAGGGTTCGAAAAGGCATCACTTGACCCCCTCTAACCCCCATTTAAACTAATCCTATGCAAGGGGTAAATTCGACGAAATTGAACAACTTCTAATTCAAAATTTTAACAACTTTCGAATTTATTTTTTACCAAACGTACGAAAAAGAAAATTAGCTTGCTCGAACATATATTTTAAATAATCGTGGTTGATATCTGCCGTTATCAAATCACGAATCTTGACAAGAAGCTTGATGACTCATCGTAATTTGACAATGTCACCTGCAAATAAGATAAGGAAGATTGCTCGCACAACCAATCTATGGGTCGATACGATTTGTCTTGTCCTATCGGTTGTTTTTCACACCGACAGATCATTAGATTAGGATTCTGGAATTTTATGCTTGTTATATCGAGGAAATCCCTTGTTAGTCATTATTTTTCAGTGACAAGTCTGCTTACACAAGTACACCAATTCCTCGTTCAAAAATATACGCTTCACCTCTACACCATTTTCTGATTTCTAATAGTTCACCAAACTTTGCATAAATGTGTTATACTTCCCCAAATCTTTCCTTTCAACCCTTAAAATGAACTACGACCACAGACGACAAAAACGTATAGAACAGTTTTATGAGACGTATTTCAACATACGTCAGCAGGTATTCGTTTTAATGTTCGTCGTATAATATTGTCACATGTCTGGAGAATACGACGAACATTTCTCGGATTAGTTTAAACTCCTGCTTTTTAAGCAATTTCGCGTGATGCGAGAAATGGGTTAGACGCAGCACGCAAAACGGCACGTTTTTCTCTATCAGAAATATCGGGCGGTCGTCCACTGCTCTTCCGTGTGCCATATTTATTACCGTCTTTTAGTAAATTATAAATAACTTTACGGCTCTTCTGCACTGTTTTTTGCAATTTTTGATATGGAGAACTTTTCTTTGTTTAATTTCAAGATAACTTGTATTTCTTCTTTGCTTAATTTCTTGCCGCGTTCCATTTTGTTCAATGATGATTGGAAATTCTACCAAGACTGAGTGCCTACACAACGCTATGTTCGTACGACTCGAAACGTAGGAACAATGAGAAATCCGAATGGAAAGTCAAGTGTGCTGTCATTTCGCCGATCTCTGCTACACGATTTTTGTTGATAAATACAAGTACGGACAGCGTAGTTCCAGTTTCTAGCTATACAGGGTGAATTCGATAAAGCAGGACACCTAAAAATCTCCGTTA
>CM052204.1:15874653-15915662 GCA_028455805.1 Lasioglossum figueresi
TAACGGAGATATTTAGGTGTCCTGCTTTATCGAATTCACCCTGTATAACTAAATACAGTGGTCGAAATAATGATAGGTTCATTAGCCGCGTCTACTGGTTCACTGCTTCTAATTTTATTTTCGTTTTTGGAAGTGTACTGTGGCATTTGTTTTTATTTCGCAAGAATGTGTTCTACACATTGTGTAAGCAGTCAGTCGACTATCAACAGTATTAGTGCAAAGACGTACCTGTTTCAAAAATACTTTGAAAATGATCGAGTACAAGTGACGAAATAATTTTAGCTTCACGGAGAAATATTTAAAAATTCATATTGATAGTTCAATTTTTTGAACGTTTGTGTATGGCAAGTACACAGATTTATAAAGTTTAAAAATTATAAAAAATATTTTATGTTCGTTTGATATTATTAACCCTCCAACCGCGGGCGATGCGCACGTACGCGTTTATCAATGGGAAAATCGCCCGCGGTTGGAGGGTTAAAGCACAGTGACACGGGGAAATCGTTAAATGATAACGAAAACGGCTAAATTATTGCTTTCCACAATATGAGTCTCTCTAACAGAGAAATTGCAAGAAGATTGAAAAGGTCATTAAATGTCATAAACAATTTTTTAAAATTAAAAGAAAAATACGGCAGTAAAAAATCTACAGGTCATCCAAAAAAATTAACACATAGCGAAAAAGGTTAAATTTTTGAAGAAGCACGGCAAAATATGTTTAATGCCTCTAAAATAAAAACGGATTTAGACTTGCCAGTTGGTGTTCGACGAGTACAGCAAGTTCTGAGACCGAGTGGAACACTTAAATATTCTAAAAAAGCTGAGAAACCTCCGCTAACTAAATTCCACAAGGAGAGATTAAAGTTTGCAGAATATCATGTATCTTGGACCGAAAAGTGGAGGACGGCGATTTTTTCTGATGAAAAAAAATTTAATTTGGACAGCACAATTGGGTTTTAATATTACTGGCACAATCTGCATGATAAAAAATGTAGAAATGACAAGAGTTCATGGAGGAGAATTTGTAATGGTTTGGGCAGTATTCGGCTGGAACGCACAGTGGGGTATTTGGCCTGAATAAGTGGAAACAATTATTTTAGCGTTATTTATAGGCTCAAGGTTGTAATTTTATATATCATTGGATTCGTCTTAAGATCAGTTACAACATTATGACATCCAAAATATATTTTAGCATTTAAAAAATAAAATTCACCTCAATTTTTTGGAAAAATAATTTTTCTAACAACTTTCATACATTGAAATTTGTAGACATCTGAATACTGTTCCTCTTTTGTTGGAAACATTTTTTCCTTAGATTATCTAGAACCCATGAAAAACCGTGGTGATAGTGCAAATTTGCGCCGAAAGCTGAAAAGAATTAGTTTTGCACATAAATTATATTGACATGATGTAAATTATTATTTTATGCAAAATATGTGAACCACGAAACTTTTTAGTAAATAAATATATATTATAAGAACATTTTACAATTATTACCATTAATTTTCATCTGAAAATACATCAGAAATTTCTTTCTCAGATACTATTCGAGATATTCTATAATAATTTTGAACGAATGTTCTCGTCTTTCCTTTCTTGCATTATGTTAAATAATTGCATTCTTGTTCAGTTTGCATTACAGGATTTACTGACATTTTTAATATCTATATATAATATATATTCTCATTAAATAGTTCAGATCAAAATTATAGAAGTAGAAAATATTTTAAATGATACTTATCAAGAATAAGAAAAGTGAAATTTAATATGAATGTAAAAATCACAGTACTTACATTTAAACTAGACCAATCAAACACACATAACACAATACATTGAATCAAAAAAACAAAACAGTATTTAAATATATACTAAATTAATACACTCTATAACAGTTTAACACAATCAGAATAAATATTATACGAATGATAGAAAATGTAAAAGCAAACATAAAGTGATTAAGAACTAAAATATAACACTTAAAAACTAAAAAACGCACTGAATAAATCGCTCCGATCTCCCTGCTAGCAGTATTTCAACTGAATGCAGAAGAAAGTAAAAGCCTTAGTCGAATGCTTATCTGCAGCATCATATAAACAACCAAATGTCAGTAATATAAACAGTTCCGTAGAAGTGCCTGTAGGACCTCACGTAGCTGCGCAAAGGCCAAGCGTAGCCGAATGTACAGGCGTACGCGAAACACTGATCAACGCTTAATACTAAATTAGCTATAAAATTTAAATTCGGACATATTCGGAATCAAACTTTATTGGCTTATAATCACAAATCTTTACCGAATGTAATCAGACCAAAAAGAGCATCCAGACTCACACGGAACTATAACAAAATCGTCAATAAAGTTTTGTAATCGTAAAAAAAACTTACAGAATGATTGATAATGTGCAAATATTAATAACTAAATACTAATTTAGATGATAACAAAATGAAATCTGTGCGAAAGTGCTCTGTACACCTACTTGAAAAACTTTTGTAATACAAGAAGTTACACAATTTTCCATTAAACACTTGAAAATCGCCAATGAACGGACGCTGTTTTAGATCGTTGTTTAAGATCGCAAAACGCGCCTTAAAATCTCATGACTTTCGATGAAATTTACTACTTCATGGGTGTACAAATAGAAAAAACTTTTTCAAAAAAAAAAATTTTAAAAATTTTTAGAAATCGAGTTTTTTCCACTTTTTTAGGCCAAATACCTCACTGTGGAACGGTAAGACCCCGATAATGTGGTTCCTTCCAAAAGCCAATGCTGAAAAATATCAGGAAGTATTGGAATATGTACTGGATGAATATGGTGACAAGATTGGTGGATCTAATTTAATATTCCAACACGATAATGCAGCAATAAATCGTGCAAAAACAATTGAAAATTACTTTGAGATGGTAAAAGTTGAAGTTTTACCCCGGCCATCAAGGAGTCCGGACTTAAATCCGATTGAAAATCTTTGGGGAGTATTAGCACGACAGGTATACGACAATGGAAAACAGTATAGCACTGTTTCAGAATTGAAAAATGGGATTAGAAGGGCGTGGTCTGAAATTAAGTTAGAGACATTACAAAAATTAATTTAATCAATTCCACGCAGAATATTTGAAGTTATAAAACACAAAGGAGGTTCAACTAACTATTGAATTATTTTTATGTTTCTGTTTAAATTTTTTATGCCAAAATACATAATGAACCTATGTTTATTTCGCAACTAAATTTCATTTTTTGTAATAAAAAATTTGTAATTGATATTAATTATCATTATGTTATTCGATTGAGCTGTGTATTTTGTTAATTATATTAGAATGAATAAATAATAATGCGTAAAATCCAAAATATTGCATTGAACACAACATTATGTCAACAAATTGAAATGAACTTATCATTATTTCGGCCACTGTACATCTAATGCGAAGTTCATAATCTAGCCGCTAATCTCGTAGCAATATTATAACCTAGATTAAGAGCACACTAGACACTTGCGTAAGTGTCAACCACATCTCCCCTCACACACGCTAACGCACACACACACACACATTGAATACGAAATCGGTTTTTTGTTTTAACTTTTTCACCTGTGATAAATTTACCGCTCGACGTAAGGTTGTTTTTAGTATTTTAATTTGCACCTGATGTACATATTGAAATTCCTAAGCAAATCGAACTTTTTGAAAAAAAGGTTCGTTCCCCGTCGGGGAGTTCATAATTTTTAATTTTTGTTATAAACATTATACTTTATGGTATTATATTTTATTTTGTATTATACAGTAGGACCTTGATTAACCGGCTTGATCGGGAGACAGACAGACCGGATAAATTAAGACCCGATGGATAATCGAGACCCGAGGGACATAATTATAATATACATTATATTACAAAATAAACCTTTTATTTTTGGAAATTTATTTTTCCTTATAATATAACGATATTTAAACGCATATTTGTTTATAATCGGGATTCGGTTAATCGAGGTGCTACTGCATTTATGATTTATTCTTAATTTATTTCTAAAACAAGATTCTACCAGGAATAGTTGTGGAACCACTCAGTATTTATAATGATAATTAGTTAGTATGTAAGTAAGAACCACAGACGGTATAGAAGTTTTCTAAACCAAAGTCTGTAACACTACCGAATCCTCTGCAAAATAAATGTTGAAAAATATTCAAAAGATTGAACATTAAATTATTTATTGAAAAATAATAATTTTCAAAAATTCGTTACAAAAATGTGTGTTTATCTAGCCAGTTGCAATTAAAATCGTGTGATTCTTTCGACCCCTTTGTTTCAACAACTCATATACGAAGCCGACACGTGACGCACGTATGTATATGACGTTGAAGTGTTCCCCTTCGTGGAACTCGTTCGACGATAAAGCCGTGAAATTCGCCTGTAATTCGACGTATCGTATCGGAGGTTCTCGTAAATTCAACAAGTATCAGTTTCGCGCGGTGAGTCATCGGAGATAGCCGCAAAATAATCGACACTGGAATTGCAAACGAGGAAAAGAAAAAAAAATACAAGAAAAGTCGAGTTAATCTAAATGTTTACCAGCACGAAAAATAAAAATGATTAACATCGTTCCTTCCATTTAAAGAAAGATTAAGGCGTCTGGTGGATGCTGCATAATATACGAATTATTAAAAAATAAATATGCAGAAACAATGACAGGAAAAGTGTGTACTGAATATTAGAAATATCAAAATTACAATAAAATTCATTTATAATGTCTAATGTTTATTTTCATACTGAAATTCTCTGGAACTACTAGGTAAATAATGACGAATCGTTGTGTACTAACCCACTCGGAGTAGCCTAACTTCAGCCACGGAAAAATGATTAACATCGTTCCTTCCATTTAAAGAAAGATTCAAGCATCTGGAGGATGCTGCATAATATACGAATTATTAAAAAATAAATATGCAGAAACAATGACAGGAAAAGTGTGTACTGAATATTAGAAATATCAAAATTACAATAAAATTCATTTATAATGTCTAATGTTTATTTTCATACTGAAATTCTCTGGAACTACTAGGTAAATAATGACGAATCGTTGTGTACTAACCCACTCGAAGTAGCCTAACTTCAGCCACGGAAAAATGATTAACATCGTTCCTTCCAATTAAAGAAAGATTAAGGCGTCTGGTGGATGCTGCATAATATACGAATTATTAAAAAATAAATATGCAGAAACAATGACAGGAAAAGTGTGTGCAGGATATTAAAAATATCAAAATTACAATAAAATTCATTTATAATGTCTATTGTTTATTTTCATACTGAAATTCTCTGGAACTACTAGGTAAATACTGACGAATCGTTGTGTACTAACCCATTCGAAGTAGCCTAACTTCAGCCACGGAAAAATGATTAACATCGTTCCTTCCATTTAAAGAAAGATTCAAGCATCTGGAGGATGCTGCATAATATACGAATTATTAAAAAATAAATAATATGCAGAAACAATGACAGGAAAAGTGTGTACAGAATATTAGAAATATCAAAATTACAATAAAATTCATTTATGATGTCTATTGTTTATTATTATACTGAAATTCTCTGGAACGAATAGGTAAACAGTGACGAATCGTTGTGTACTCACCCACTCGAGGTAGCCTAACTTCAGCCACGGAATTCCCTGAAAAGGGGCGGTCAGCAGGTGCACAGAAATCCATTCCACCTGCGGTTTCCACGAGGGTTCTCGAGAACTATTGCCAGTTGCCCAAATTCACCGGATAAAGATTGACAATAATCAACCATTCTAGACAACTTAACCAGATTCTTCAATCCTGCAATTAAAAAAATTCACAAAACTGATACATACATATTTCTGTATCAATAAAATGAATTTAGATGAATAGAGATAATTATATGATAAAAATGAAACTCGAACATGAAACGTCTAGAGAATTTTTCACATGAAAAGTTCATAACACGACTCCAACTTTAACCTCTTCATAAGAACATTCCTGGCAAACAGGGAATGCTTTGAATTTCTTCATTCTGTTTGATTCCAAGCCATCTTTATGCTCATGGGGTCACCCATAGTGGGTCAGAATTTGTTAAGCATGCTCCTGGGATGTCCTGCAAGGGAGGAAGAACGTTACGTATTCGGCCCGCACCGCTAAAGAGGCCAACGGAGCTTCAGATCGAAATTCTTGTAATTAAACTAAATTTTTCTGATTCAATTGTTCTGTGTGGATGTGGCTCCTGTCGTTCCTGGGGCTTATACATTCAGTAAAATTAAAAAGAAGATAAAGATAAGACAAAGGGAGTCCTAAATTGTCACGGCGCGGCGCGACGTCGGAAAATATGTACAACAGCGCTTAAAATTGAAATTCCTGCAACTAACCTCATTCAATATAAAAATCCTCGAGCGTACGTGACTTGGTTCCAATTTCTATGGGTCCAAGGAAAATTTAAAACATAAAGATCCAGATAAAGAGACGCCACAAATCAAAATTTTTATAACCGATTTATCTTTTTCAATTACACTGTCCAAAAAATTTCAACTTTTTTTATGTTTCGCTATAACTGTTGGGTGTACCTTATTATCCGTAATTTTAATGAAAAATTAAATAAACTAGAAAAACAAGTGTGAAACTCATTTTTGGAAACAATTCACAATTTTCTTGGGAACAATAGATCGGAAAACTATGTGTCCGTAGTGAATAAACTTTTAAAAAATTGTGAAAAACTAGGATGCAATATGTCGCTAAAGTTACATTTTTTGCATTCGCATTTAGACTGTATTCCTGCGAATCTTGGTGACGCGAGCGATGAACATGGAGAACGCTTTCATCAAGATATTTCAGTAATTGAAAAACGTTATCAAGGAAAAGACTTATGTACGATGCTTGCAGACTATTGTTGGACACTTATTAGTGAAAATCGGGATACCACGTATAAGCGGCAAGCAAGGCGGAACCATTTTTAAATTTGTTTACATAAAAAATAGGTAAGTTTTCCTTTTGTGTATTTACTTTACTTTGATAAGCATTTCCACAATAAAATGTGAATATATTTTGTATTTTTATAATTTTGTGTAACGATCGGCACCCAAAACGACAAAACAATTTATGAAATTGAAGCATAGCAAGCAAAAACATATTTGAGTGGTACACGTGTTGACTCCGCATAGCTACCGCCTTGGCTAGACGAGTTTTTTAATGTTAGTCTCTTGCGCATAGTATATTCTATACTATAACGGCCTTTTGTAACAAAAAAATAATTTATTACAAAAACCTATTTAATATCGTTAATGTATAACGTAATTATGTACAATAATATATGATATAATAGTAATAATAGTAATAATAATGTATATTATAATTATATTTTACATTAGCGATATTAAATAGATTTTTGTAATAAATTGCTTTTTTCTTGCAAAATGCCTTTTTAGTATGAAATATACTATGAACAAGAGTCTAAATAATTTATACAGACTAAATATATTAATAAATAATAAATAACAATGGTATAACATTTAAATAAGCTGACATAATTGCGCGCTTATAGCCACTGCATCGCCGTTACGCCGCGTCGCGCTAGTGGCAGAGCACCATTGGCGGCAACTCATGTCGGGCGTAGATATTTTGCACTCTGGTTCGGTAAAAACATCGATGTCGGAAACTTCAAAGGGGGGTTTCTCAAGATAAAAGTCTGCTCTATCGCGTGATATAGTTCAATTTTACGCTGAACCCTTATTTTTTCCGATAAATTGAAAAATATCCTCAAAAATCTGTACAAAAATGGTGTCTCTCCGACTTGAACGATTGTTTAAACATGTTTAAACATTCATAACGTATTAATATTGCATATCATTCTACTCGGGAAAGTCTACAGAATCTTTTGCTGCAAAGAACAATTCAATATCTTTTATAATAACATCACAATATTTGTTTACAGTTGAAAAATGTGGTTTTTTTTCAAGGCCGTGTTTCTCAAAAACTGTACGTGTAGGAGAAAAATTAAGGTCAGATTCGGAATCAGCGCAGAAAACTCTATAGGGTACACCCAACAGCTATAGCGAAACAAATTTGGTGTTCGACGGTGTTATTGCGGAGTTAATATAGTGCCAAATTAAATGTCGCATAAATAGATGGTGGGATTTATCGTCTCAAGCGTTGATCATAGGGGCGACGCAACGATAATGAGGACAGCGTAACTTGGAAACGAAATTCTTGCAATTAACCCAGCTTTTACTCTCTAAACCAGCTCTTACTTCGTTTTCCACGGAGACTCGCTAGGCAATCAAATTCAAAACACAGAAATTATATTAGATAGGAGAACGATAGCGGGATTTGTGTGATGCCGAACGTCGATTGTCGACGCATTATAGCGCGTGCAAGCCGGTACAGGCGAACAACCGACCAGCCAGGCAACCAGTTAGGCCAGAAGTCTGTGCTCGATCGGAGTTCCGACTGTTGTTCGGCCGAGAGGACGCGACATTCCACGAAACGCCCCTCCCCATTTCTCGTTTCCTGGATTAAGTTCGATTTCCTCTCGGCTAGCATCCTGAGCTCTCCACGTGTCAGAGACGTTGCATCCATTAATTAATCCGTATTTCCAGCCCATTAGATCATCGTTGTTCCCGAGACCGTAAGGAATTTTCGCGCGGCAATTGATTACGTTTCTCAATTTTAATTATCGTGGGGAACACGATGCTCGCAATTATCTGCGCTTTGTCATCGTTATCAGGGCTTACCACACAAGAACCAATTCGGAGAAGTTACTCGGATTATCGATCTGATATCGGACACACTCGTCTATAACATAGTTTCTCCGTGGCCAATCGACTGTACCGTACAGGACGACTCCGCACACGCAACAAGTTAGCCAATCCCCCTCCCCTCTCTCTATCTCTCTCTCTCTCTCTCTTTCTTTCTCTCTCTATGGAGCTTATTCTCTTGATTTGAATGGCACTGTTGCTTTTCCTCCGTAGCGTCGCGATCTTCGGTTAATAGGTTTGGTTTATGCCGCGATCGATGTTACGGTAAGAGTGCGATCGATTGTCCGCTCTCGTAATTAGTATTTTCTTCCCCAAGGAGCGGCCGTTTCGCTCAGGTCAATTCCCTGAAGGCCGTTCTTCCGGGACTGGCAGACGCGTGAGAAGAAGGTTGTGTTGTATGTATGTATCTGGCAGGTAACAGCGCCAGGGACGACGAAACGCGCATTAGACCCAGCGACACCCAGAAAGCCCACGTCTGCCCTTGGCTGCCGCAGATCTGGAATAGATAAACCAGGATTATCGGGAATTCCTTTCTGTCTGCTGCTCTCCCTTCCTTATCAGCGTTCATACCTCGACGGGTGACCTAACACCGATATCGTGTATATCTTCTTTCAATAAATCCTATTTCTTTCATTTGGTTCGTTCGACTGAAACGTTTAATTCAAGATTCCGTGTGTTTATCATTTTATGTATGACCCACCTGCCAGTTGTTTAATACGCGCGCGCGATGACGCCACAGAAAAATCCATCAAATATCGCGCATCGGCTAATCCGCGTGACGTAACAGGCCACTGGTGGCTGACGAGGAGGTGTTTTCTCGATTTTTCATTTAGCATGCCGCAACGCGGCACAAGGCCACGGTTAAAAGCCTCATTATCGTCTTCGAATATGAGGCATAGACAAGAAAAGCGTAGTAGAGTGCGTCCCTGAGGATTCTGGCTGGATATATCGCTAACTTCGTCGCTCCGCTCGCATGAACTTTCTCGTGCCGCGAAACCTTAAAGCTTGTTCATACTCTCGCATTGTATTTCCTGTACCGTGTTTCCCTTTGGGCTTAATAAATACCGTGAGGTACGTATATGGGAAAGGATTAGGATTTATACTTATACATACGCATTCGAATATTAAATTACATTCAATCACCTCTTATTTCAAATGCCTACATGATTGCAATAGTTGGCAATTAAAGTAATTGAAAATTTGAATTATGTAAATCATAAGCGAATTACGATGTAATTGAATTATGTAATAGAAACTTTTCGAATGATACGAATTTAAATATTACTATTATATCGTTTTCAATCTATTAGATATATTACGAAGAAAATGAAGAAAATCTATTTCAGGTAGACAATTTTTATTTTGCACAAACATCAGTTCATTATTGTAATCACGAGGACAATTGATTTATAATTGAATTTCATAATTGAACCTTTTCAATACATTCAGCTACGAATTACTACAATAATGAGACTTCTTATAAATCGAGTAAGATTTACAAAGTTTTAATCAATTCCATTTCGAGCTACTGTTACGACGATTGACTTTATACTTGGAATACGATGTAATTGAAACGCGATATAATTAAAGAACAATGTGTTGGAATCGCAACAAAATTACTTTCAAATCGAACACATTATAATAGAATTAGTTGGGGATCATAATCAACGGAGTAGTTCAATTCCGCCTTCGCTTGCCGGTGTACGAAAATCGAGACATCTTATGAACAGAGCCTAAGCTAGTTCGTCCTCCCCTCTCCTTGGCGTTCCCCCCCCACTCCGACGATTCACGTCCATCCCTTCAGTGGCTCGGCAGCGCGCGCTCGATACACGGAATCGCCTCGTGGTTCTCGGAAGGCAGTAGACTGTCGTCAGCCACGCCAGACGGCGCACTGCTCGCACACTCACTGCTCTTTCGGAGATACTCGCCCACCGTTTCACCCACTCTTACCTCCCTCTCTCTCTCTTTCTCTCTCTCTCTCTCATTCGGCGTCTGTCTCTCGGGCTCGCACACAGTCGTCGGCTTAGCGGGCCGCCAGTTACGCAACAATAACAACGCTGTTAGGAGGTGTATAGCATGCGCGTGCTGTGCCACCTATACGTCGTCGAACGACCCTGGAACGACGAGCAGCGGGGCCGATCCGTCGCTTCTGCTGCCGCTGGTGTCGCCGATCACTTGTTGAAAGCCCGGTAGGCGAATCGACGACGACGACAACAACGACGCGCGCACGTTGTCGCGAAAACGGTGTCGTTCGGAGTTCTATCTCTCCCGGTATGCGGTAGTGTCGACGACGAATAAAATAAGTGTGGTGTCTGTCTGTGTGTGCGCGCGGTGTGCTCTTTCCGCGGAACCCGGAGGAGCATGGAAAGTGCGTGCAGTCGTGTGCTCTCAAGCAGGGATCACAACGCACGAAGAGCGGCGCGACGGTCCGGGAGGATCGAGCCGAGGATGAATGAGTGAGAGAGAATCGTGTGTCGGCGCGTCTCGCGCAGCTGTGTACGGTGGCCGGTGGTGCGCGCGTGTGTGCTGGACCCAAGGAAACCCGATTTCCGTTTATCGGCTGTCGCGACAATTGCTGTGTCTCCACGGAAGGGGGGATTGGGGGTTCCGCAGAGAAGAAGAAGAAGAAAAAGAAGAGGAGGAAGCAGAAGGAGAAGAAGGATCGCGGGAGAGGTGCACGTCCGCGAAGTACGTCGCGCGATTAGGCGCCAATGACGTCAGCCGGGGACGTGTAAGTCGCTCGGCCGCGTTTACCGACGGTGTTGCGCCGCTGACGGTAGTAATATCGTAGTATACACCGTTTTCTCTCTCTCTCTCTCTCTCTTTCGTTTTGTGGTGGTGGGGGTGGGGCGGGGGGTAGGGGGACGACCGAACCAGAGAACCCATGTGGAATAGCTGCGCGCGGTAGCCAATTATATTTCGTGCGTGTGCAATGACTAACTGCTCCCGGCGGCCCGGTTGAGATGTGTTAGTGGGAGACGGTGTCGTCGACGGACCCGTTTCTGCGTCGGTGTTGCCCCCGGCTACGTCAGCACCGGTCGGACGGGATTTGCATGGCAAACAGATTGACGCGGCGCTGGTAAGTGGATAACGAGAGAGGAGCCCCGCATACCAGCCGGGAAAAAGACGGCGTCCGAGCCGCGCGCGTCCTCGCGAGAGAGAGGAGAACACGAAAGAGAGACCGAGAACCGTCCGCCGAGAGAGCAAGTGTACAAGCCCGCTTAAAATAGAAGAGTGACTTCGGCAACGCGCGATCGAGCAACAGCCGAGAACGAACGGTGTTTTCTTCCCCCGGCCCGCGATGATTGTTGTGCTTCGTTTTCGTTTTCGTCTTCGTCTTCGTCTTCGTCTTCTATGTCTTCCTCTGTGATACGTTTCTATATCCGGTTACGTCAGATATTGTGTGCCAGGGAGAGAGAGAGGAAGAGTGTGTGTATCAGTGGAAAATCTGTTTTCTGTGATAAGAGGAACGTGATTCGACAGAGCCACCGACACACGTTTTCCCCCGATATCGAAGTGTCTCCTACGATGGATCGTGACTCGTGTTTCTGCGGAGGCTGCGAAAGGACCGAGGGTCGAGCTATGCCGATGGAGTAACAAGTGAGCGGCGAAGCGGCGTTGCCATGACGACAGGTGAACCATGAGCCACCTCTCTCTTTCTCTCTCTCTCTATCTATCTCTCTATCTATCTAGCGGTCTTTTCTTTCCCTCTCTTTCGTTTCTCCTCCTATCTCCCCTCCCTCTCTACCCTCCCTTCACTGCTCGGACACCCTCGTTTCTTCAGTTTTTATTCTTTCTCTCTCCTTTTCTGCGTATCAATTCTTTCTTCTCTCGGAATCTCCCGTCTCCCCTCTCGTCCTCTATAAATATCTTTGTCTTTCTTTCTCTCTCGCTTTCTGGCCGCGCGGGGACCCTTCCTGTCCGATTGTTCCTCTTCTCTGACCTCGTATATTTACGAGACACTGTCCGGTTTGTCTTTCCCTTGCCCGCGACGGTCGGGTCGCGAGTGACCCGGAATGCTCTCGCTCGAACTCGCTAACCTTTTACAATTGCGTTTCTTTTCTTTTTCGTTTATTGTACTCCTGTTTCCTGGGATAGAGAAAGGTTGAAAGTTCGTTTAAGGTGGTTAACCTTGCGGTAATGGGACTTTTATTTCGAGTATAAAATATATTGAAAGTTCGGTCTGGCCAGTTACATCTCGTAATGTGATTTTTATTCCGTGACCGGAGACAAAATTATACGAAGTCTGTTTTTTTTCGGAATACACACGAAATATCATAATTGCTGTCCACTCCAATACTATGTATAAGCCTGAAGGGATAGGGCCGAGGTGCACTTACGACGATCAATGTATATCAGCATTTCTTCTTCCGGAAAAACGTGTCGTGAATTGTGACACCAAAGTCTTGTAGCTTAAACCTGTTTTGCATAAAAAATCTTCGACCAATGACACATTCGAAATCATTATACGGATTTCCATTTACGTGCACAGTCGGCGTCCCTAACACACGTGTTGTTCGAGGGAGCACTAGTGGGGTCTGGTTATATGCACCGGAGGATCAAAACATAACTTTTATTCAGTATAAAGAAGCGTAGTGTGAAATTCGAATTTGTCATTAACGAAAATAATCTAACTTTGCGGGATATTTTATGTTGTTTATAATTCGGAAATCCTTGTCTTGCCTATAAAACAGTCCAGTGTGACAATCTAGAATGAAAGTTTAGTAACAGATATTCGAGTTTCTCATCAACGAATTGAACGTTTCTGGCACATTTTGCGGGATGCGCGCGTATATGTGGTTACGTCGTAGGAGACCAGGATAAAATGTACAGAAAAGGCCACGAGTAGTCCCTTCGTTCCCCGTCGAGTGATTTGTCCTTTTCTTTGTGCTTTTCCCCCACCCCTGGTGTTACTGGTTTTCTTGAACGATCTTCTCTCGCGTCTCTCCCCACCCCACCCCACCGTCCCGAAGGAATCGTGTAATCTCTCTGGCTCGCTCGCTCGCTCGCACTCGGTGACGCTCGGCGGCCGCTCGGTGAACGCCGTTGTAGCATGCTTAACGCGTAGGCCGCACAATATTCCAAGTACGCTCGGCTATTTTCATGCTACACCAGAAAGACACCTAGCGACGCGCTACGCCGAGCCGAGTGGATCCGAGCTGAGAGCTGCTTCTAGGTGACACGAATGGCTGGTCTTAGGCACTCAGCAAATCTCGAATTTACTTCGCAAAATTATACACTTCTGTGTCTTCTATTCCCTGGTGAAATTTGAGCCTAGATTTCCACGAATACACTAGGATAGTGCATATACGTCTCAAATATGGGAATTCCCTAGAAATATGAAACTCGCAGTCAGTTTCCTATTTGGCAATCTGGTTCTTCGTGTTGCCAACACTGTGACCACCGAAAGTAAACGTACAGATGATATAATTTTCGTATTGTCAATCATCATTGAAAATAGATATTAGATAGGGATTCGTAGCGAATGCTTTAGACCCCACAGAAATAAACAAGTGTAATTACTTGCCTATTTTTGTGTTTCGTTTAGTAACTTTTCTTATGATTCGGACACTGGTAATGTCGACTTACGTTTCCCGAACAAAATTTCTATGAAGCAAGTTTTTTAAAATATTGGAGCTCCGAGTAAAGTAAGGATATCTTTTCTTCGATATAACTGTTTAATGTTTCGCTAGATAACCCTTGCACTAGTAACGTTAGTAACTTTCTCGTATTCTATCTACAGTGTTTTAAATACTGAAGCGTCGAATTGATTTCTATATTTTATCGATTAGTATTTAGTGTCTTTGTGTAAATTTGATATTTTTGTTCGTTTGAACGGATAGTTTGTTTACATGCATGTTTTGAATGGAACGCGCAGCCGATAGGGTTTCAGTAGAATTTTTCTTATCGAGGAATTCTACGAAATTATTACTTCCTGCGATTAAAACGAGCGATTCATCATCGCGTTCACTCGCATCCTGCGAGCGTTATGTAAAACGCCGTGTGTCCGCGGACCAGTCATAAATTCGGAGCAGGTTTCCCCGGATCGTTTGGATTTTTCCTGCATTTCCGTTGCTTTTGCTCTATCGCAACAGAATTGTTCTCCATTCAGTTCTGCACACTATAATCTATAATATAACTTTAAAGTTGCATAATACTTTTTAACTGTAAAACAGAAATTCTTCATTAATTTTTTAACTCTCGAAAATCATTTTTTGACACTTACGAAATTGATGTTGTTTAAGACGATTTATTAATTCTTTTAAACATAGTTTTGAAGATATTCCTTGCCGAATGTAACGTTCATCGAAATTAAATTCAAAAATTGTTATATGAATGTTTCGAATACGTATTCCGTCGCTAATTCTTATACAGGGTGTTCCGATTTGTCCTGACATATGGTGTAAACAAATTTTATATATATAAACTCGGAAAAAGAGTGTGAAAATGTATTAACAGTTTTCTGAATTTATATTTGTTTATAATTGAGGATGGAACCAGTAGAAAGTTTCTTAGAATGAATATCGCGTATAAAAGGTTCGATGGTGTTTCGAAAATGGTTTAAAAGTGTTTTCGTTGCGTTAGCGTGTTTCTCTTTGGGTATGCGTTGCATCAGGAAGAATATATTAGAGAAAGGCGATTAAACTCGCGATTCCATGGTTCTCGATGATTCTGAATGAACGCAATCGCTTGACGAATCATTCATTGAGTACCAGGAACGCGTGTATTACGCGCACGAAATTCCTTGCGTTCTTTTTCGTTGGCGGATCTATTGCAACTATCCCATTAATTTATCGCGATAATTGTCCTGCGCTATATACTTGGAATTTCATTCGATTCCCGTTAACAATTGTCTACTTCCTCAAATTTCTCCAATTTCCACAGTTTTATCTTTTACGCGTACCCTACGAAAATAAAAGAATCACTAAACACCAATTTTTCACATTTGCAGTTCATTTCAGTTCATTTCAGTAAAAATATTCTTAACTAATACAATTTTGAGACACTGATATTTCTAGAGAATTACGGGAAAAATCATTTGACTAAAACTTTCGCCATGCCACTAGATATATTACTGGACAGATTCCGAGGAAATTGCGACTGATTTATGGAAAATTGTTAAGAAAATCACTTGAAAAAATTTAGAAGAAGAATGGTCTCTATACAATGAATTGTAGAAATTATTGAAAACAAAAAAAATTTTGAATATACCACGTTATTAAGACGGACTAGAAGTATAAAATAATTTTTCCTAGCCCCATACAGATGGTCCTGAAAATTTGTGATTGTGAATTTTGAATAGCTATGAAAATACTTGTAAGATTTAAAACGAAAAACGTGAGGCGTCTGCAATAAATAATAATTGATGCACGAATAGTTCACCTAAGCCACTAACAATTTTATTGCACTGCAAATGATATGAACTGTTGTGTGAGTTTTCTCAACGGCAGCTACTCTCTACACTCCTTACTATTATCTTGCGCCCCATGTTTTTCGTTTTAAATCTTACAAGTATTTTCATAGCTATTCAAAATTCACAATCACAAATTTTCAGGACTATCCGTATGGGGCTAGGAAAAATTATTTTATACTTTTTAGTCCATCTTAAAAACGTGTGTGAAATTTTTCAATCGATTTTAAACATTTTGATGAGTTTATAACAGAGAGATGTAGTCAATTTCAGACGGTATTGCGACCGCGACGTATCGAAAAAAAACGCGAACGGTTGCGAGAACGAACAGCGGTCGTTGGGACAAAATTCAAGCGAACTAAATAGATCTAGAACGTTCGATCGAGGAACCCGTTAGGACCGAGGAACAGATAGACAAACAAACAGACAAACAAACAAACAAACAGACAGACAGACAGACAGGCAGACAGACAGACAAGAAAGCGAGTTAATAAAAACGTGGTAAAAATTGATTTTCCCCGGTCAACTGGATAGATTACCCTAATTTATCAGGGAGTTTGTGAATTGTGGAGGATCGAAATAGAATTTCCGTTCCTGAATTTTTTTCCTAAATTCACAGTGCGTGTTTTATTTGAAGCGTCCCGCGCCGCAAATCCGAAGAACTTCATTACATTCGTTCGGTGATACCATAAAGTGGTTACGGCCTTGTAATAAGCTTAAAAGGATTGAATGCACTCGCTTTTCTCGTCGGAACTACTTTCGATCTTGCAACTTTGGCGGCTTCAACGGACCGGCACAATTCCCATTTTGCTGGTGTAGCTCAGTTCCAGAGCGATAAGCGATATTACGAGCGTATACCTACACGTTGCGTAGAAAGGTAAATTACGGCTCCGTCTATCACCTCGGCACTCTTATCGGTCTAACGAGGCCTGTTATCGCGGCGATCCAGCACACTGCCTCTCTGATAATCAGCATCGCTGATCATCATCTGTCGAATCTTTACAGTGAAAAATTGACAACACTCTATCTGCCGTAACTTCGTCAACAAAAATCGTAGAAAGTCATGCCGAGACGCATTTCGGAGCGTGAAACCTCTACTTTAATTATCGAACACTTTTCTTTATCGGACACCTTTAAATTATGCTGTCTTCAACGTCTTCGCGCTAGGAATCGAGCTGAAACTAGTTGCATTCTTCTCTCGTAGTTTCACGAAATCCTACTCTTATAAAACTGAACTTTTTGTAACTGTGCAAAGGAAAGAAAAGAATTAAGTTTAGTTAGCTTTCTTTTCGTGCCAGGAATAAGATCGGAAAGCAAGGATGGACTCTTTTCTCAACACTTTTATGCGATCCGCCTCTTATAAAATTTAACCCGTCGTAGTGGAAACAAAATCGCATAAATGTGAACCTAACTTGTGAACTTGTTTTGGGGGGTGCAGTCTCCTCTTTCAGCGTGACTATTGTTGGCAGAACTGTTGCAATGTAGAAAGCATGGGAGAAAGTAAATGTGGATGATTTCTTGCGGATTTCACGTAGTGTAAATTCGAACCTTTCCATACGAGTTTACAAAACTTGTTTTGGAGGATTTGAACGGAAATGAATGTGAAGATTCCTCCATTTTACAATGATCTACGATTTTTTCAAGTCGTTTACATTCATATCAGTATTTATGATTTTGTCAAGATGAAGCCATTCTTATTTCTTCGTTCATTGCGAAAACCATACCAAAAATAGCATCGGCTCGTTGGTGTTGAGATTACCAGCTTCTTCGAAATGGGTCTAGATACACGGTCGTTCCATTTTTTGACGAGATTGCAACGACTGAAATGGCCTCGATCCCTCGCGCAAGATTCCGAACGCGTAAAAGGAAAAGATGCAACGATAGCTTTCATTTACGACGATAACGCTTGAATTACTAGTAAACAATGAGCGATTCTCGCCGGTGAATGTCCCGTGATACTCTACCCGAGCGGGGCTCGTGATCTAATCACCCATTCACAAGTTGTACTTGGTCGTTACTGTGCATTGAATGCTATTAAGCCACGAACAAACCGGAGATTTGTCGAGAAAATCATTAATGATTATCCATACGATCCGGTATAGGCGGATTAAACTCAATTGATCGTACACACATTGCCCGTGCCCTGATTGTGACTCACGACCAACGCACTGCTCTTACCGTTTACATACTATGCCTACCTACGCGATTAGAGTATACTCTGCTGCGCCGGAGGAATGAATTATAAAACGCCCTGAAAATTGCTCGAATAAGGGCTTAATGTTGCTTCTATATTAAACAGCTTTGAATATGAAACAGGGACAGTTAAATGTAGCCGAAATCTTTGAAAATTAAATTAGTAATATCGTAATGTCTCGTAACATCGTAACTTCAACCTTTGACATCCCTAATTCTCTTTCGTGTAGATAGACAAGAATTAGAATTGTTTCATCGTCTTATTTCACCACGAGACATGTAACTATTCAAAACGATCAATAGTAGCTGTTGGAGATTGATTAAATAATTTCAATGACATTTTTTATAATCTTTAGAATGACATAAAGATGCGAAACAATGTTTACTTCCTAATACTGTCTAATGCTACGCGAGAACAATTTTTCTGTTACATGTAAATTTCTAGTTCTTTTATTCAAAATTAAAGTTGACAGTTTCGGAACTTCGGTTTCGCGAATTTTGAGCGATCCAGTTGCAGTACCCGCAGCAGTATTTATGTACGTTATATCTTGAGAGTATCTCTAACATTGAACAGTAATCTGTCAGCACACTTCTGTGTCGTTTCTCCGTCGTGGAAATTTCCTGGTAAACCGGGTCTCCATTATCGTCATTCAGCGTGGCAAAATGTAAAATTAGAGTTCTAACCAAATTTTCGTGGGTAGCATGTTCTTACATTGCTTCTATATTATCAAACATTTGTTATATTTACTAAGCTAATTCATTAATAAAATTCAAATCACAGATAAAACAAAAAATTGTTTCAAAATCAAAATCTCTTTTATAATTATTAAAAGTTAGTCAGTAATCGTTGTGTCATTGTCTATAACTAACAGTGATTAAATATCATTGATCGTCAAGTAAACGATTCATGTAATATAATTTTCCACCTGCAAAGAACTTTTTTAAGACCAAAAACTCATACGCAAAAGCTGAAAAGCTTTGTTTATAACCGCTGTATGCCTGTAGTAATCGCAGTGCACAAAACAGGAAGGGAACGCCATTAAATACCCGTATCTCAATCATCAAACCAATCATGTTACCATAACATTTGTGTATTATTTTATTACGAATTATTATTTTATGAAAATTCAAGTTCGCACATAAGATGCAATTAACTGAGATAAGAATCCCACCTACAATCGCTGAGAAAACGATCCGCAGTCATCTACCATTGCTGAAAGCATAAAAAAATACCATTCGTTACGTATACGCAGTCTTACGGCATCAGTATTTCACATAGTAGTCTAAAATTGTGCTTCGAAAATTCAAATACATAACTATAAGTCTATCCGAAGATAAAGAGAAGTTGCTAAAGTGCATCCGCGAAGCTCTCCCGAAAGATGCCCACACAGTGTCCGCTGAGAATCCTTCAGGCCTCGGCGTCGTACTGTCGCGTCGCTTGCTGCCCCTCTCGCGGATCTCTCGTCTCTCTCGTCTCTCTCGGTAATAATAGGTAGCGTGTCGATCAGAGCGGCTCTCAAAAACAGCGGGGGATTCCGTGGAACACGGCCGTGAACGGCCTAGGGCACGTAGACGCACGGGGTGCGTGACCTAATCACCCGTTCACCGCTCCATCGGAGCGGCGCAAGTCGTACGACACGAATCTGCGTCGAGTTTACTGCTTCTCTCTGGGCCGTGGTGTTGGAGGGGAAGAGCTTGGGGCAACTAGGCGGTTGGTGGAGGGAGGAAGAAGCGAGGAGGGGAACCTCGGGGTTTCCTCGTGGCTCCGGAGGCAGGGCGGGTCGCTGCGGGGCGGGGCGCGAGAGGTTGGAGCGCGGGAGGAGTGGGGGAAACACGCCGGGGAGACGTCGACCGTCTCAGCGCGCGATCTCGATCGAGGGGAAGACGCTTGCGGGGAGGGTGTTGGCACTTTGTCAGACCGGAGAGGATGAGAGAGGCGCTTCGTCAGACGAGCTGCCCAGCCACACGCGTGACTCACTTGCCAGCAGGGAATCTCCCGGTTCTATGACGTGGGGGCAGCACTGTACGCCCCGCTGGAGGGCAGTCGTCGCGTTTTCGCGATAGAACCGATTTAAACCCTAGACCTTTTCGTTTTAGCATTTCCGTGCTCGCTAAACCGATTCCCTCAGATCTTACTAGACAAATCTGTACGCGCTCGACGCACAGTTTTCGGGCTGTTGTGGGAGTCGGCAGAAAATTAATGTTGTAACTTTTCTTATTTCTTTTTCTGCCACTGGATGAATGTTGCTTCGAGAAATACGGGGGAAACCCTCTGAAATCTCTCTCCACAACACCTTGCTCATAAGACTTTCAATAGAAACAATTTTTCCACTTGTCCTTGTATAATTTAAAAATTATTTCCTTGAATATTTCCTTGTAGCACATTCCATTTATGCTAAAATACATCTGTAGCCGTCGCAATAAATGTTGCTTCCAGAAATACGAGGGAAATACGAGGGAAATACGAGGGAAATCCTCTGAAATCTCTCTCCACAACACCTCGCTCATAAGTCTTTCAATAAAAACAAATTATCCCCTTGCCTTTGTTTAATTTAAAAATTATTTCCTTGAATATTTCCTTGAAGCACAATTCATTTTTGCTAAAATACATCTGTAGCCTTGCTTAGATTATTAACGAATTCGACTTACTTAAAGATAGATTGTCGAAGATAGTTTGCGTTTTTATATACCGTAGTATCACCATTCTCCCGGTTCTATGACGTGGGGGCAGCAGTGTACGCCCCGCTGGAGAGCAGTCGTCGCGTTTTCGCGATAGAACCGATTTAAACCCTAGACCTTTTCGTTTTAGCATTTCCGTGCTCGCTAAACCGATTCCCTCAGATCTTACTAGACAAATCTGTACGCGCACGACGCACAGTTTTCGGGCTATTGTGGGAGTCGGCGGAAAATTAATGTTGTAACTTTTCTACATTTTTTTAGATTTCATACTTTAACGCTGGACTGTTTAGATTTGCCCCCTACCATTTTGCGATGGTATAAAATGAACTGCATACATAGAATGTAGTGAAGTCTCGGATAAATTGGAGCTAGAATTTTTGTTTAATAAATCTGAGTAGTCACTTTTGTAACTCTGGAATAATTTCGTGATCCTGAAGATAATGTTCTAACTGGTTTTATTGTTTTGGATTAGAATTAATGAAAATATGGACTCATTTTAAATATCAGTGGTGGAGAATTAGTGTCGATGAATATTACATTTACAACTCGTATCAGCACATATTCGCTGACGCTGTTTGTTCCGATATCCATAAAGACGTAGGCTATGATTTATCAATTTGATTAGGATGTTAAAAATACTTGAAACGTGAGTCGATCGCTGTTAGATCCTGAGCTTGCCGTAAGATGACGTTCAAGAGATAAGTCAAGAGTAAACGCTTGATTATCCTGCTGTATATAGTTGTTTGCGATTGTCTTTAGAGTAGCATCGCGATCAGTAGAGTACACGCGTTGTTTACTGTTAGGTCGACACGTGACTTATGGTTGCTCGTGATGTAAACACTATAGTTTTCAATCTTGAAGAGTCTGCGTTCTCTTGAATCTTCTTTAAATTTTGGAGTGAAAAATTTGAAAACATTCTGAGATATATATATATATGAGGTGTGATCAAAAAGTAAGATGACTTTTTTAATTTCGCGGGATACCTACAGTCGATTTTCGTTTTCTTTTTTTTTCTTATGCTGTTACACTCGTCCCGAACATGTGTTCACAGTTTCAGCTATATAGCATTTTTTGTTTGTTTGTGTTTTGCGTGTTCAGCGATTTTCTGCTGTCGAAAAAGATGGATCAAAGAATTTGCAACAAACTCAGTGTAAAAAATGGAATTAAGTGCTCCAAAATACTTGAAATGTTGACAATTGCATACGGTGAGCGTACTCTGAGTAAAAAAAATGTTTATAAGTGGTACAAGCTCTTCCAAGAAGGCCGAGAAGATGTTAACGACGAAGCTCGCTCTGGACGCTCCAGCACGTCAACACCTGATGAAAACGTTGAAGAAGCGAAGAAAATAGTGTTGGGGAATCGTCGAATTACCATTAGAGAAGTTGCTGATGATGTCGGGATCTCGTTTGGCTCGTGCCAAGCAATTTTAACGGAATTTTGGAAACAGAATTCATGGATTTTGCATCGCGATAATGCACCGGCTCACGCATCGTTGCTTGTGAGTAATTTTTAGGCCAGAAACAACACCACAATCGTGCCTCAGCCACCATATTCACCGGATTTGGCCCCCTGCGACTTTTCCCTGTTCCCAAAACTGAAGAGACCCATGAAAGGACGGAGATTTGCAACGATCGAGGAGATAAATACTGCATCGCTGGAAGAGCTCAAAGCAATACCAAAAAGTGCTTATCAGAAGTGCTTCGAGGATTGGAAAAAGCGCTGGCACAAGTGTATTATATCTGAGGGGGATTACTTTGAAGGGGACAACATAAATATTGATGAATAAATAAATATTTTTTGATAAAAATAAAAAGTCGCCTTACTTTTTGATCACACCTTTTGTGTGTGTGTGTGTGTGTGTGTGTCGGTCGGTCGGTCGGTCGGTCGGTCGGTGAATACCAGATGCCTAATTTTTAAAATATTTAATCACGTGTTTTTATAGTGCCTCCTAGGGCAAAAACTCAATGTAGAATTATTGTGAATAATAAATCGAATTTTAATCAAATAGTCAATCAGTAGAATTTTTTTTTGTTGAAAATTAGATTTCTGTAATTTAGTTTTGCAGTTTCGAGTTCGATAGTTTGTTAGAAAGGTTCGAGGACCGTTGGGACAGGTTTGCACGAGCCTAAGACGTCCGGCACGGACCGGTTAACAAATGGCAAGGCCTAACTAGCGGCGCACAATAGTCTGAACGGACTATTCATGGCTCGTAATTGATCGTCCGCGATTGGTGCGAGTTACGCTTCGTTTCTTGGACTCTAGCCTTATCTTGGCTGCAGCCTTCGTGTGTCACTAGCGGTGCTCGGTGCTCGATGACGTTCACTTTTCGTTTTCTTATCGTTCGCATGCTAATTTTGGCTCGCTACGATTCCGCGGCCGCCATCACAATTATTGGACTAGAATAATTGCAGGTTGAATGACTTCGACACCGAAAAACGCCGATTTCAGAATTTTTTCTGCTCCAATCCTAACAGTCGTGCAAATGATTATTGTGTAGGATCATTCTACAGACTCTTCAGGCTCAACGGTATTTTTTTGCATAAATATTTTCAAACCTGTCTAAATCTAATTAGAATGAAAAAGGAACGAGAAGTCATGACTTTGAGAATTTTTTGTGCGTCAACGGTGAAAGCTATGCGAATGATTGTAAGATGATTCTATGAACTTTCTACAATCCAGTAAATAAATATTTAAAGATGTTCAAACTCGATGAAAACACGTTTTGAACAGGGAGGACAAACGTTTAACTTTGACCATTTTTCTGCTTCAATCACAATAACTATTCCAAATGATTCTTGCATGACATCATTCCATGGACTCTTCCAAACCCAACGGTACTCTTTCTATTAAGATTGTAAATGCTTAAGCGAGTTTGAATATTGAATTCTGCGTAATAAATCGATTAAAAGGAAGTATACGAAGCAATATTTGGAATTACCGTTCAAGCTCGCGTTAAATAGATTCTTCCTGTTTTCTATTTCGAACGTCAGAAATGTAATACGATTTACAAACAATACCACCGTGGCTCAGCCAATGATACATTTTCATACATTAGTATAATGGCGCATCGCATTATTGCACGGAATAATTTCGAGATCCTATTAATAAATCATGAGAATAGAGTTCGTATTAAATATTCAAGTAATATTTATATCGAACAGATCTCGTTTAATCATTTTATAAAAGAATCAAATCACTTTTGGCAATATTATCCGCAATCTCTGTAGGATAATCACAGATTTAATACTGACACAGAAAATGTTGCAGAAGATCTCAAGTTCTCATAATCAAGTAATTGTTACCAGTATCAAGTACAATTTCTGTTGAATAATTACGGATGGCATAATCGGGCTTAGGATGAACAGTCGATTGTCTCGATCCGAGGAATCGATGGTTAGCAAAAACATATTTAGTCTAAACATTTTAAATTATGGTTAGGCTGGCATAACGCGACGACTCTTTATGGAATATCACGAGTTCATAGAACTTCTAGGAGGTCGTCACTGTCGTTTCGTTCAGTTCTGAGGATTTCCTGTTCGAGAATCCAATAAAGTCATGAAACGCCGTTTGTTCCACGTAACTTCGGCGGCTGGTTCACAAGGCAACTGCTTCGCGTTCAATGAATCTGTTATGCAGAACATCACAAAATTGCATCAACCCTCAAGTTAACTGAGTTTCTAACTGCCTCATTACGTGTTTGTAATGTCTGCTATTCTTTCATTTTGATTTTAACTCTCCGATTTCGTGCTGAACGTACACAGTATCCACCTCGTGGTCGTTTTCATCCCATTCTAATTATTTTACTCCAATCCAGTTAGATTTAATCATTTTAATCTAATCATATGCTAATTTTATATTTATTTTCTTCAATCGAACTTAAATGAATTTAAATCGATGTCATTTCATTTAAATGTATTCGATTTCATTTTTATTGTATTTAATTTAACTATATGTTATTTTATTCTTATTGTATTTAATTTTACATAATTTTATTCTATTCCATTCAATCTAATTTGATTTTATTGCCTTTAATCTAATTTCATTTCATTTCAACAAGTGTAATTTAATTGAATGTCATTTAATTCGATTTCATTTAAATTTGATTTAACCTAATTTCTGGGGGGAAAATGTATAATCATGTAAATGTAAATAATTGAATAATACATTGAGATTACGATAAAAAATATTTATTGGTTTATATATTATTACGAATAGAGGTGCATTGATCGGTAAATAATAACAATATTAATAATAATCTTTTTATTGCATTTCTTCTCCTTTTCTAGAAGAAAATGGGAAATATTGTTTAACATGGTTAATTACTGTCTAAATGTGATCTGAATTCTGTCGAATCTCTAGGTTATGGTTAAGGTCACCAAAGGTCTTTGATAAAAAGCAACCATTGACACATTTTATGATTGACTTCAAAGATTTCGCT
The DNA here is from genome assembly GCA_028455805.1 of Lasioglossum figueresi. Lineage (NCBI taxonomy): Eukaryota > Metazoa > Arthropoda > Insecta > Hymenoptera > Halictidae > Lasioglossum > Lasioglossum figueresi. The sequence goes on from CM052204.1 coordinate 15,900,117, forward strand.
AACGTTCTCTTCAACCAACTTCTTCTTTGCCTAGCTCAACTAACATAACTTATTATTTAATTTAATTTAATCAGACCTGAGGGTGCCAGACGAGAAACGATTTGAAAGGTCATCTTCAGCGTAGAGAAATCTATGAAAGTCAGTAGTTGATGATTGTTTATTAATATTTGTAGCAAGAGTACGATACGTTCGTACGGTGCCGAATCACCGGGGAATGCTTCCATAGACAAAGCAGGTTGATTCTCGTGGTGCACGGTCTCTCTCTCTCTCTCTCTCTCTCTCTCTCTCTCTCTCTCTCTCTCTCTCCTCTCGTTTTCCCGGTATCTCTGTTTCGGTGTATAAATAGCACGATCCAAAATTAGCGAGCAGTCCGGCGAACAGCGCTGCAGAAGACGTCACCGAAGAAAAGTTCTGCCACTGAATGCTGCTTCAAGAAATACGAGGGAAACCCTCTGAAATCTCACTCCAATCAGAAATCACTCTCCACAACACCTCGCTCATAAGACTTTCAATGAAAACAAATTTTCCCCTTCTCCTTGTTTAATTTCAAAATTATTTCCTTGAATATTTCCTTGAATATTTCCTTGAAGCACATTCCATTTTTGCTAAAATACTTCTGCAGCCTTGCTTAGATTATTAACGAATTCGATTTAGTTAAAGATAGATTGCTGAAGATAGTTTGTGTTTTTATATACCGTAGTATCACGCAGGCAACGAATAACTCTTAGACCAGATGCAATAGTTAAAAATAGGGATGATATAGACGAGGTTGTAAAGAGTTGGTTAATCGTCACGGGATTATGAAAATATTGAAGGTGTTCGAAAGGTATGCAAAGAAATGTGTGTGGTGTTAAACACACTGTATTTTGTCGAGCAAAACGCAGATAAATTAGGTTACAGCATAAGATGTTTGCAAACAAGCGTGACTCGACGTCGCAAATAGTGCTGGGCGCCGATATTCCAATCTTTGAAACCAGGCAACCCGAACTGTCTCGCGTAAAAGATGCACCGACTTAGAGAATTGTAGAAATTTTCTACTTGAAGGCCAATAAAATAGTTAATTTAGATCTCGAATTATATTTTGCTGCACTCACTTATTTATTTATAGCCGTATTCACCTTTTACGCGTCCATAGCCACGCCCCTCCGGGTTATATACACGGGGTGAGACACGCAACCACGCCCGTTAGGGTGATCTCGATAGGTTCAGCCACAAAACTGTGACTAGCAGCAGAAATTGTATAAATTCAGTGACAAAATTACAGAGATTAGCAGAAAAACCACGCCCCTTAGGACACTTTATGCGGATAGATCTGTAAAACCACGCCCCTTAAGACACTTTATGCGGATAGATCTGTAAAACGACGCCCCTTAAAACATTTTGTACAAATTGTGCGAGAAAACCACTGGCATGATAATCTGTATAAAATAAATATGTAACGAAAGTATGATCTTTAGGGCAGTCTGTACAAATTCGGTAACGAAACCACGCCCATTGAAGCACTTCCAACCTCAGTAAAATCACGCCTTTTAGGGCACTCTACATAGAAAAAAGAATGGAACTATGACCTTTTGGGCAATCTGTGTAAATTCAGTAACGAAAGCATACTCCTTAGTATGATCCCTATACATTTAGCTGCTAAACCACGCCCATTAGATCACTTCCTGCGGATACATCAACGAAACCACGCCTCTTAGGGCACTTCGCATAAAGAAAGCAGTGCAACTACAACTCTTAGGGTACGATACATAAATTGAGCAAAGTCTCCACAGAATTCCCCACACAGAAAGAACAAAATAGACGATTTCTTAGCGCAATAAAGAATCGATTTATTAAAAAATTCAAAACGGAAATCTGACAAACGGAAAATCGTGTTCACTCGCAAGCCACGACCGACCGATCTGAACTGTTGAACTTGGCTCCTTCCGCTTTCGTAATGCAATTCCTGCATAAATCCGTAAGAATAACGTTCTAGGCCTTGAATATTAAGCGACCCGATAAACACGCGCTTCTGGAGTACTCGTCTAGCTCTTCGGTTTCACATAGGGATTAGAATCCCAATTGAAAATAATCTCCAATTAATCTTAATTATTCTGAAAATCAAAGTGCTTGAGCTAGATTACCCGTCCTGGAAATTTCTAAAAAATAATGCTGTGTTGAACTTTGTTTGGATATATTAGCAGCTTTTGGGTTTAATAGTTGTGTTTATGAACTGATTTCAAGCGATGTAGGAAACGCTCGTGTCCCATGCACGTGCATTGTCGCAGTGTAATGATCGAATGAATATTCTCATCGAGCTACAGGCCAGTCCATGACGTAGACTTGTTTACTTCGTCTTCATATTTGCGACATATTTTAATGAGGGCTGTAAAGGAGCAGCGAAGAATCGCACTACATTCCTGCTGGTCATTTTCTTTGCACGTGCTGCGTTCATGCGCCATTTATTTCACGCTTAAATCATCCTCGAAATCCTAAATAATCCTCAAATATATCAATCCATTACATTTAACAGCTCTTGAAAAATAAACAAATCGATATCTTTTTCCTTATTTAATGTCCATTAAAAATGGAAATTGTAACAGTTTCGTCAGGCTTTACTCAAGCAAACAGGAAAGCGGATGTGCACGTAACTTTCAAGGAAATTACAGAAGAAATTGTTTCATTATGTAAAGTTGCAACGCACAGTGTCTTCAAACGTTCGACGATTTCCCTATTTTGTTTAACGACACTATTGCACATGAATCACTGCAGTGTTCTACGGAGATAAAATTCTAGGAACGATCTGGCTAATTTGTGTGCAACATCAGGAAACCGTTTAATGCGGCGCGTGATTCATGCTTTTCCGACGAACTTATTATGTGTTTGTTTCTTTCCTGCTCTCCTGTGTTCGATATCATCATTTCCTCATCCGTCGTCGTTCACCAGCATTATGTACGATGCAATTGTTTGTAGAATCCTAATTAGTTCCAATTTGATTGTCACTAAACAAAGAATCAATTGCGGATCAGTTGATTGACAAGAAAGGGTCAGGGGATTTTTAGAAAATTGTAGTTCATTTTCAATTGATTATAACTGCGTGTAAAAGAAGTTGTAGAACAACGTACTTAAGCTTAGTTTATAGGGTTAACCATCTATTTTACACGTTGCATTTTTATACCTATGCGCCTGTATAATAATAAAACCTTCTTCTTTGCATTGAATGGGGAAAGTCAAAATGGTACTTTCCAACATTTTGCGAATTCGAACACCCGTACTCGTCAGAGACAATTTTTCCACGTACACAAACCGCAATGAATTTGAAGGCTGAAGTCTCCTCTTTAAAACGAGTCCTCAACATTTGATCTACGATTTTTCCATGCCGGTTTATAGCCCTCGGGACAAAAAGTAGCGCCAGTATAATTGAAGAGGGCACGTGTTTTGAACTCGACTTCAACTGATCGTTTCAGAGACTCACACTGTGGCGATGACAGATCCGCAGTTGTCGAACAACAACAACAACAACAACAATGATGGCGAGCCGAAGTACCTGCACAAGAAGTTCAAGAAGATGGCGACGACTGAGGTCGCGCCGAAGCTGGAGCCAAAGAAGGACGCGGCCGACAACGACGGTTCTACGCAGGCGCTCAAGAAGAAGGACTCTACGAAGGAGTCGCTCAAGGAGCCGATCAAGGTCGAGACCTCCCCGGAACCAGCAGACGGAGAGCCGACGGAGTCGAGGAAGAGCGGCTACGTGTGTCCTTATTGCAGGCTCTCGTGCGCCAAGCCGAGTGTCCTGCAGAAACACATCAGGGCACACACGAATGAGAGACCATACCCCTGCGTGCCCTGCGGCTTCGCTTTCAAAACGAAGTCGAACCTCTACAAACACTGCAGGTCCAGGGCTCACGCCTTGAAAATGGAGGGTGGCGATGCCAGCAAGGTACAAATGCGATGGAATTATATGTATACTTGGATAGTCTGACGAGCGAACATATTCAAGTTACACATGTTGTTTTATCGGCCAGCATCCACATTGAAGGGATACAAACACCCCCCAAAGTTACGGGTCAAAGGAATGTGTAACTTGAATATGTTCCATTGTGAGTACTCGAACAGGAGTAGCATGATACAACGTCTCTAGCTTACCAATGTTTTCAGGTCTCGGAAGACTCGGACATCAGCCTGTCCGACAGCGCAAGTAACGGCACAGGCACACCCCCACCGCCGCCTTCATCAACACCGACAACCACCGTAACCAACATAAAGACAATCCGCACCGGGAAAATCTACAAGCCGAAATTCCATACCGCGCTACAATGCGTGAACAACGACGCCGAAACGTCTTCCCTATCTTCCACCTCTTCCAGTAACAGTTCTTCCTCCACCAACACGAAACCCAATCCTGAACAGGTGCAGGAGCACATCGACAAGATCATTACCGACAACCAGGCGATCGTTGAAGCGGTGGATCCGAGGCTGCACAAGCTGATACAGAGGCAGCAAAGCCTCGTCGACCAGCCGTTGAACCTATCCTCTGTCGAAGAATCTTCCAGAAAACGCTGCTACAGCGAAAGCTTCGTCAAAGAGGACAAAGAGTGTTCCGACAGTTCGTTGATAAAAGATCTTCTGTTGAAAAACTCAAATCAAGACGGATTCGACGGTGAAAACTATCTTTGCCCGTCATGCAATATCTCTTACTCCACAATCGACAACCTGGAGACTCACCGCAGGTACTATTGTAAAGGCAGCAGTCTGAAAGAGTGCCAACTGGACGAGAAGTCCGATTTCGAATCAAAGTCTTCCGACTACTACAACACCCTACAGCCTCTACCCTCTCCAGGGCCTTTGTTAGGGAATACTAGGCTAGTCGATGCCTATGCACCACCCGCCAAAAAGCAGAGATCAGAGTCAGTACCCACAACCCTACGATCCTTGGAGGAACTCAGTAAATACCCTAGACCGAATTCACTGCAGATGTTCGGTGGAGAGGTTCGAATTCTGGATAACACCGGGGAAACAAAGACAATGAGGATCGAGCCCAGACAGACCAACTCGCCTACCAGCGAGCACATAGTTAGCAGCAAGTGTGTCACCTCGGAAACAGCATCAATTGTAGTCAGGTCAGGACTCCATTCCGGTGGAACCATGGTGCACAAGCCTCCGAGCACGCCCACGAGTGCACCCAGCGCCATGTCGTTGGCTAGCACGCCGCAGATGCTGGCACCGATCATACCGAACATATCAGCCCCCAGCATAGCGCCCAGCATGTCCTGCTACAGCTACCTGGAGCCGCATCTCAATCCTTTGACCAGTATCACTGCCTACAACCCGTTGACCCTGCCGCAGGCTGGCATCTCCAGCATCTTGCACGCCGGTAAAGTGATCCCTTACGTGCCCGGCATGCCCGGCCCGCACACCCTCGCCCCTGCCATAGACATATCCTCAAGCATCGCCACAGGGAACCCAGGGTACAAGGTGATCCCAGGTCTACCTGGTCTCCACATGCTCCCGCAGCCTCTAGACCTGGCCAGTCCAGTCAAAATGCATACACCCAGCGTTCCTGGGATTCCTGGTCCCATGGGACAGCCTCTGGACCTGGCCAGTCCGGCTAAAGAAGCAAAACTGGGATGCAAAGCACCTGGAGGTGATCAGCAAACCTCGAAGACCGGGTTCATGAGTCCCAAAGTTCCTAGCAAGGTCGATCTCACGTCAGATAAGTATAGGAGGGCTTCGGGAGACGTAGTGAAGATGGAGCTCGACCGTCATATCAAGAATAGCGCGGCGATCAAGTTCAAAGAGGGTTCTAAAAGAGAGTTCTACGACAGAAGTCCCAAGGCTGATGGGAAGGCGTTTGGGTATTCGAACGGAGTCGATGTTGCTGCCTCAAATTCGTATAGTAAGTTAAGATACTCGCCTAGGGAGTTGGAGAGCAGGAAGAGGATTTCGACGTGGAACGAGCCAGACAACAGCAAGACCACGCCCCCTCCACAGACCACGCCTCAGGCTTCACCTCTTGAGAATGGTCGCCTCAAAGTAAACTTTAACGATAGCAAAACGAAAACTATAGACAACTATAATACGCTGAATGGAGCAGAGGTGAAGCCTGACTCTGTAGCGCCCATGGTGATCCTGAACGTGGATACCTCGAAGACAGAAGGATCGAGTAGAGTTGAAGCGAAAGACAAGCCTGAAGCCAAGTCTCCGAAAAATGGGGATGCTACGACAGAAGAGATTAGTTCGAACAAGTTTTTGAGGCCCACATCGTTACCCCTGAAGCCAGGTACATTTACACCTAAGAAACACCATGGCATCACTCCCACAGCGAACACGTTGCCTCTCATCAGCCCCGAAACTCCCAGACCCAAGAAGTCTTACGGACAGCTTTATTTGAACGGACATGCTTATACATATCTAGGCTTGAAGTGCTCGACCAGGGTGTTTTATTGTACGCTAAATAGGCCACAGCCTATGTACGTCACCCAGCAGCACGGTTTGTCTATGTACTCTAACTGGAAAATATGTAAGGAGGCACCACCCGATGTCGATATGGCGCAATATGACTCTAGGCACCGGCCCCCTAATTATACAGCCGCCTGGAAGAAGCAGGACGATATTTTGACCCATTCTTCGCAAAGACCGACTACACCAACGAATCAGGATAGTGGGTCGGATGGTGATTCGCAAGAGAAAACGAAGAGGGTGAAGATATTTGATGGAGGATTCGAGAGCAATGAGGATTATACTTATGTCAGGGGCAGAGGTGAGGATTTTAAGAGTCTCTTAAAATCAAATAGGTCCAGAGGTCAGTGACCGTAATGTTCTTTATCGGCTGAACTTACTGGGTCACTGACCATAATTTTCTTTATTGACAAGCCTCGCCGGTCAGTGACCATAGTTTTCTTTATCGACGGGGCTCGTTGGTTACTGACCACAGTATTTCTTACCGACTGGGCTTACTAGGTTAATGACCGCAGTATTTCGTAGCGATTGAGCTGGTTAGGTCAGAGACCGCAGAATTTTTTACTGATCATACTTATGAGAAAATTTTGAAAAATCACGCTTACGAGGAGAGTGCTCGATCTTCAGGTCACCGATTAGGTGAAACTCTGTTCACAAAAATGTACTATTATTGGGTCAGATAGCCTATATTTTGCAAGATATTAACGATTACCAGGCATCGCTGTGGCTCCTGTGGTAATGTGTCGGAATTGTGCGGCATAGCTTGCGAGTTCAAATCTTGTTTTCATTTTTTTTCCGAATTAATCACATCTTGCATAGAAAAATACTTGTCTATAGTGTGAATGTTTTAAAGTTATTTTTTGCGTGCAAAGTTTCAACTAAATCAGTGACAAGAAGATCATGCATTCTTCTTGTTAATTTATACGCTTAATTCACACTCTTCTCCTTCTTTCATAAGGTCGAGGCCGGTACGTTTGCGAGGAATGCGGCATCCGTTGCAAGAAGCCTTCCATGTTGAAGAAACATATCAGAACGCACACGGACGTGCGGCCGTACACGTGCAAGTATTGCACTTTTAGGTGAGTTGCGGCCTATAGACACATTATTATCTACTGTCCGTCATGCCTGGATCTTATTTCTCATACTTCTCCGACATCTATTTATTAACTTACCAAACTTTCGTTCTTAAGTTTCAAAACCAAAGGTAACCTGACCAAACACATGAAGTCCAAGGCCCACTATAAGAAGTGCGTGGAGCTGGGCGTTGTTCCAGTTCCAACGACAGTTTGCGAGGACAACATTGACAAGGAAGCTATCGCTAGACTAGCAGCGGGTGGCAACACCGAAGAATCCTCGGAAGAAGAAGAAGAAACCGATGGAGAAGAAAGTGAAGAATCTGGCAGCGAGGAGCAGGAGGCTGCTCAGAGTCTGTTGAGTCTCTCCCAGAGAAACGCGAACAGACTGCCAGGCCTCTTGCCTTCGGGCAGACCGACGACCTACCCATACATCTTAACTTTGCCAACGACCTCTACATCCACTACCGTATCAGTCACAGTTAGCACCACTGCTCTCAGCGGACCAAGTGTCAGTAGCCAGGGAACCACTGTTGTCAGAAACGAGCTTCCATATCGTTATTATTTCCCCTCGAGCAGGGCTGCTGAGGAGTCCAGGACAACCGTAATTCAATCATCGAAAAAGGAGAACAATGAGGAAGTGGAGGAGGTCGATGCTGATTCGAGGAACAGTTTGACCCAGCCTATGGATCTCACCATAAAACCAGCTCTGCAACCTCTACCGTCGCCTATTCTTCAAAGAGCAAATCCAGCGGACATTTTGACCCCAGTTTCCGAACCCGTTTTATTGCAGACCATAGTTCAAACCATGGAGAGGCTGCCCATACAGGGCAGAGAGTGGAAACAGGACGCAGAGGGTCACATGTTGCAAGCCTACCTGACAGAGCGACATGTGATGGACAGTAAAATCAAGCAGCAATATCGGGTTGGCAGCACGAAAGTCGAAAAGCAGCCTAGAGATTTCTTCAGACAGCTGTCGCCAAAGTCAAAAGCCGTGGAGTCCAGCAATATCCTCACTGTGACCTACACTGACCCTAGCAAAATGCAGCAGACGATTATGGACCCCAGAGTGAAAATAGTGAAGCACGTGGACGACGTCAAGATGGAGATCAGGGAGAAGATTTACCAGAACAAGGAACAGGGGAGTATCGAGCTGATGAATACTGTTAGCTCGAAGTCTGGCGGAGAATATGCTATACCTGTGGTTAACAGTTGCGAAAGGATAGGCGAGTCCACTAACAGGAGCTCGCCTAAGTCCTTTGGCTTGGAGGCTAACAACAGATTGATGCCAATTCCTCATATAAACAACGAAACGGATAGAAGTTCTGTCCTAAAAACGATAAATGTTAATCAGGAGATCAGATCAGTTGGTCACGAGATCAGAACACCGTCTTCGGATTTAAGGATGCAGAGCCAAAGTCCTAGGAACCTAGACATGAGGCCTCCAAGCAGAGAATTAAGGTTGCAGGACTACAGGGGTCAGTTGCAGGAGCTGAGACCTCCGAGTCAAGACTACAAACTGTGCAGACATGAGTTAAGATCTCCTAATCGAGAGTTCAAGCCCTTGAATCAGGAGATCACTCCGTTAGTGACACCGTTGGCTACCATAGACTCGAGACAGGATAACAGGCCTCCTAGTAGAGATATGATTTTATTGTCGGATTATAGACACCCTCAGACCCAGGAGTCCAGGGTCAACTTCGAAACCATGCCTCTGGCTATGCATGAAGTACCTAAATTGCAAGAAGTCTCTAGGGCTAATATTGATATGAGGAACATGGAGCGGGTCGAGTTGAAGCATAATGAGATGACAAAGCAGAGTATAGCTGATAGCATTAAGCATACTGTAGCGCGGAAAATGGTGGTCGGGGGACCGGGATTTAGGTCGCCATCGCCTACCGCGGGAAATTCAAAACCACAGGCCGAGTTCTTGCAGCCTTCTAGTGGACCCGCTTCGAACTACGTCAGGTTGGTTGTTTATTCTTCGTTGACATTAATAATTTACAGAATTTTAATTTTTAATCAATCTTTCAGTAGCGATATGTATAGTCCAATACAATTTATCATAAATAATATATTAGGTCAGTGCCAAAGTTAGAATCCGACATCGTATTGAAATATAATAAATATCTCTTGAGATTGATATTGAAAGATAGATTATTAAGCTTTTTTTATCTATACTGGAGTAATTAAATAATATGTTAATAGGTGCCCGCGATAAATAAAGCGTTAAAATAAAACAAAGTAAAACAGGGAATTTATAAGGACAATTTTAATTGTAGATAATTAAAAATTGATGAATTTTTTTAAATAAAATGTTGGAGTGTTATTTTTTGGAAGAACTGAGTCTACCTGGTATAGTTACAGTGTGACTGAGGATGGAAGGAGCGTCTGCGGCATTTGCAACAAGGTGTTCAGCAAACCTAGTCAGTTACGGTTGCATATCAACATTCACTATTTCGAGAGACCGTTTAGGTGTGAGAGCTGCGCGGTTTCTTTCCGAACCAAAGGTCACTTGACGAAGCACGAACGATCTGTTTCTCATCACAACAAGGTACAACTATGTTATTTCCAATATTTTAACAAATTTCCACCCCCTATTTTCTCTGAAGAGATAGTTGTAAATTATTTTCTCTCTAGAAACGCATCTCTAAATTCCGAATAATTTAATACTTAATACGTGGAGTGAATATTGAGAAATTGTTTTCTGCCTAGTAGTACATTTAAAAATTCAGAGAAAAATCTGGAAGATAGTAGTTATTGATGTTAATGCTGAGAAATTTTTTCTGATCTTTTAATGTTTAATTATAGGTGAGTATGACTTCAACCTTCGGAGCAGCGACTACCAGCAATCCTAGGCCGTTCAAGTGCACCGATTGCAAGATTGCATTCAGGATACACGGCCACTTGGCGAAGCACCTCCGAAGCAAGATGCATATTATGAAATTAGAGTGTTTAGGGAAATTACCGTTTGGAACGTATGCCGAGATGGAGAGGTCTGGCGTCAATTTGAACGACATTGATACTACTGACTGTGATAATAGTCTTACTAGTCTTCAGGTGTGTACTTTAATAGTATTAGATTTTGCATATGACGTGTTCAATTGTCAACAGTAACATTAACCAAACTCAACTTTTTTCTAAATAAACTAAATAAACTAGAGATACAGCTACACGAGCAGTGTTACAGGTAAATAGCATTGAATATTAACGTATAATAAGTTGATTGTTTGAACAGATGCTGGCTCAAAGACTCTGTGAAAAAGATCCCAGCAAAATCGGGCAGTGGGACTCAGAGGCGCTTCCCAGCCAAGCCATAAGCGGAGGAGAGACCTCATCGGACGAGGGTGAACCCATACCACAGCACGCAATGCATCCATGCCCTGCGAAAGCGACCACAGACGCAGACATGTCTCGACCATATCATGTGCCAATCGCTAACGAGGATCCAAAGTCTGATGTTCATTTGGGGAATCCTCAGTTCACTCAGCTGGGTTGCGAGTACAATGCAAAGGAGAGGCCCATGGAGCCTGTGTTCCCTATGGAAGACACCAGACTGGACGAGAACGCGCAACCGTTCAAGTGCCAAATCTGCACAGTGTCCATGCGTAGCATGAATGAGTTCCAAGTACACTGTTTCGTTGAACACAATATCGAATCGGACTCTAGTACAAATATACACAGGGACAAGTGCTCGGAGAAGGAAAATACTCAGCAGGAGCCTACAGGCAAGGAGGATCACAGTAGACAAAAAACAGATGACACGTAGTGCCAAAATCATACGAATGTTGTTCGAATGAATTTATTGCCGTACCAGTAAAATAGAATAAATTGTGAGGGAATTGTTTCATCACATTTCGAAGGAAATTTTGATATAAGTTTGAAGTCTCTTTTCATTAGAAAATATTATTTCCGCCACTGTTTTTAGCCAAATTGGGGAAAAAATTAACATCATCAATAAGAAAAACGTGATACAACTTTGAGTTTAAACATTCTAATAGACAAACAAGCGTTAAGGTTTTAAATATTTTTTTTTAACAATTTATTTAACTTTATTACGAGAAATAGCAAGGCTAATTTTTAAACAGTATTTTAAATTTTTCGATTTTTGGTCGGAGTTAAAAAATTCTAAAGAATTTTAAAAGTATGTAAGAGTTCCTTTTCTCGGTACAATTTAATTCTTAAATTGCTTATGCTTTCGAAAAATTAGTAGAAGTATTAAAATGAGAAGAAAATAAATGTAAATGTGTACTGCAGTTTTCTAAAAATTAATTTTGATTATGGGTCACCTTGTTTTTTTAATAGTTAAATTGTTCAATATTTTTTTTGTTCCTGAAATCATATGTAAATATAATTATGATGTGAAGCGAATATTCTAACTGATCGATAGTGTAACAATTTTTGTTTTGGTGTTATAATGTTTATGACAATAGTCTGATTATTTGTCATTCGTGTTTTTTTACACGAACATACCGGAGTTTTTTTACACGATAACACTGTAAACAATGTAGTCTGGAAATTCCCTAGACAAATTCGATTTAATATTTAAAAGGAAGTCAATTTTTTATTCCAAATGATTTTAGTTTAGATTTTCGTTAAAAAGTATTTACATAGTTGAAAGTTAAATACAGTTCTGTCTCGAGAAACGGCACCAATGTTTGTTTTGAGAATAAAAAATTTCTATTTCTTGATCCGAGAAATGGCAGAAGCCGATTCCGGGTCACTATATACCATTTCTTAAGACAAGACTGTAGTAGGTGTCTCACATCCAAATTTTCTAGAAAATGCCCAAAAAATTCGATAAAAACAATATTTTATTATATAAAAATTACTGGTTTAAATTTTTTATTATTTTAGTACTCAGAAAAATATAATTTTCTATTTTTTCTGACATATTTTTTAGTTTCATCAACAGTTTTGAAGCAATTTTGAAGCTATTTTGTAGCAGTTTGGAATGCAAAATTGTATTCTGAAAACAAAATAAGTTTTTCCTCGGAAAGTGATGGAATGTAACTTATAAGAGCATAGTTCTCATACCTAATGGAAAATACAATATTTATATACAATAGTCTTGTATCAACACGAGGTGCAATGGACTGGCATGTGATTCTGTATTTAAAGTGCAACTGTTGCGTTGAATATTAAAAGAGTATTCTAATATTACAAATATAATATTATATCACTATTATTGGTACATCAAGCATACACACACACACACACACACACACATATATAACGTGAGGATGAGTGTACGGATAAAACAAAGCACTTATGGCTGAATTTACAAATGTCCTGAATCATTATTTTTCTTCTGGCAACGACATTACAAACTTACAGAATTTTAAATACTTGTCTTTTTATGTTTATATTAAAATAAATATAACTTTTGTTAAATCGAAGTGTTTCCAAAAGAAAAATTATGGTAATTCGAGAAAAAATAATAAAATTGTAATAATGACTTTAATTAAAAAAGACTAGTAAATAATTTTGTAATAAATAATGGACATTTGTAAAGTCATTCTGAAGTGAATTATTTTGTATGGATGAACGACATTAGCAAGAGTAATTACACAAATTATTGTTGACATAAGAGAAGATGTGTTTGTACATATTTATGTATGATATAACGAGATCATGTTAGTCTTTATAATAATTTTAAGAGGTCCGTAACGAGAGCAGAATCGGTTATTCGGTTTCATCAATTTCAATCAGATTTTTTCGATTCATTAAATCACAGCTTTAGATTGTAAGTGATAGTTGTTACAAGATGAACAAAATATTTCATATCAGAATTAGAACTGATACTTCAGAGCAAGATTGATTGAGATCACAGTTGATAGAGACTACAAACGATGGTTCTAGCTTTTTTACCGCAAAACTATATTTTATAATGTTGTATATCTGTGCCAAAGTTTTGTTAACTTCTGACAATGTTGCTCTGTGTACAGGAAGTTGTAATGGATCTTTGTAATGAGAACAGTGCCACAAATAGCATGAATTTGTACATAATATAGAAATTTGTATATACATAGAGAAACTGGACGGAGAATTTTGAGACATGGAATGAGAGTATAAAATTAAGTATTTATTCAGATACTTTTTGGTGGGTTTTATTGAATTTACAGAAATCGTGCTGGATAACCGATTCTCCCCTAAATCTCCCCTAAAACGTTTAAGGCGGGACACACCTTCCAAGACAAACAGCTAACGTATCTTATTGTTAATTACACTGTCCAACAAATTTTTACAGTTTTGTTCTTGTACCTCGATAACCTGGAAAACTACAATTTTCAATTTTTAGAATTTATTCTTTCTTTTTCTCTTAAATTTAAAAATAATTATTCTTTAAAAAAATATATACTGTCATTTTCGGAAGGGACCATAGAATTTTATGCGAGAATGATTTACATAGCTTTTTTTCTGGTTACTTTTAAATTTGTTGAAAACTGAAGATGATGGAGAGAAACGATTTTGAAAGTTATTTTGGAATTGTAGATGGGTTATCGAAACAAAAATGATGATGGACAGTGTCATTTATCAACATCCAGTTCCCAGCATCTAGCTTGAGCACGATTCGTCTTTCCTACAGTGTAATCAGGTTTCAATTATTATAATTTGTACCTAGTGCTTGAGAGGAGCCAGTAGAGAAATAGTAAGACCGCACAATCATACACATTGAGGTCCAGTCAAGGTGGTTGTTGCCAAACATTATCAACGTAGCATAGTTGACCTAGCATTCGGTGTTTATCCATTCAAAATGCTATTAATACCATTTCACAAAGGCCACGTATGAACTTCCAGAGTGTGCACGTGTGTATGTCCAGAACGGCCAAGCCAACAAAGGGGAATAATCAAGTTTTCCATTGAAGCGAAGCAGCATGTAAGGTACAACTAGAGCAGAAAGAAATATTTTGGAGCACAGCTGAAGCCAAATTTCATACGGTGGTGTGTGTACGTGTCTCTTTATTGTCTAATGATATAATTATTAAGATAGTCCTTTCAGATTATCATTCTGGATATATTTTCGAAGAACAGTTAATCTTTCCAGGGGCATCGCATACTTTCACCAGTGCATAAAGCATAATTTACATATCAAATCTATTAGGTCTAGGACTGATAAGTGTGAACCTTTTTTATTATTCTATGCTAAATCAATTCGGTAGAACAGGTCTGGGCGATGCTGGCTCGCGGAACAGATGTTGCTGCTACTCCTCTTCGGGAGGGAGAGAAGCAGCCACATTTGTTCCGTGAACTAGCGTCGCCCAGGCCTGAGATAGAAAATTTATATCAACTTCTACGCGAGGTGTCACAAGTACTTTTCATATTTATTCAATTGGATATATTTTTAGATAGCTCGCCACAGGTTTGTGTGCAAATCTTTTCAGTTGAAATTTGTGAAACGATTATGTAGATTATTCGAAAATGATACGAACTGTAGGACACATTCAAAGGTACATATGTGACACTCTTTTTAACATGTACAAAGCATTTTTCATCTAGTAACTCATACTCTTATTGTATTCTAAATACATAGTAATTAATATGTATATTTAAAAAGTTTAGTTCAAAAATCAAATGAAGCAATATTCTTTATTAAAATGTTATAATAAGAATTTTTATGCAACATACAAGTAGAATCGTCTTCCATTAAACTTGAAAGTGAGTTTCATGGTTTCCTCATCAAACATAATTTGTTCAAAAATTATATGTCAAATATAATTCAAAAGTTATCATAAGAATTATGATAACATATTATGTTATTATTTGACAAGAAAAATTATTTTATAAATCTTCCTAAAACATGAACATCTTAAGTACAGTGATACAAAATATAACTAAACATATAGTATTGTATTACATATTGCAATGGTTTAAATTATTTTTGTGACTTCGGAAACCACCAGACAGTTATAAATAAGACTCTTAATAATAGACTGTTAAATACGCTGTTTAAAAATGTTATTGTTCCGGAAAAATGTTATTTTTATTCAGGAAAAATATTATCTTCGTTCAAGTAATATTTTTGTTAGAATAG
>CM052204.1:15915762-15960583 GCA_028455805.1 Lasioglossum figueresi
TGTTATTTGACATACTGTTCCGAATAATAAAGAGTTCGACAAAGAATTACGTGTATTATGCAGTTATTTTAATACTTGATATTTTCTTAATTTCATGAAAAAGAGAGAGAAACTGAACTTGGAGAACATATTCAAATAAAAATTGTTTATAATATAATACGGGTGCTGCGAATCAATCAATATAAACTTTTTATTCTGATCAAGGCCAAAAATGATGTTGTCCGGACTGAGAGTCACTGAGAGTCGATGTAGTTCTTATCCGGCGTGCAAGTTGATGTAGGTTCTTGTCCGGAGTGCGAGTTGACGTAGGTTCTTGTCCGGACTGCGAGTTGATGTGCAGCCAATAGTGGCATGGCCAAAGCCCGGGCGTGAGCACTCTCATTTACTCTCTGCTAACATATTTGTCACATGTTCTACGTATTGAGTTTTAGGATTTGGCCGTTATTCCACTGTAAGAAACCAGAAAGTCTCTAGAAGTTACTAGCAGCACATTTGAATTTAGTCAAATCAAAATCAGCTGTAATTTTATAAATTGTAAAATAAATAAACATCATCTTCTAATTTTTCCTATCTTTTTCTCAAACTAATAAGAGAAAGGTCTAGCCTGCAAAAACTACGTTATCGTTATGGGCGATGTCGCATGTAAATGGAAGTGTGTAAAAATACGAAAGCCCGCCAAAACCCAGCTCGCATAATTATAACGCGCCTAGATTCACATAATTGCGCAGTACAACAAGCGTTCCAAATTTGTTCCGCAGAAATTACTAGTGAATTCCTACATTTTTATTGCAAGCAATTGTTCTTTTCTCTCCAACAGAATGGCAAGGCTCGCAGCAGTAAAAGATTCTTTGGACAAAGCTCTGCACGACGAGAGTAAAATCTGGACTAAATATTTTAGCAAAATTGAAAAACAAACCGGAGTCAACAGGACCTACGTGTTTTTAGGTGAGTCGATTAGGTTAACCGTGAGTAATCGGGCCAATTTCTTCCGTTTCCTAGATAGTAAATGACAGTATAAATTCCCTGCTTCTTGCTTTACGTAACGACAACTTCAAACGAATTATCTTTGCGAGCATGATAAGTCAATTTTTATTATTGATCGAACGTGCGACAAGTAAACCTTGTACAATATCATGATTCATTCAGTATGTAACTAGTAACGCAGGAACAACTATGAAAAATATAAATTTAATTAAAAGTGGTAGTTTTGTTTAAATGTATAGATTGTAATTTTCATAAATTTTAAATCTACTGTTTCTCTTTTCCAGGCTGTGCCGTGGTTTTAGGTATTTATCTAGTATTCGGTATTGGACAGCAATTAATTTGCAATATTTTTGGATTTGTCTATCCTGCTTACTGCTCTATGAAGGCTCTAGAGAGCCCAAAGAAGGAGGATGATACAAAATGGTTAACATATTGGGTAGTGTTCGCAGTGTTCACAATCGTTGAATTTTTCTCAGACTATATTTTATGCTGGTTCCCTGTCTATTGGCTGGTCAAGGTATAGTACACATTTGATATTGATTAACTATAAAATGTATTCTGCACGTTGACTTTTTGTTACAGTGCCTGTTTTATATGTGGTTGATGGTGCCCATAGAGAATAATGGTTCAATGATTTTATATCGTACCATTATCAGACCCTCATTTTTACGATATCATCACAAAGTTGATCAACTTCTTTCAGAAGCTCAGAATGCTGGTACATTTCTAATAATTAATTAAATACAACTGTTACTTAGGTCAATTATTAATAGACACATTCTTATTTCAGCTGTTAAAGTTGCCTCAAATGCTCTGTTAACAGAGAAGCAGGATTAATGAAGCTGCGTGTAAATTTGTAATTATGCTTAAGAATTGTTTGATGAAATCTTGGTAAAGCACTATTATTTGAATAAAAATATTTCTATTGCACCTTCTGACTTCTATTGAATTCTTAGAGCCGTTGCTGTCATTGACTGATACCAATACTTGTGTAATTAGCTTTACACAGGCGCATAACACGTGCATATATATAGGTCAATGTAATATGTAAATTACCAATGCGCATGCGCATGTAAATAAGTAAATTCAAATTTCTAACATATCGTAATTAATTTTAAATCACTTATCATAAAATGCATTTTGTTACGCCCGAAAAATTGAAAAATCTCGGCGAAAAAGCAGTGAAATATGTTTTATTTAAGTGCGAATGATTTTTACCGTTTTTGCTGTATCATAATGTAAATTCTGGAAGGATCGTTTGGTCCATTCAAATATTTGTACAGCACCATGTTGCGCAATGGAAAGACACTCAAGCTGGTGGCCTAACCGTTCTTTCGGATACAAACCATATTTTAAAAAGTGAGCTGTAACAAAACATATTTATATCAAGTATAGAACAAAAAATGATAAAATGATTTTTGTCGTAATATATGGAGCATTCGACCTAATAAGAGTATGATACCGCGTATATTGCGGCATTGAATCGTTAAAGTTTAAATTATTTGAATTAATTAAAACATAGAAGTATCAACGTACAGAAGAGGTGACACTGACTAACAATAAGTATATGTAGGTCTCAAACCTCGAAATCACAATGTTATGTCACAGTGTGGTGGGATTGGGGAATTATGTAAGTTCGGGCAGAGAGGATAGGAGCACAGACTAGATATAGAATAGACCTATCATCTTATGGGACTTGGTGTCTCATGTTCTGAAATACCGACTGTTCAAAAAATCAGAGGTTTTGGTATGCCCTCTATGACTTAGAGTGGCGAGTTTAGGAATTATTACGAATTTCAGATATCGAAGGCGTAGTTGCCAAACCACATCCGAGAATATTCGTCGTATGATTGCCAATTTACTGTTACTGCTCAGCGCGTATTTCTGCTATTTTCCACGTTACAGTCATAATTCTGGAAAAGCAAACGAAAAGAGTCGAGTCAGTCAATACAAGATTAATTCAACCTGAATATGTCATCTGTATTTAAATATAATGCTTCCTGTTTCTATAATCATTTTAAAGCTGAATAAATGCTTTTTTGCTTTATATAAATAAACTGTCATTTATTGATAGTAAACAAAATAATAATTGTTGTTGAAAATTGAATTACCTATTTAACGCTATTTTTATCTTGAAATTGATTCATATAAACTGTTGTCGGTTTCTTTGAACCTTCTGCTACAAAATACAATTTTCAAATGGACGGAAAAATATTCAGAAGATCATATAGTTAACAAAAAATTTCAATGACAAGTTGTTATGCGAGGTTTCGTTACAAGTTCCGGCGTGTCTGTTATTATATGCGTTAATATTAAATATTCAATTATTAGTTGTTTTTTCAAATATTTTCAAATGTTGTGCAAGAATTTACATTAATTATAAACAATAATTAAATGTATAATAAATATGTATAAAATTCTGTCTATTTTTGAACTGACTTATCATTATAACTGACTTATCATTAATTCGTTAAACTTGCACAATTTCAAGAAAATTGTGGTTTTTCCAATACCACGCGCGGAAAAAATTCTTTTTGAACATTATACATCATTTCCCGTAGACTTTTTCACGCTGATTTCAAATCTGGCCTCAAAATTTGGCTATGACCTTCGAATTTTGCAAAAAACGTTCGTACCACAATCTCCATAATTATTTCATATACTGCAAAGTTTCAGCTTTCATTTTAAAAAAATTTCATCGCTCTATCTCATTTCTATCGAAAGTTCTTTGATTTTGATACAGAATTCATCGGTTTGGCCCATAGTGCGCCGCGCCAAACGGCAAACGGAATGGATTTTTGCTATTTCAAGAATTTCTTGCGAATAACTATAGAAGCTGCAGTGGTGTATACTACACAAAGAAATTCAGAACATGTATTTATAATATTATTTGTAAAATGCCTATTTAATAATTCTATGTATTATGAATGTTTAGGATATGCTCTATCTGCCCTGCAAACAGATTTGCAAGTACATACTACCCATTCGCGTTCGTGCGCGCCCAAATGTTCGTCAAAATGTTCGTCCATTTATGTCAAAATTTGAAATATTTACAATTTTCAAATTTGCTGCGCGTCACTTTCCCATGATCCAACCGGTCCCAAATTTTTTCCACGTCGTTTCTCAACATTTGTTACAATTCTGGTATACGGGACCAAAAAAATTTCATGGTCGAGAAATAAGATCCACCCTACATAGCCCAAAGCTGGGCTATGTAGTTTTTACTAAGTTATTAAAACATGAGTTTTGTAATGTTCATGAAAATTTTCATAAAAACCACTTGCTCTATAATGCACATGTGATTTAATTAACGATACTCTTGTTTATTTATTTCTCTTCTTATTGTTCAAAGCAACGTAGTTAATCATTAGTAACAGGAACAAATTAAATTATGTCATCCTATAAAATAACAATACAGTTCCAAACATTACATTTATGTATAATTACATTTGTGTATATAATTACATATACATTACATTTATAAAATACACATTAATATTTGGCTGTTTACAACATTTCGAATTTTGCAGTTAAGAGTGCGCCGGAGCGAACATACGCCACCATCGGCGTAAAGGTGAACTAAGAAACAAAGATAGAGAGGCAGATATGTTTCTCGCAGGAGAGGTTAAGATAAAGAATACAAAACGGCTTGTTTTTCGATGAACCTACTACACTTGCATTTAGCGAAGAAGCAATATTGTTTTATGCTCTTTGTGTTAAAATATTCTTTAAATTATTGCACGTTCCTGTAAAGAGCCCTTTTTTGCAATTTGTCTCTTAAAACTTTTTAAACAATAATAGCGTACGTTTTTATAGAACAATTTTTTTTCTGTACAATTTTTCCAAAAAAGGGCTCTGTACAGGAACGTAAAATAATTCAGAGAATATTTCAACACAAAGAGCATCAAAATATATTGTTTCCTCGCTAAATGCGTCTGTAGTGGGCTCATCGAAAAACAAGCTGCTTCGTAATCTCTGTCTTTGTCTCTCCTGCGAGCGACATATCTCCCTCTCCGTCGCAGCCCCATAGGAGAGACGAGGATCTCTCTATCCTTGTCAAGAGCTTCCTAGGGAATTCCGCAATTGTCACTAACGAAATTTTCTCTGGCTCCGGCGCACCCATACATATTCTTTATTGTACGTACGGTAATCATTCGTTTATTATTTATTCCAAATATAAGGATCAACTAATCAAAACAATATTCTATGTATTCGGGAGACTTCAGTGACTACAGCTATTTTTATTTAATTTTAATTCCTATCACCACCGACGGGATGTAAACTCGTCTGTGCTACCACTAAGAAAACTGTCAGCACAAACGAGGTATAGGAATAATCCTATTCCTATATCTCGTTTGTGCTGTCAGCCTATTTTAGAGCGTCAGTGCCACCGACGAGACCCTGTTTGTGGCCCTAAACCGAGTTGGTAATACAGGAAATGACAAGAAAAACGGGCCAAATGGCCCTGGCAAACGTGGCCACTGAAATACATTGGATGATAGGTCTATTCTATATCTAGTCGGTGCTAACAGTCAGTATCTCGTCGGTGGTGTGGTCTCTGTTTCGTGGTAAAAGTGGGCTCTACCGTCGGTGTGGGATCTGTTCCGTGCTAAACGTGAACGTGCCAAAAAGTGGTGGCCAATTAGACCCGGGCGTTAGCACTGGTGAGCACCATTGAGCACTCTCATATCCTCTCTAGTCTGTGTCTGTATACATGTACTTGAAATTTAATACCTAAAACAATAATAATTAAATTTGTAGTCAAATAAAAGTTGCATACATTATATTTTGTAATAATTATTATGTTGAATATAAAACTGACTTGAAGTTTATATAATATGTAGTTATGTTATACTTGGTTATACATACTAGTAAGACATCTGTAAGACACAAGACACATGGCACATCTTCAGTATATTTCTGTTTATTTCCTAGTTATTAAATTTTTAACCTAATAGTAACTGTAGCAACATTAATGATGGAAAGAGAAGAGAATGGCAATGAACAAAGTGATTTTTATACTGCGGCTGCAAAATATTGGGAGCACATTCCACCAACTGTAGATGGAATGCTCGGAGGTTTTGGATTTATCTCTCAAACAGACATTAGGGGTTCTACAGTGTTTTTAAAGGCTCTATTCGAGGTGCGACAATCTAAAAATCATATAATTATTAATGATCAAACACTGTAGTAATTGTTCTGTTTGATTTCCATTGATTTCAGTCAAAGAATGCACCGTCGAAAACGTACGCATTAGACTGTGGTGCAGGTATAGGAAGGATAACTAAGAATTTATTATTAAATCATTTTAAATATGTCGATTTAGTGGAACAAAATTCAAAATTTCTAGAAGTTGCTAAAACATGTTTGAAAAACTATTCTGTGAGAATTGGCAGCTACTACTCTATTGGTAATTTTTAATTGGTGCTGATAACTATTTAAGAGGCATTCAGTTAATTCAGTAACATTTGAAGGACTTCAAAACTTTTGCTTCACTGCCAAGAAGTACGATGTCATTTGGTGTCAATGGGTTCTGGGTCATTTGAAAGATGATCATTTAGTACAATTCTTTCAAAACTGTTTGTAAGTACTTGACAACTCTATCGTTTAAATATCTAGGTGTCTAACTATTGAATACAATTTTTGCAGAACGGGTTTGAGACCTAATGGTATAATAGTGGTGAAGGAGAATGTTACGAGCACCAAACATTTGGAAGTTGACGAGAAGGATTCTTCTGTAACACGTCCCCTGTCACAATTATACCACATATTCCAAAAGTCGAATTTAGTTTGTATCAAAGAGGAACAGCAACACAAATTTCCACGTGGATTGTATCCTGTATACATGTTCGCTTTGAAACCTGCGAATGCTTTATGAATTTGTTGAAAACGGAACCAAATCAATAAACTATTTCGTTGTTTTACATTTTTTCAAATATACACTTGTTTACTTTCATACGAAAATATGATAGAAAACTATTTATTTAAGAAAGTAAATTTATTTTGGTCGTATTTTCTCGTACATGAATCGTTGATTCGCGTCTTGAGGAGAGGCATTTATCAAACGTTTCTTCACGGCATGGAAATGCGTTAGAGCAAAATTGTACAATTCATTCTCCATTTTCCAGATGACAGATTTTTGTATCTTGTCTACTGTTTCAGGTCGTGGATTAATCTTTTGTGTGGTCTGACGCAAATGTGATTTATTATCTGAAATATTATAAATATTGTAAACATTTCCTAAAAGCAACGCAAGATCTAATAAATATTTTCTTTCTTACTATGTAAAAAAGAATTGTAAGCTCCTTTGAAAAAAAACGTGGAAGCACGAGCTGTAAAATTTCAATAAATTCCGTTAATTCCTCCGTCACTCCCACAAGGAGATAATGCTTCTGTAAATTTCTCTTCGCTTCTTCCAATGCCCAACTATTTCCAATTTCCCTGTTGAACATTATTTTTATTTAAACATCAATCGAAAAATTATTATTACAGTGATACCTCGGTATACGAACTTAATCCGTTCCTGATGTCTGAACGTATACCAAACCAACCTTTCCCATAAGAAGTAATGTAAAAATGATTAATCCGTTCTCATGTAAAAAAGAAACTCCTATTGATATTATACCTGTGTACATTAATGGGGTTGTAAAATAATTATTTTTGTCGAACCCGTTATTATTGTCTCGTGAGCCATCGTATCCGTTTATCCTTATGTCACATCCGTTACCTAATTCCTTTGTCTCGCTTGCAGCACTGTTTGTTAGGTCGCTGCCCTAACGAACGTTGGTCTGATCCGAGGGGTTCAATTTCAAAATCCCCACTCCTTATTCCTTCTGAAACCGATGGCCCACCAGAGTATAAAGAGGGCTGCGCTAAGCGCGCTGTGTATTCATTCGTCTTTACACCTTTGTATCGTAGCATCTGCTATCGCACCAGACACACTCGCCTTCTGTACCAAGCTGTTGATACCGATACACTCGATCGACTGATCATTTTCTTTCATCTCTTGAAATTTGTCACAAATAAACAGGACGTATTCCGAATTGGATGTACTCCAAAGCAGACGTATACCGAGATACCACTGTATAATGTTTTGTTAAATCTTACCAACAAGCAGGATCATGGCCACATAAAAAAGGTATCTGTAACCACATGTTATTTGGATCACAATCTGGTTGACCAGCGTCAATGCAATCATCGAACGTCTAAAAAATATAATAAAATAATGGTCAACCGAGTATCTAATACAAACCATAATTTATGTATACTGACCTTTGTATCCCCATGTTTTTTCCTAATTAAATGTGGTCTAAAATTGTCTCCGTATCTTAAAAAATAATAATAAGACACAAACCTATCTAAAGGTTTCCTCAGGAGATTTATGTACAAAGGCATTTGTTTCGCTCCAAACCTTAAAATGCAAGACTTAATTTAAGACAATAAGAAAACATACATTACACATAATAAACACCTTTCTCTACTCACTTTTCAAAATTTAAAAATGCCACGTGACCATGATAAAATGCTGGCTTTTTCGAAGTCCATTCACTTATATTATTCACAAATTGAATCTATAATTTCAAATACATCATTAAAATGATATAGTGCAAAATTAACATGTTAAACGTCACACCAGCCCCCATGGATTGTTCATAGATTTTATATTCATCCCACACCCCTGCTCTGATTTTTGTTCATGCATGCAGCTCTCCCCGCTTGACATTTAACATGCTAAATGAATAAAGTGATAAATAGACTGCGATCTTTATGCAAAACGAAAATTGTCTACATAGATTGCAAAAAATAGAAACTAAATTGTATGTTATTTCTTCCCTTAAGGCGGTAGACTTGTTTCTAAAATTGCAAGGATGCGGGATGCACGTTCTCATTTCTTGATAATGCAAACAAGGGGTTTTTCAGTAGTCAAAAGCGTCAGATAAAAAATCAATCTAGGCCGCGATCACCCTTGAAAGTCTGATTTTTATGTTTATGAGGTGTAATTTGCATTAGTCACAGCTTTATGAAAATAGCTACATGCACAGTTGTATGCTTCCAAATAATGCAAATTACGTCTCGTAAACGAAAAAATAGGACTTTTGAAGGCGATAGTGGCCTAGATCGATCTTTTCGATCTAGCATTTTTGACTACTGAAAAACCCCATTTTAGTATTAGCAAGAAATGAGAACGCGCATCCCGCACCCTTGCAATCCTGGAAAAACAAGTCTACTCCCTTAATGACTTTAATAGAAGAGAAATCAAATATTGACATCTTCAATTTTTAATATTTTTCAATAGTTTTGAATTTCACCTACTCAATTTTGCTATAAATGCATAAAGATCCGCAGTCTAGTGATAAATGTTACCTGATTAGGAAGAGTAAGAGTATGCATATTGTTGGTAATATTAATGTGTAAAACATGATATTTGTTTTGTTTACACAGATCATAGACCAAACCAACGAAACTGGTTGATGCTGTTTTTGGTACCCTGTTGTAGATGATAACGACATCGTCGAAAGGCAACGATTTGTAAGATCGCTGGCTGGTTTCTAGTCCAGTTTGAATACTGTTTTGGTCTTGCGTGATGGCATTGTCTGGAAGTACGATACGATACCTATGTTATTCCATCACCTTTAACAGAATGAAATATTAAAAGGACAATGCTCTTTACGTTAGAAATTCATAAAATTACATTCTCTATAATCACGCGTACGCAATAATTTGTAGTGATCCTCCAGGAAATTTAATTTCATTTTTAGGTAAATAATAGTGATTGTAAATATCACTACCAGAATCCATTGTAACAGGAAACTTCTATGTATCATTATTTCTTTGTTCGAATAGGTTAGTTTTACCGCATTATGTGTAACATGTAAAAAGAAACACCCACAGATTGTTAATAACACCGATGTAATGGAAAAAAATCAATGTGAAATGATAAGCGCTGATAAAAATTTATATACACTGTCAACGTGTTTTGAGTATCTCCGGTGGGCAGACGCGTGCCAATAAATCAATCATCACTTATCGATAAAACAAGATTTTAAAGTTTGCATCGATTTTTAGTTATTTACACATAAAATCGAGATCTTTCATCTACCAAGATCATGCACTTCAACACGGTTCGCGTTGTACGTATATCGTAGACTTCGATAGCTCGAATCATCAACAAATCGATTATATCGAAACCATTTGATACATGAGAGGAGAGAGGAAATTTCCTCTCTGACGAAACGTTTAAAAAGGCTGCTAATCGATTATAATATTACATACTTCATAATCGATTTCTTGAAAAAATCGATAATAGAGACGTGTTTTATATCGCACCTCGATTAATTGAGATTCGAACAATCGATTGATAAATGAGAATAATATAAAATTTTAAGAAATCGTAATATTAAAATATCCTTTCCAATTAGCTATATATAATTAGATAATTGTATTCGATGATACGAATGCGAATTGATGAAATATTTCCTCATAATATAGTTTATTTCTTATACTTTTATGATGTGTTCAATTAATACAACAAAGTGAATGAAATAACTTTATTCTAACGAGTTTAACATCAAAAGCTGCTTCAGTACTTTCGTTTGACTTGTCTCCCTTATTTCTCCAGCTAAAAACATTTCATCTACAACTGTGTACACCTATAAAAGATTTTTATTATGAACACAACTGATAATGATTTGTTATAAGTTCAAGATTGAAATGTACCTTATAGAAATTGAAAACCAGATCCAATTCACATACATTGTGGAAGTACTCGTTTAATACCTCGACAAAATTGTGTATTGCTTCTAAGTAACATAAATTATTGTCATTGACATCGACGCAAATGCAGAAATATAAACCTGCGTATCTTCTATATACAATCTTGAAGTTACGAAACTGAAATGTAGAAAATTAATAATCGTTTGATATTATTATCGTTGATATATGTTCATGTTACCTCGACAAAGTTGGTATGTTTGGCATCTCGAACAGTCACCACAGCATGGACATCCTCTATCAATTTCTGTTTCTCGTCGTCGTCGAAGTTCATGTACCATTTAGCTAACCTGGTTTTCCCAGCTCTGTTTTGAATAAGAATGAAGCGAATCTGTGATCGAATTTGGGGTCGTTTAAAAATTTTTGTGACAACTCTCGTCTAATGGAATATTGACAAGTTGTATCAAGGAGATACAACTTACAAGAATACGCATAAACAATGAGTACAGTTGACACGAATGTCTCATTAATTACTTACCATGATTAAATTACTTTGTTACAATTGAGATTCGTATTCACTTGACAGTCGCTTAACAACACGGATACATGAGATTGAATGCCATTTGTTACCACCCCTGGGTTATCAAGACAGAGTTAGTCATATCACAGATTTTCCTCCGTAACGTCGTGTTTTCGATATGTTCCCTAGCATCATGCATCTATCCCCACCACTTTACAATCTTCCGTAATGCATTCCAAATATTTTTCAATTTTGTTGCTAACAACTCCCTACTATTTTAAGTATTTCATTTGAAATTTACTTCAAAGGACAGTTCCTTGACTGCTGCTTATTTTAAACAATTTTGTTTACTAATTATAATAAATAAAGCTTTCAAACTTTGTTGTAATTTATATTTGTTTTTAACTGAAAAACGCGACTTAAATAAATATAGGAAGAACCAAATACAAATAAAAACACGTTTCATTTACATTTTTTTCTTTAAAAGCTTGTTCAGCCACTAAGAATGAAGAAAAAATGTATCTTCACGTTTTTACCATAACTCCCAAGTTGCGCGACGTTACGGAGGAAAAATTGTGCATTGCAGAAATTCAACATCCAATTAATATATACAAGCATATAAATTAAATAAAACACTTAAAAAATGCTTATACTTACATAACTGTTTGTCAATTCAGCAAATGTATTGATATTTTGAGGTTGATTCGCAAATGCAAAATGGCTGCTGGTGGTAAAAATGAATTTGAAAACGGTTCAGCAGAAAATATTGACGATGAAAACGATTCTGAGTATGGAAATGATAACGAAACTTCTGAAAAAAAAATAAGTGAGGAGTTTATCGAAGAATATTCGTTTTTAGCCAGAAAGCCAGACGATGGGTCCATACCGCAAAATTTTCTCGAGTTTTTGTATCCTTGATTAAAACAAGATTAAAATATAAAATATAAATCCTTCATTTATTATACGTTAGATGTATAATTTCTTAATATTGAAATAGTTATTCTTACGCATACGATTGTCAGAAATATTTTAATCTGTGCGTGGTTGATGAAAATACTATTGCCTTTACTTCTGGCAATTTGATTCATTTTTTCAATGTATTAGAAAATACTATTTCATTCAGAAGAAGCACTTTAGGCGGTGGTATTGGCCACATATCTGTGAGTATATCTATGTCTCTTAAATAAGTATTTACAAGTTCGTAAATTTATAAATCTTATAATTGCTTTATAGAAAAATCCAAGGAATAATCACTTTGCCGTAGCAGAAAATGGCACAGATCCAATAATAATTGTATACGATTGGCCATCTATGGAAAAGGTGACTGCTTTGAAAGGAGGAACAACTAAACGTTACTTCCATTTGGCTTACAGGTAAACAGGTTCATCATCAATATTTTTCAAATTACATTTTGTTAAAATATAATTAAATATTCTAATTGCAGTCCTGATGGTTTGTTACTGGTATCGCAAGGTGGCGAACCTGATTATTATATCTCTCTCTGGAACTGGAAAGAGTTAGCAATCGTTTTACAATGCAAATCATATGTTCAAGATGTATACAATGTAACTTTTTCAAAATATGTTCCTGGCCAATTGACGTCTAGTGGATTGGGGCATATTAAATTTTGGAAGGTGGCCAAAACCTTCACTGGATTGAAGTTGAAAGGTCAAACTGGTAAATTTGGAAATACAGAGATCTCTGATGTTATAGCAATTCATCCGATGCCTAATGAAACAGTGAGAGAACTACATTAACAGGATACAATACTTTAAAATAATATAATATGCTATGCTATATGTTTTCTCGTATTTTAGGTAATTTCGGGATGTGAATGGGGCAATATACTGTTATGGGATGAAAATTTAATTAAACTTGAAGCTAGTAGAAAAAATAAAGAGCTAGCACACACGAATTATATTACTCAATTTGAATACATCAGTGGAGAGCTTATATCAGTTGGTAATGTTATAAACTTCATTGAAACATTGAAAAAGCAAATTGAATTTCTCTAATTTAAGAAGTCTTATGCAGGATCGGATGGATGGATAAGATTTTGGTTTTACGATACTATTGATCATGCGGATCTTCCCAAAGGAGAACAGATTCTTGAATTGCAACCGATATATGAATTCCATATTATGGAAGAAGAGAAAAATTTTCAAAAAGACGCGATGCTCATGAGTATCCAAAAACAAGAACGAGATGATGCAGAGAAAACAATGTGGTATGCTCAGGTAAAACTGTTGTATGACAAAAATGTTCTGTAATATACCGTTTACAGATATTATATTTAGTAGGATGCAAATGGTGGATTATGGTTACTCGATCTTTCTACAAGTAAAAAAGACCATGTACAACAAAAAATATTTACATGTCATGCTGGTCCTATAATCGACATGGACACAGCAGTCTGGGGACCATTCGTTACCACAATCGATGGAAGTGGTCAATTGCACATTTACAATTACATTACAAAGAAATTAATAGTTGTTCACAGATTTCGTGATAGTGGAAGTCAAGTGGTTTGGCTTCCATGCGAGGTGAATATTGTTTTTCTCATATTTATAATGCTAAGAACATTATTAACAATTTCGAAACATTTAGGTCGATAAAACAGGCTCTACAATTGTCTGTGCTTTCCGAAGTGGCGTTATTAGAATGATAACAATTGCAATAAAGGCAGCAGATACGGAGAATAATATAAAAGAAGACTATACGAGGCTCATTCAATGCTTAAAACCACATTCGATGCCAATTACTATAATGCGTTATAAAGCTTCATGTAGGTATGTAGGTCCATAGGTTCTGAAAATAACAAGTTACACAATTACAAGTTACAAAGAACCTTCATTTAGGATAACTATTACAAAGAACCGAAGTTTCTAGCTAATATCTGTTTCAAACCGATATACGAACTGTAATCGAAACAGATATTAACTGGAAATTTCGTCATAACTGTTTTACAAACCAATATTATCACAGTTTTCAAGCCTTGCTGTTATTACATCAGATAATTTGGTTTCAGTTTGTTAGTAACAGGCAGTGAAGATGCTACTATTTTTGTATTCAGTGTACAATCCACTGCTTCTTATCCACAAATTGTTCCTATTGGCTACGTGAAGGCTCCATCGCCTGCTACTTGCATGACATGGAATGCACAAGAAGTAAATGTACAGTTCCAACTAATTTATTTGAACATTGTACACTGTCTTATATTATTTATCTTGACCAGAGAGCAACTTTGTTAGTTGGATGTCTCGAGGGAGATTGCATGGAAGTGCAGCTACCCATTGTGTCTCAATCGTACACGGTTACTTCTTACGAACTGGTCAAGTGCAAATCAGCAAAATTTAAATTTGAGTCGGTGAAATCTTCGATAGAAAGAGAAAATGTAAGAAAAGAATACGAAAAAGAGAAACAGAGAAAAATTGCAGAAAAGATTAAAGAGCTGGAGCAATTAATGAAAGAAAATCCTCATATTATGATCGATGAAGAAACATATCTTGGTAATGACCTATTTCTAATTTTATCCAGCCATATTGGTTTGTATATATTATGTTCGGTGCTCCATTTTCTTTCTTACAGCAGAATTTGATGATGTGAAGATGGTCCTTCCAGAAATCTATATTCCAGAAATTCCAAATAAAATTTTAATAGTAGAATATGGTACTAATGGCAACGTATGGATGTTTATAAATGGTTTTGATGCAGGATATGTTTACGAATACTTCCGTCCACTGTCTGGAAAGATTAAGGACTCTAAACCAATAAGAAGTAGGATAATGGAAAACGTGAATGATACGGAAATACACAATTGTTTTTTCTAGTACGACAATATCAACATATTCTAGGAAGGAAAATTAGTACTGACAATTAATAATGCTTTTGTTTTTAAGCGATAATGAAAAATACTTGTTTTTGGGAACACAGTACGGAGAACTTTACATATGCAGATTGAAGATAGAAGATCCATTAGACTTCTCAGACTGCTGGATCCTTCCCATACATGATTATTATAATGGACACATGTCCAAGATCTTATTAAGTTACGACAAGAAAATGTTACTGACGTGCGGTTACGACGGAAACATATTTTCTTTTACAATTAATTATGACGCTGCAGAAGAGAGCATAGAAATACCTGTTGTAAAGGACTCTTTACCTCTGGTAAATGTTTATGATTTCACTGATACTTCTATGTTAATTATCCTATATTTTAATAATGTTCATAAATACAGCCAAAAATAATTGAAGACTTGGATGACGATCATCCAAGTTTAGAAGAGGTAATTACACAAATGGAGCAGAATCGAATAATCTCGACTGCAGAGAAGAAAAAAGAGGAAGTTTTACTAATTATACGTGGCTTAGTAGAAGAATATGTCCAAATTATTAATAGGTTAATCGCACTTTCTTCTTGATAATAATTACCCACATGAAACTTTTTCTTTTATAATGTTCTATTTTGCCACATTAGAAACAGGAAACTCATGCCGTCTCAGCAAATATCACATTTCGAGTTGGACCCTAGGATTACAGAGGACTTGGAGCAATACTTGAAAGAACAGATCGCATTAATGCAGAGAAAGCTAGAATTCCAAATGGAGAAAAGTAGGCTGGAATTGGAAAAGCTAATGGACCATTTTGTTACACCTATTACGCATTTGCCTTTTGCAGTGTGCAGTATATTGTGAGCAATATTATTAGGCTACGGATCTTTATGAAAAATAAAAATTGTTTGCGTCGATTGCAAGAAATAGAAACCAAATACTTCCTCCCTTAATAATTTGAATAAATGAGAAATCATATATTGACATCTTCAATTTTCAAAATTTTCGTACAAAATTTTGAATTTCATCTACTCAATTTTCCTATAAATGCATAAAGACACGCAGTCTAATTATTATAATTGTTTATCTTTAATATGTCATATTTTATACTGATTGAAATATATAATTTTAAAAATTAGTAACAAAGACAAAGCACTGCATTCCCTAAGAGAATTGAAACTGAACATCGACACAACATTAAAACAAATGGAAATAGTGAAACAGTTTGAAGAGCAACATCAAATAGACAGGTATGTCTTTCTTATAATATAGATATTGTAATTATCAATTATTTTATCATTTAACTACAGAGTATCACAGGAAGAAATCAAAGACAGTAGAACAGAAACAGGTGATGAGGAAACACATTATTTGGAGGGTCTTTTAGGCGAAGACTTCAGCGATTTGACGTCTGGATTAGGAATTCAGATTAATCAGATGCTATTGAAGTACAAAAAGAAGAAAGCAAGCTTGATTCAACGAGAGAAAGAAGTAAATAAATTATACAACGAAAAATGCGAGTATGTTGAATACAATACAAAAACAATGTGTCATAATTTTCAGTGGCAAAAATTGCATTTGAGGAAACCAAATTTAGCCAAAAGCCGTATGGAAGACGCAGTTTTTATTGAAAAAACAAAGAAAGATATCGGTGAATATAATTTAAAAACAAGTACAGGTTTCAATCTTAAGATGAAGAAGCAAACAACTGCATTGAAGTACAAGCAGCTTCTTGATAGCAGATGCAAGGTATAAAATCGGAGAATTCATTAAACACAGAGATCGGAATGCAAATAATTATCTTTTCTAGCTTCATAACCTGCGAGAGGACTTCAATGAGAAGCTGAATGCAATCAAATTAAAAAAGCAGAGTCTACAGGCGGAAGTCGAACGATTAACGGATACGCTGAAAAGAATACAATCAGAAATTCCTCATAAAACCGTAAAACCTTTGCCGCAAATGCTAAAGATAAATATCGATATTGAATTTCCTGAACAAAAACTCGACGTCAGTTAATATCATCATTCCGGGCTTAAAACTGTTATAATGTTGGGTTCAGTTCTCAAAATAGTTAAGGATAGTCAGCGGATTTTATACATTTATGATCAAAATGAGTAGGTGTAATTTAAAACAGTAAAAACCTTAGAAGAATTTAAAGATACCGCTATATTACTTTAAACCTATTAAAAATATTAAGGAAGAAAATAAATTTCTATTTCACTCCAGATTTTGTTGCAGTTCAGGTAGAAAATTTTGATTTTGCATGAAGATCCGCTGTCTAGTTATGAAGGACTTACATTTCTAGACTGCGGATCTTTATGGATTTATGAAGAAATTAGTTGGGTGAAATATAAAACAGTAATAGATTAAAAAAAAAAGTTCAAGAATATTGTAATGTTGTTTCTAACGTAACACAGTCAATAAGGGATGAAATAAATTTTTATTTTGTTCCTGCTTCCCACAATCAATGCAGAATAATTTTATTTTGCTAAAGATCCGCAGTCTATTCATTTCGAATAACTGTTACAAAGAACTGAAATTTCCAGCTAAACAGTTACTTTCAGAACCATTTCAAACCCTATAGAACAACTTATTTACTGTCAACGTCACTTTTACAGCTCGAAAAGTATGTGTCAATGTCAGAACAAATGCAACAAGTGAAACGACAGAGACAGTCTCTAATGAGTGTAGATATGCCAGTGAGTAAGAGCGACTTGGAATATGAAGTACTGCTTTGCGATGAAATAGCGACTGACGCGGAAGAGATGGAAAGTTTCTCCGTCCTGTCTGTATCGAAATTGAAAATCAAGGGTCAAATATCCATGCAAGGCGATTTAATACGAAACTTGAACACAAGCGATGCTATGGGGACTTCCTGGGAAAAAGAAATGAAGCGCGCACGTTTGTGGCGAAAATTGTATGAACAGGATTGCATCCTGCGATATATCAATGAGAGTTATGAACAACTGGAGCACGAGTTGCAAAAGCTAGAAGAATACAGGCTCGACGCCATATACCAAAGCACTTATATGAATCTGCATTTGTTAACACTTTACGAGGAGTTCATTATCCTTAGAGAGTGCGAAGCAGCAGAATTCGCTCTAGAAGAGAAAGTTACCTTGAAGTCAATTGATCGAACCACACTGATATCAAAGGTACTGCAATATTCTCTTCATCACTATAAAGATAAAAAAAACTAATTTATTGATTGAATGATATTTGAGTAGATGCAGAGTACGAACAGTAAAATCGTGACCAGGGAAGAGGAGATTAGAAGGTTGCAGGCAAAGATTAAAGATATCGCTGCTGAATTCACGAAAGTTATTGCTGGAAACAAGTTCCACGATTTCCTTCAGAAAATATTCAAAAAGAAATACACAGCTGCAAGGGAAAGAGATGGTACCAATTTCCCTTCTTAATTATTCAATTTTGATACAACTAATTAGTATACATACTGTGGTGTCGCGTCGATTCCGAAATTGTAAGGTCGAATCACGGCTAGGTTAACGGCGAATGATTGTACAGTCAAATTCCGGAGAATACGTTTCCTTATTGTAAGAGATGCAAGACTTGGCTTGCTGTCTTCTAGTCAGACTCGGTTGTGCTTGGAATTGGTAGTGACTCGGTAGTCGAAACAGTTTTGGTCTTGTTGTGATCGCATAGAAATTAGGAAAGCTCGAAGGTAGGTATGGTCTTGGAAAATGGTCTATAATTGGTTGGAGTTGGAGGGTGTATTTTGAAAGGTGGTGGAAGTAGTTGAAAATTAGGAAGAATAGGAGTACAGGTACACTCGATTACAGGCGGCTACGGCTATAAAACTATAAATCTCAGTACGCTAACGGTTAAAAAGGCTCAGCATGTGTTCATCAGCTGCCTTTCCTTCGGATTTGCCGAATATTCTAAATATCGTCGGTCTCATATGAAAATTACCTAAGTCCAAAAAAGTAAATTAAACAGGAGGTGCTTTACATGGAGATTTTTTCATACTATGTTTATATTTAGACACTAATTAAAGCAATTAATTAAAAAAATTACCTGCAAACCATAGAAATTGAAGTACCTAACAAGGCGAAGCTGAAAACCCAATTTTCATAAAAAATTGACTTAAGCAGTTTTTATGGCGTTCATGGTCGTTATGTCGTCAGTAGATAGTCTGGCTGACCTTCGCAGTTGCGTGCTTTTCCCTTCGCAAAAGGTTTTACGACGGAACAAATACTAAATGATCTAAATTGCAATTTCAGATTCTGAGGACACTACCACACAATCGTCAGAGACTAGCAGCGATGATACTGATACTACAGTAGGCTCTGATGCTGGTCATGTTTTGTTCGATGAAAATATTTGTCCTCCAAACTGTGATAGACAGTTGTACGAAACAGCATTTTCTATGAGGGAAGAGCGATATAAGCATGAATTTGAAATTAAAGAGGAGCAGAAAGAGATCGAGTTATTACAGAAAGAGTTGGACGTAGAGACGAAAAGCTTAAGAATTGTTGAGAATAATTTGAAGGTCAACCAAGCAGACCTGGAAGCATTTATGGTATTAGAAATATTTCTATCTCTCGGTAAAATAAATAAAATCATCAATTGAATAATTTCAACATTGATTAGGTGGAGAAACAAAGAAAGCTAAATGACGTTGACGTAACAGTTGTATTAAAGATGCATCAAATGCAACACATATCGCATTCTGGAAATGTTATGGACATTCAAGACTGTATAGTTTTTAATAAGATGGAATTGTCAAGCCTGTATGCTAGAGTAGGAGAACTGCAAAAGCAAACTTTGGATTTAGTGGACAGTAGAAAGTAAGTTAAAAATTATGTATAAAGTTATGTATAAATTAACAAGAAATAATTGGTTTTTTTATAGGAAAAATGAGGTACACCTAAAAAGGATAAAAATGGATTTGAAATACATGGAAACGCAGAATAAGTCATTAGAATTAGAAATCAAAGAGAAAATGATTCAAAAATTTGGTCGGAAAGTCTCTTTGATAAGCCTGTATGAGACTATTTTACAGAGAATGATTTATGAAACCAAAACAGATATGCGAAAGATTATGAAAAATTTTTCCGAGGATCTGAAGAGTAAATAAATATTTCTAAAAATTCTGTAGAACTAATTTCATAAAAATATATTAGTTAATATTTCGTTTTGATTTTTTCAGGCATAAAAAGAGACTGCAATGAAGGCCTTATTATTTTAGCAAATTTAATTCGAAACAATACTGAGAAGATAAGTCTGTTAACAATGTTAGAAAACGAAAGAACTAAGCTGAAAAAAATGTTGAAACAGGTTCCAATTTCAGAAGCAAGTGTTACGTTATTGTAATTGTTAATTCAATGATACTTGAATAATGTTTGACAATACTTTTCTTAATTTTAGGAAGATATGTTAAAAGTGGAACTTCAACATAAAGCTGATATATCTGTACTTGAAAGTATACTTCACAGTCAAATGCAACAGAAACAATTGCTTCAGTATGATGTAGAGAATCTTCGAAAAGGACCAAAGAAATCGCTTTCATCCTGTTTAAAGGAAAATATGCTGTAGGAACTATTTATTTTAAATTTTCAAATTTAAAACCAAACTCATGTATTTTAGAAAGTAATAAACTGAGCCGTATTGAAGGCTACATAGAGCTAGAGGAAGATTGAAATAAAAAGTACTCAAAAATTATTTTTACGATCAGTTGTATTATTATTGTATTGTTATACCTGGTTATACCTGGTTATACCAGAGAGGATAGGAGAGTGCTCACGCCCAGGTTTTGGCTGTGCCACTTTTGTGCTCACATCATGTTTAGCCTGAAACAGCACCTACATCATCTTTAGCATGGAACAGAACCTACATCATCTTTAGTAGGAAACAGAGCCCACTTTACTGTATGACATCTGTGGTTTGGATCAGAACTAGCTTTAACCCAAACCACCGACGAGATACTGTTAAAGACTGCCAGCCCCTGTGTTATTCAGAGAGACGTGGAAGTGGGCGCGAGTGGGCGGGGGGATAACTTAGAACTTACAGTGATCTGAAATACCAAATCGCTAAAAGTTCCACCACCGTCGAAAATAGTATCAAAATAGTGCCAAAACATCGTCTCAAATATGGGGGAGAATATAACATTGAATAATAATCAATATGTTTTCGTGATGATTGGCTTTCTCACCGATGCGTCGCGACGAGAATCTCCTCAGCGGTCTTCTGCACCGACGAAATGCCGTCGGTGGCCTTCTGTTTCTCTGATTGGAGCCAGAATATATCCTAGAGGGCGTAAGAGAACACCGAAATATTCGGGTGACACGAACACCCATAAGCCTGGCCGTTTTGAACAGTCTCCCGACTGTGTCAATATCACCGACGAGAGCCCCTGTGCTATTCAACGATACCAGCAAGTGGACATAGAAATGTAGAATTCGTGGGTAACGCCACCGACGAGATACTGTTTCTCGTCGGTGGTGGTACATAGCACAGACGAGTTTACATCCCGTCGATATCTGAAATTCGTAATAATTCCTAAACTCGCCACTCTAAGTCTTAGAGGGCATACCAAAACCTCTGATTTTTTGAACAGTCGGTATGTCAGAACATGAGACACCAAGTCCCATAAGATGATAGGTCTATTCTATATCTAGTCGGTGCTATGGATGCGGCATTCGGGTTCTGTCCACTGATATTATCAGTGGGTTAGAGCCACCTTCCTTCCGGGTGATCTTTTTCCAGCCGTGAAGACTATATAGTTCATGACAGTTAATTCGTATTCAAATCACGTGGTTTTGTTTTGACGAGTCGGCCCGTACAATTAATAATAAACATTTAAGAAGCTACTATAGAGTAATTATTGTTTCATTAAAAATGCCTGTTGATCAAAAACGTATCAATGGCCCAGAGGCATCGTTTCCTTATCACATTTATTCAAATATCAACAACAAAAATGTCAAAATGAAACATAATTTCACTAAAAGAAGCGATGCACGCAATGATAATGATCTGAGAAAAATTTGTAAGGATTTACACAATACAAATTTCCTAATTTATTAACAAGGTTCAATTGTTGACCTAATTAGTTTATTCATAAATTTCCTCTTATATTTAGTTTTGAAAACTGGAGTGATAAATCAAGCCAAAGGCTCTGCATACGTAGAAATGGGAAACACAAAGGTTGTCTGTTCAGTATTCGATCCCAGAGAGGTACCGAACAAGAGTGGCTACTGTGTACAAGGAGAAATTTACTGCGAATTTAAATTTGCCCCATTTTCATGTGAAAAGCGCAGAATGCATCAACAGAGTGCAGACGAGAAACAGTACAGTTTAATTCTGCAAAAGGCATTGGAACCAGCAGTCTGCTTGGTAGATACAAGCATAATTACCAATTATAAATTTTTAGTATATAAATATATATATATAGTTAATATTTTTGTAGCACGAGTTTCCTAATTTTCAAGTAGACATATATGCAGTGGTCTTAGATAATGCTGGATCTTCATTGGCAGCAGCAATTATGGCAGGTAGCCTTGCCTTAGCTAACGCAGGTGTTCCTATGTTTGGTTTGGTTACAGCTTCTACTATAGTAAGTAGATGTGAACATAAAAATGAGAAATATTGCTTTCCAATAAATGAATAAATTTCAAATGCAGGGTATCTATGGAGACAAGTTCTTAGTAGACCCCACAGATACAGAAGAGGTAATATGTAATACTCATCCAGAAGAAGAAGATGATTTCAATCATGGGACAATAACGCTTGCTAGCCTTCCCCAACATAATCAAATCTCGGAGGTGTTTCTAGTTGGAAATATTGATACAGATTCAGTTATGCACGCGACAGACATTTTAACGGTAATCAATAAAGACATTTG
Source organism: Lasioglossum figueresi (assembly GCA_028455805.1). NCBI lineage: Eukaryota > Metazoa > Arthropoda > Insecta > Hymenoptera > Halictidae > Lasioglossum > Lasioglossum figueresi. The sequence continues at coordinate 15,938,673 of CM052204.1, forward strand.
TCCTGTGCTTCAACAGTGTTTAGTTAAAACTATCATGAATTTGCATAAAACTAAGGAACTGAAATAATGAACAATAAATTTTCGATGCAATTAAATATATATTTTTACAATAAAAAATTTGTATAATTTTCATACTAATATAATCCACGTACTGCTTACAACAGCTACTCCATATACAATGTATCAAAATGCAGTTGAATTTTTTACAAAGTTGAAGAGCTTCCTACAGTTGTATATGTATATAAAGTATTAACAACATCGTTCAGCGTAAAAAAAAACGTAGATTACACTCAGCATTCTAAGGAAGAACTCTACACAGATGATCTTTAAGCTACATATATACATTTATATATATACACTTACATATGTATATGTATATATATAAATTAAGAACAAACGTTAAAAGATTGACTATCTCTCGATCAAGGCACTCCACTATCGAGAAAACACTTTAGTGTATCCTTCCATAAAAAAACAAAATTATCTGTATAATTCATGTCGTTCTTTTATATAATACTTTAATATGTTTTTTTTGGAATTTACACTATAGAAACTGATAACAAAACTTTTACTCCACTGTCTGCAAAGGTGAAAACTAGACTTTATCCTTGCAAGGCGTAACATTCGCATATAAAATAAAATCACTGTTTCTTAAAGCTTTTTAGAATTGGATAGATGTTATCAAATGCTTCATAAATCTCCTGTCGAACCTTTGCCCCTGTTTGAACAAAGATTAAAATCAAACTCGTCCATTTAATATTATAGTTAATAGAATTCTTTGAATAATATTTTCTATTTGATACTCACCGGTTAAGACTACCTTTCCTGAAACAAATATAAGTAAAACAATCCTAGGTTTAACCATTCGATATATTAAACCAGGGAAGAGTTCAGGTTCATACGAGGAGAACTGACCATGGGTGAGTACTAAACCTTCTAATCTGATTGGAAATTTTACATCACAGCTGCCCACCATATTTTGTATCTTAAAATCTAGGAACTTTGCCTTTAAGCAAAATAATCCAAATTAGAATGCCATTGTTTATAAATGGTGAGAAATAATAATAAAAATATTTACTGACAGGAAAACCAAGTTTTTGAATAATTCTTGCATACTTTCTTGCAGCCAATCGTGAATCTTCTTCGCTCTTTGCTCCTGTACAAACCATTTTCCCACTACTGAATATCAGAGCGGTGGTCCTTGGCTCTCTTATCCTCATAATAACTGCAGCAAATCTCTTTGGATTATATTCTGCGTTTCTCGCATGGAGAGCTATCTTCTTTAAATCTAATTTGCAGTTCAAATTAACTGTAGAGACGATATTTCTACAAATAAACATCAATTATGGAATATATTCAGCATAATATCTTCATCCTAAATTCAATTTTAACTCACTGGAGCTGTGGTAAAATTCCTGGATCGGCGGAAGCTGGTGTCATTGGTGTCATAGGACCTGGAGTGGATGGTCCTATTGACGATGGCGCAATGTGATTGTTATTTTGTACTAAAGGAGACATCATGTTTTGCTAGAAACATAATAATTCCTTCTTAAAGTAACATTATAATAATAAACAATGTAAGTATTATATTATTTAGTGTTACTGGTGTTTGTGGCTGCATAAGACTCTGAGGAGTTGCAAAAGTAGGTGCAGTCGCATAAGCATGCATTGTCTTTTGAGGCGTTCCTATCATGAGCATTCCGCTCTGCATATTTGGACTCATCGAATGTAATGGTTGCAACTGATATTGTTGCTGAGGTTGTTGCTGTTGTTGTTGTTGTTGTAAGGCATTAGGCAAAATCTGTTGATCTTCCTCTGGCTGGTGCAACGGTGTGCCTATACTGGGTATACTAAACCCTGGACTTGGTAGCATCTGATCCATTTTCGTTACTTTATTTTTAAAACACTTCACACAAAAATGTCTTTGACTCGAAAGATCTTAGAATCACTTTGTCCTTAACGAAAGAATCTTCTCGAAGTTACAGCCTTAAAAAAGAATTTCATCGTTTTGATAATACCCATGTTTCAAAAAATAGCACTGTATCACATTTATAGGTTAGAATTCATATGAAAGCGAATTCCAAGCTTTTTTTCTATAATTATTCAAAATGAAAACGCTACAATCTTTATGTTAGGTCAAATTTTAGAAGCTAATAATATACAACAGCTTTTGTTTCTATTTTTTTGCCATCACTTTCTGCTTGTTTGTTTACAAGTCTACTTTGAAAACGGCCATAAACTCTGCGAGTTATAGCAAGGCAATCAAACTTAATTGCCGTTATGTAGCATGGACTGTGAAGATTGTAGATAGCGTTGTACCTGGTTGTACCAAAGAATAGGCAAAGAGTAAGTATAACCAGAGAGGATAGGAGAGTGCTCAAGCCCGGGTTTTCGATGCCACCGGTATAGTGCTGCCCCTACACAGAATCCTAGCCTGGATCAGATCCCACACCCACGGTAGAGCGGATTTTCCCCTCCCACTTTTAACCTGTATCAGATCCCTCACCCATGGTAGAGCGGATTTCCCCCTCGGATTTTAAAATTTTAGATTTCCACGGACTATTAAAGGTTCTGTTTCATGCTAAAACATGCTACTGGATGGTGTAGTCTCTGTTTCGTGGGAAAAGTGGCTCTACCGTGGATGTGGGATCTGTTCTGTGCTAAGCGTGAGTGTGCCAAAAAGTGGTGGCAACTTATACCCGGACGTGAGCACTCTCCTATCCTCTCTGTTCGTACTTCGTACTCCCTCCCCCATCAGACCAATATATATGATCTAAGAATGTTACGTTGACCTGGTGAAACTGATGTGAGGAAATCGAAGTGGAGCCTATGATCGTATTATTTGTATTTAGTTAACCTTTATTGTACAAAATGGCATTGCGTACGGTATCGTTTCTGCGTACAAGCAGTGACATACGAAAATGTTGTGCGTAAGTGACATTTAAGTTTTCATTCTAGTGAAACTAATTTCCAAGCCTGGTATATAGTTTTATAATTTTCTATTGACGGCCGAATCTTCTAATTATGATGAATGTTATAAAAATGACAAGTTTGGTTTGATTTATAGGTTACCAGCAAGATACTTTTCCGATTCTAGTAAAACTGGTAAAGAACTTGTTAAATCGAGCGATTCATTAAGAAAAGATTTGTTCTTGAATGAAGAGAAAAAATTATACTTGGAAGCTAAAAAGAATAAGATCACTGTGGCAGAAGTTGAGGATGTTGGATTGATTTCTGGTATTCCTCAGGAACACATAAAGACTCGGAGAGTTCGTATTCACTGTCCCGCAAAGAATGCTATGCAATCAGGGACAAATAATATTCACTTTTGGCAAATTGATTTTGAAACACGTGAACGGTGGGAGAATCCACTCATGGGATGGGTTTCAACGTGAGTATTATTTAGCTCTCTTAGTAACAAATATAGTTAATTTCATTGATTTACTAATGTTGCGTTTTTATAATTAGAGGAGACCCAATGTCCAATCTCAAAGTAGAATTTGCATCGCAACAAGAAGCGATTGCACACTGCGAGAAAATGGGATGGGAATACTATGTTCAGAAACCAAATATCAATAGTCCAAAGCCTCGTAGTTATGGCACCAATTTTGCATGGAACAAACGTACCAGAGTTTCAACTAAGTGAACTATGGAAAGTTCTTAGAGATGAATTACTGTAGTTCTGTATATAGTGCTATCTATGTATTATACAATAATATAAATATATACGTAACGTGTACGCATAATTATTCTTTTGCGTGTAAAGCTCAGTGAATAAACTTTTATAAATATATATATTTATATATATGTTAAAAAAGAGAGCCTGGAAATTTTATAGTAACATGTTGAAATTAGTTTCATCGATAAACTCCAGAATTTATTTTTTAGGAATATTTATATAATGTCATTCTTACATGGGTTAACATTCTTATTATTCATCTTTTGTTTATTATTATTAGCATCTTTATTATAACATCAGATTTGATTAGATTGTGTATTTTAAAATTCAATGGTTGCTCATAGTAGCTTATAGACTATATCGAGCATTGTTGCTATTTGGAAAATACATTTGACTAAACGTGTGGATTAAAGATCAAAGAACAAGCGTTACAATTTCAATGTAAAAACATTGATTAAGGAATAGGTAAAGACTGTTAGTGTGTGTTTGTGAAGTATCGTCAATGAACTCATAGAAGAAATATCATAGTATAATAGAATAATAATTTACTGAAATGTACACGATCAAACAGAATTAATATACATATATGGAAGAACAATGCCCGACTCTTTGTTCGTTAAGAATACGTGATAAAACAATCGATCTTGCAGACTAACAAGGATTGTTAAACTATTTACATGTTCAAGTTAAAGGAACGTTTTACTGCTCTTCGAATTTTTCTTCCGTATTTGATGAATTATTACAATGCTAATATAATATTTTCTGCTCTGTCTGTTTGTCCGTTTCTCTCTCTCTCTCTCTCTCTCTCTCTCTCTCTCTCTCTCTCTCTATTCTCTTTCTTTCTCCTAATACGTTTCATCCCCAGACTGTCTTGTTAGTATCATTGTCAGACGTTAAAATATAAAATTTATACTTTCTCATCTACAATGAATCTCTAACAAGGATACAATTTGAGTATTGTGATAAATTATCATTGATCGAGGACAAATCGATACCGATTGTTCTGACATAGCACTGATAAGTATGTTATTTAAAGATGAAAGAAAGAAAAACGCGGAAGAAGAGAAAAAAGCTATTCTCTGGTGAGTTCACGATTGTCATTGACCCTGTACTAACGGGCGTCTATCTTCCAACACTCTCCTCCAATAAACCTTCGTAACTTCATACTTTTACGTCACAGTTAATCACAAAATTCAGTGTACACTGTAGAAGTCTTACTTGCTCGATTAACAAACATTTTTAAAAAATTTTGAAAAAGAAAATCATAATTCATTTATATTATGTTGGATTCTCAATGATCTCAATGAAAATATTCTGGTAAGTGATAATCCGCACAATTGAAATTGGTAAAAGCAGCTGCTGCGCAATGAAATTCAAACCATGTAGAGTTATTTAAAAGATCATTGATGACTTTTGAAGGATCTATCTATTAAATCGAACAAACAAAACATTCACAGTGAGTGTTCTGAATTTTGTGGGTAACCGTGTGTTTCGTGTGTCTCTGTATGTGTAATAAGTATTGTCACTTTCATTTTCAGAGTGGAAAATATATGAAACGGGAACGAACAAATTAAGTAATCGACTGCGAGTGCCAGTGTCGAAAGGAAAAGCCATAAATTGCGAAGGTTTATTCTGAATAATTCAAGTGTGTTGTGTCTCGATACGAGTAGGTTTGAGCAGGTGTTATTTTATCGATTTTTTTTTCTCTAATCACACGCACGCACGCAAGCACACAGACACGCAGAAAAATGCGCTATCTGAAAAATTATAATCTAAACAATTTCGGACTCCCGAGGAGTGTCCGAGCGTGATTGTACAATTTTCTTTTTGGGAATTCCGCTGTCGGCAGAACCGCGTGTGTCCAGTCTCTTGTGTTTTGGTATAGTTAATAAGTACTCGTAATATCTAGATCCATTACGAATAAAGTACCAATCTATATGCCTTTAATTGACATGATACATAGCTTTACGATGCGTGCCTTGCAAGGATCAATCTCTCGGAATTGGATCGACTTCGAAATTCAAGTTTATTTCTCTTTATACTTATCCTTCGATTCGCTTTTCTTTTTTCTTTTTAAATCGTATTCTTTCTTGTGCTCCTCGATGCTATGTCCTCGAAGTTTAATGCGCGAATAAAACAGATTTGATCAAGCATCAAGCTTTAAATGCTAAACTCTAAAAGTAACGTACGCGGTACGTTCTAACGAGAAAATTTCTGTAAATTCAACTCGTACACACTGTCTTTGTACGAATACTCTTCTTTAACTGTGAAAATCTAGTAAACATGTTTATATTCTTTTTCTTTCTTTTTTTTGTCGTTTTGTATACGTATATTAATTCGCAATCGTTTTTTCACTAATAATAGGCACTATAGGTCGACGAGAGGTCGTGGCGTGTTAATGGCAACACGTATCCGTGAAAAGGAAAATTGAGAGAGGATAGGTGAAAATCTATTTTGTAGTCTAACCGAATAACTTCTGTGTTCTTATTTCAGGGACTCAAGTACCGTAAGCACAGTGCTGGCCATGGCAAATCTTCCGAATCTCCTACGCTCTCTGTTTCTTCTCATTATATACAGTGAACGATATCATTTGCAGTGCTGTGTTATGGGTCGCGCTTTGTAACAAGCACATTTCACAGCACAAAAGAGGATCATCGAGTCGGAGTGAATTTCTTCTACACCCATGGACAGCACTGATGTAAATGAACAATGCCCTCAATGAATTCTGTTGTCGATAGGATCTCTGATCTTATGTGAATTTCATCAACTCATTGGAAATAATAGCATGCGTTGCTTCTATGTACACACTGGACGAGGACAAACCACTCGTATAAATTAATTTTTATGATCTTCACAGGATCATCGACCCTAGCAACAGAATAGTTCATCAAGAAGTATTGGACCAATAAGGTTATCATAAAAATTCAACTAATTGCTACAAAATTCGTTGTTCCTTTTTCTATGTAACTCTTTCTCGGTTTTTCCTCTACCTCTTTCTCTCTCTCTCTTTCTCACCTTGTTCCCTTCCAGTTCTTTTCTCCTCTCCCTTTCCTTTTGAAATCATTGTTTGATTGTTATTTGCATGTTACATTAGCGAGTATTGTATTTGTGATTGTACTCTTGCGTATGTTTCTGTAAATATGTGATTGTATTGTGTCTCGCTTTATTCTTGCATTGATAATTGATATAATTGGATTAGAATTCAAAGTGGTAAGAGCTTAGAATAGTTTCATAAGAAATCAAATTGAATAGAATAAAAATTACATTCTAATTCTGGTGGAAATAGTCGACCAGATTATATTAATATTATAAAAAGGAAAAGTATTATTTTTCTTAATTGATTGTCTACTGAGTCTTAATCATTTATACCTAACTGAGAATTAGTTATTTACAGCATTCGTAAATTAAGAAGCAAAAATATAAAAAAGTGTCTTTTCAAAGCTGAAAATTTCAATAGTTCTAGAATGTCGATTTGTTTGCTATTTATTTATTCTTTTTTTCATGCTTTCTTTACCCCTTAATTTTCAGATAAATGCAAACTCAAAATACTATATTTCGGATTTAGTATATTGAAATCATTTCTGTGTCTAGAATTGGAAAAAGATTAATTCTCTTCATTTTATTTTTAAGAAATATTTAAAATTGAAAATCGAAAAATTGATTAGAAAATTGAAATTGGTTTATTCTTTATTCCTTTCTGTGTCATTTTTTTACGTTTCTTAATACCATAATTCGCGACGTTTATTTCCCTTGTTTCAATGAAACTTTTTAACATACTTGTTAATAATTATGAATTAACAGTACGCTTTTCAGTAAACTGTTGTTAAAAATTATTTACATTAGACTATTTATGTTTAACTATCTACTGTAAGCCTAATGAAAAGAATTTTTAACTTTGAAGTACACTGAAAGCAATATTATTAATTATATAAACAATTACGATTAATAAAAATTCTGTGTACAGTTCGTAATATGTGTGTAATTAATGTTGATGTATTTGGTTGTTCAGAAAGCTTTGTTATTTATATTTTATAATGAAATCAACGATATCGTTTATCAAAATTAAATTTGAAATTGCCGCCATTAAACCGCGTTAATTCTGCGCATTGACCGCGTGTGCAATTCAAATTTCATACAATATGTCTGTATTTCAATTCGTTCAAACTGTTCGAACACTTTGAACATTTGAAAAACTAATTAACATTTTCAAAATATGGATGAATAAAGACACTATTTACATTACAAATCCAATAAGAGCGTAAAAACGACAGAACTTTCTGAAAAATAGTATGACTAGATAGTAAAATCATCGAATAACGATGATTCGCGTGATCTGATAAAAAAATTCAAACAAAAATTTCATGCAACTGCCCTAAAAATGGCAAAAAATGGTCAACTAAGTATTTCATATCTAACTGAACCAGCAGTCCGCTAAAAATTTCAAAATTATTTTATGTATTCCTAAAGCTACGTGGTATCCAAAAAAAATGTCGTATTCCCAGTAACTCGTAAAACAAAAAGAACAGCAAAGTCTCTATTCTATCCGACATACTTATTCTCTCTTCTGTCTTAATACATATATTTTTCACAACCCTAGAAGTTTTTCGCTACTAATAATAACAATAATAAATAATGTTTTGCTGTCCATCGTTTTACAACCAAGTTACTACGAGCACGTACAAACTTCAAATCGACAGAAACTTTCAGAAAGCGAATCTTTTCTGCCCATCATTTCACAACCTACCAAGTTATATTTACAAATTTACCTACAGCTATGTAAAAACATAGCACCCTGCCTGGTCACATGACTGAGTAAACCAGCCAAATGGTAAACAAAGTTATCCGGGCAGATATCTTTTTTATGAGACCACGGAAGCATCGAAGCAGCCTTCGTTAGCAAAGAAGAATGGTGCCAAAGAAAAGGGGAGAGGAGAAGCGACCGGAAAAGCGCCGGAGTTTCCTCTTGGGATGATATATATAACAAAACTAGTGGCTCTCGGGCCAGCCTCTCGTTAAAAATGATTTCGGAAGGATGTCGGGCGTAACAATTTAAGATCAACTGGTAGTATCGTCGGGCTGGGTGTCTCGGTACTCCTCGCTCTCCCTGTGGACGAGGACGTGAACGACCGTGGCGGCGGATTGTCGTCTAAGGAGTGCCGGCCTCGTCGGCGGCGCCGAGTTCTCTGGACTAGGTTCCGTGACGAGTATGCTTACGTCGGTCGATTCGATTGGCAGCGGAACTGGTTCGGGAGCTGGTTGATGTTTCTTTCGAAGGCTACCGCAACGTCTGCTAAATGCTTCTTTGATGTCACGGTGCAACGTGTTTAGGGAGAGCGTCGTCGCGCTCGGCGGGAGCGATCTGCGCTTCGCAGGAAGACTTGGTACTTCCTCGTCGGGGTAACTCTCGACGGCGTCTTGCCGGCCAAGGGTCGGACCACCGATCGATCTACAAAAATCATTTTTTATTTTTAGGCAACGACAATGAATACCTGACCACGAAACGCCATCGCACAGTGCTGCGACTCGAGGTGCTAGCTGGACAAACCCTTCTTTATGACTACTCATACAAAGTGTGCGGTGGTGTGCGGATATTAGAAATATCACCCTTATAGATTTTTCTGCTTCTTCGCATAACGTATCTACCCAGTCAGCTAGGCCGATCTCGAGTAGATATCGAGCACAGCCTGCAAGCGTACGATGCCAGCAGATGGCGACATTATGCTGGCAGAACGCTGCTCGAAGCTAAGGTTGCTCGGAATCTGCTCGATTTCGAACAGCGCACTCTGCCTCATCTGCCTATACTTATTGTTGCGCAGATGCCTGGCATTCTGCTGGCAGAAGCTGCGGGCAGTACGCAGGCAGCTCGGTCTTGGATTCTGCCTGCTTTTAAGAGGACAGCACGGTCGCACTAATGTGGCAAATGCCGTTATACAGGGCAGATCGCACTAATATTAGTGCCACCGACGAGAATACCTGCGTACTGCCCGCAGCTTCTGCCGGGCAAATGCCGCGTCGTTCTGTCAGCAGAAACCGATACTTATGCGCGCACGCAGATGCCCGTCCAAAATCGAGCATTTTGCTTACTGGGATACACGATTTCTCCAAAACATATTTATACAATCCATTAAGACGATTGTCTTTACGAAAATTCCTCCAAACTTTCAAAAATTCCGATCGTGAAATAATGAACACTGTCGCTAAAAATATAAATATGGTAAAATGGTTTTTAAAATTTACACGAAAAGAAACTTTAAACTCTACTCTAATGCTACCAACAGGAATTTTTCCGTGTATTGGCGTTTATTGCCTACTCTGAGCTTGTTGAATATTGTATACATGCATAACCTTCATAATATATAATTAATGGAATTAATTAAGATAATAAAACGTACTTTCGCTGTTAGTTTCCATTATAAAAATTTACTTTATAATATAGAAAAGTAAGTACAAAACGTAATTTAAAAATATCGATTTATATTAATTAGATATAGATATAAGAGCTTCTATGGACCACCTTACAAAATGTAGGAAAATATGAATTCAAAAGGTTTACACAGTTCTGTCGATAAAAAAAGACTCTTTTATTTGTTGCGAATTAGTTATCTGCACATTTTCGAATAATAATTGTAAATAGAAAGAGAAGACGTTCACATTTCACATCTCTACCGCGTTGTATTGTGGACAGAAGACCTTATATATTTTACATGCGCGTGCGTATGTAAGATTAGAAACGAAATACCCGCGTTTTGTCAAGACCTAACCAGCAATGCGCATGCGCCGGTTCTGTTATTATGAATTATTACGAACATAGAAATTTGCAGATTTTTAGAGATCCAATTTCTAGCGTACATGCGTCAGTAAATATTTCCACTGTAAACGTAACTCTAGCAATAGCTAGTAGCTCAACTTTCTTACATATTTATAAATTTGTTTTGAATTAGCACGCATGCGCAATCAGAAATTAGTACTTACCGACGCATGCGCGGTGGAGATTGGTTTTCGAGAAGCGCGAGAATTTCGTCTGTTAGACTTGCGTACGTATGCATACTGGTGGTGTTATGTCTGCACAACCAGTGATGATGAGATCAGTGATCAGATATGTGACCAGTGATAAGATACGGGACGGGTTTTTTCGTTACAGTAGTATGCAGAGTGTTCAACTCCAGGTTGTTGTTAATAACTAAATAACGAAGCCGATATCGCAATGTTTTTATTCTTTATTTTCGACTTATATTGCTACGGAGAACCACTCTTTCAATTTTCTCCCACCTGTAGTCGAACATCCTATGTAAATACTAAAACCCGTAAATAGTAGATAGTAAAACCTGTCCCACGTATCATCATTGTGTGCAACCACCGACTAGGTATAAGGATACGTATCATCCAATGTACTTTTGCGGCCCACTTTTCGGGGGACACGTAACCCCATTACCATTTTCATTTCACGCGATTTAGACGAGTTTATGCGAGAATCTTCGTGCCACAAATAAATAAATAAGTCTATTTCTGTTCTGAATCGTTGTTTCGCGTGCTGGATCGCTTCATTTGCATGCGAATAGGCGAAATGAAAATGGTAATGGGGCTACGTGGCCCCCGAAAAGTGGACCGCAAGAATACATTGAATGATAGGTCTATCCTTATACATAGTCGGTGGTGCAACGTAGAAGTATAGGGCTGCCAAATGAGGTCGAAAAGAGACAGAGGTTATGAAGCATACCTGGTTTGTAGATCGGAGGATGTAGGGCTAGCAACGGAGGCCCCAGCAAACGATTGTTGTTCCGTCGTCGGCGAGGGACGGGATACGGTCAGAGCGGGAGGAGGCAGGTCCTCATGAGTACCGGTGGCGCCGGAGAGTAACAGCAAAGGCAAATTCGGAAAAATCCACGCTGAGGCGGTACCGAGCTCGCTGAGATCGCTGGCGTCGCTGGCCCTCGAGGACTTGCGGCTACTGGCTCGGCTGCCTCTGTGCACGTGAAGGAAAGCCGACACCTTGCCACTCCATCCACCCCCGCCCCTACCCTCATTCCCAACACCGGGACTCGACGTTTGTGTTTGCGAGTCCACCTCCTGGGCCATTCTCTCGCGCTCCTTCTTCGCTCTACAATGATAACACACAGCTCTACCTTATCAGGATAGGAATGATGTAGGGGAAAAAAGTAGCCTAATTAGAGCTGTGACTTATGAGATACTCGGGTAAACGAAAATTATCCGCGTACCCGGGTCTCTCATGAGATAGTATGTGTATTTTACGAGGTAGTCGGCTACCCGAGTACTCGGTTATCTCATGAGATAACCTGAATCTTAACTCAAAAATGTATATTTTTTACGACGGAAAATATTGTTACATACTTCTAAACGTAGTTCTCGGCCTGGAAATGCGGATTTCATGTTGCTTTCTTATAGTTTTCCCGTATTCTTCAACATTTCGGCTTTAACCTCGTTGAAGAATTATCAGGCTATCTCATTTCTATCAAAAGTTCTACGGTTTTAACACACAGTTGTCGGTTTGGCCTACTGTACGGTGCGGCCCGCGGCGCGGCGCGGCGGCTCGAATAGTAATAGTTCTAGTAGCAAGTTCTGAGACCTCATGAGATACCCGGATTTTTTTGCTCTACCCGGGTGTCTCATGGGTTCTCGAGTACCCGGGTATCTCATATACTCGGGTAGAGGTACTAGCTCTAAGCCTAACAATATGAAATGGATCATTACTCACGCTATGTATTCTCTAATGGTGCGCTGAATCAATCTGGCTGCCTTGTCCTGTCGCTTCCACATTCTCGTTGAAGAAACAATTTCCAGCTCTTTGCGAGTGGGAAATTGCTTCTTGAACTTGATGTCCATCTGCTCTTGTAGCTTACGGAAGTCCTCGGACTCCTCCACGTGCCCAAGAACGTGCTTGACAAGTGAATGCAGAATGTCCAGACAATGAATCTTGTTGCCTTTCGCAATAGGAAGATTGAAGCTGACCAACGCGACCATGTTGGGCTTCGATATTCCTAATGGCGGGTCTAGGCTCGCTATGAAGTCGCTCAGTTGAGAGAAGTTGATGAATTGTGTTGCGTGTGGATCATATCTACGTTTTGACAGTGATCATCAGGATTAGATATCATGCTTTTACTTCTTTCGCAGGTACGGATGTGGTTCAGCGATACTTACTTGGACCACCGGATGTAGAACATTTCCAGGTCATCCTCAACAATGCCGATCTCCTCTTCTTGATGGGCTTGATTGAAGTTCTCAAGGATAATAGCAATGTACATGTTGATGACGATCATATAATTAATTATGATAAACGAGGTGAAATAGGTTATTGCCAGAAGAGGGTATCCACAGTTCCCGTTCAGTTGACGACTGGTGGGAGTTGGATCACATTCTGGTGGCTGTACCATCAGAGACTCCAGCACGTCGTTCCAGCCGGCAGATGTCATTAATCGAAACAGTAATTGCATGCTTCTACCGAAAGTCTCGAAGTTTACCTGAGAGGACAGAGAAGAGGTTGGAGAACGAGCTGAGCTATGCTGTGAAGACTGCGTTTCTGATGAGGAAATCGTTCTAGGGTCTTCTTACTTTGCCAGGAAGCTAACTTCCTTTCAGAATTTTAGATAAATCAAGTCGAATATTTTAGATTTCAATCAATCGTGAAGGCTAGACGATTGTTTTCGGTGCAGAACGCTTCAGTATATTTTCCTAAATACAACAGTATAGCTTTCTATAATGTTATAAACATTTGAATATCTTAACACTTTATCTACCGGAAGCCTACCAATAGGATTTCCAATAGCTGTGCTGTGCTAAAAGGAAGCTTAATAATCATTATATATGTATAATAATCCTGAGCAAACTATTAGATTAGGTTACTGGGGGTTAGTTGTAGGTTCGCGATCGAAATTGCTACTGCTGACGAAGGAGTTATTCAAAACTCCTTAGTCAAGGACCGTAGACTTTCAATAATTAAGAGATAATCGCCGGTAGATAATGTGTTAATATATGTAATACTCTAATTCTTCGTTGCTTATCAGAACGCAAACTTGTTGGACAGTGTTACCCAAAAAGCGAGGAATTACTCTGAATTCTGCGAAGAAGGTAGGTACAACGAAAATACGCGCCACAGAATCTTCGACCGAGTATCCTGATCATAATAAAATCAAAGACTATAAGAAATCTGATTTTTTCAGGTTTTTAAAATAAGAAGACCCCTTCTCGTTTTCGATGGAATTCCCTACTCACCATATCGTCAAGAGCCCCCTGTTTTCTAACATGTCCGAAGACCGACATGCCAATGATCGCGTAAATGAAGGTAATCAAGGCCAGTAGCGCGCCAATGTTGAACAGCGCCGGAAGACTGACCACCAGAGCGAAGAGCAGCTTGCGAATTCCCTTCGCGGCTTTGATGAGCCTCAAGATTCGACCGATTCTGAACACTCTGACTACTCGGAGGAGCGTCGGGGACACCGGAAAGTCCACCATAATGTCTTCCATCAAGATCCCGAGGATCGAGGCGAGGACCAGCAGAAAGTCGAACAGGTTCCACGGGACCGTGAAATAATGGTAACGAAGTCCTATTATCTTGACGATTGCTTCTAAGCCGAAAACCGTCGTGAAAAACGCATTGGACACTTCGAGGACGAAGAAGATCGGATGCGGCTGATCGTAATGCTCGATCCCCATTGTCAGCATATTCAGGAATATCAAAATGAAAATTGCTATTTCGAATCTGGAAATATCGTAGTCGTATTCAATGCCTTAGCTCTCTTTTTCTCTCCTTCAACCGAAAATCATTGCCTCTACGCTTTTATTTGTTGTGGTGCAAAGGGTGCCAGGATAATAATAATAATAATTATACTTTATCATTGTATGGTGAGACGTGTGCGTTTTAACTTTAGATAGAGATTGATTCATGGAAATTTACCTGCGCGAGTTCGACAGGTCGTAAAACATTGCGAGGATCTGATTCATCGGACGCTTTATCACCTTTTGCGGCTTTTTACGGCCGAGCTTTTTCATGGCAGTGTAGTAGTGCTTTTGACTTTCGGTCAAAAACATTTCTAACACTCCACCTTCATACTGGAAAATAAGCAGAACAATCGGAAAAAGAAGAAATGATTTTTTTTTTGTTTCAAATGTTTTTGATTAGGTGATCTGTGCGTTCCGTACCGCGCGGGTCACCAGTAAGCTACGCTGAAGCTCCCGTTTAGACTGCTCACGGTTTTATATTGATTCTGCAACGGGAAGAAGTGTACTAAATCGTCAAATTATCAAATTTTTGCTAATCAAAGTTTTAATATATATAATTAATATAGATTTTTCCGTTTTACTTTAGATTTAATATGGAAACCGCCCGCTTCAGAATTCTGATAATAACCATCATACTCGAGACTCTAAACATAATTACTAGTGCAGAGCGAGGTATGATTAACCTTTATCCATTTGTGCCGGGATAGAGAATTAACTAAGTCTTGTGGTTGTGTGCATAAGCTTACTATAGTGGAATCTAATATTGTGGGGACAAGCTTTGGTGCTGCTGCAGTTGATACATATTATTGTGATCTTTTCGCGAAGAAAATTTGTTTTCTATAAAGATAATATGTTTATAGAGCCTACAGTTTCCGTTCGTAGTAGTTTCAAACATTTTTAGTATAGGAGAATTTGTTTTCAATTTGTTATTATATAATTTTGATTTCGATCCCCCCAGAATATTATTACTCAAGGCCTTTCTGATGAGATCTAAAAAGAGGTTGTTGTAGGCTTCACAATTAACGTTTATTGCTTCAAAAATTGAATTAGTAAGCTTCAGAATATCTCTGAAGGCTGCATAACGTTTCTTTGAATTTCTGCAAATTATTTCGAATATATTTCCAGGCACTATGGGGTCCCATTGGAACCGCGTAGTTTATCAGCAACCCATGCAACAATTTGTTACAGATTATGATCGCGGCACGGGACGCGCTGTGCAATCTCTTTAATCTCGCCTGTACCGCGCTTACCTTTTTCTTCAACATATTAAAGTTGTCTATAATTACTCCGATAAAGAGGTTCAGTGTAAAAAACGAGCCGCAGACAATGAATATCACAAAGTAGAAATACGCATAAATGTTCGCTTCTCTCTGGGGCTGTTGGTCGACGCCTCTGGCGTCCACCGCGTCCTGCATCACCTCCATCCACCCCTCGAAAGTGGCCACTTGGAAAAGGGCCAGGTAAGCTATCCCAACGTGATCGAAAGTGATCTTACTGTTCTCCCAGGAGTAATTTTTCCTCAAGCAATCGTCTTTCGTGTTTACGATCTAAGAGTCAATTGTTCAACACGTCAGTCCCACTCTCCTTTTATCCTCTAAATTTTCTGTTTTAGCTCTGAGGATCTACAGTAGGACTGATCCTAGTTATACTTGTTGAAGATTCATTATTTTGTACAATTTCGACTATATTACGATGATTGCTAGCATCGCATCGCGAACACCAGCGAAATTACCACAGTTTCAGTCGATATATGTATTTCTGAAGTTTCGATAGAGCGTTTTGTAAGTATTGTACAATGTGAAAATAGTTTTATCTTTAGTTATATAAAATGTTATTAAAAATCTTATCAAAAAGCTATTAGATTAAGATAATGGCTTATAAAAATGCAGTAAAGAGATAATAGTTAGGCCGCATTTGTTTTTTGAAACTGAGTTGAAATTACGAAGATGTTACACATGGAACTATGGTAATTTCCGCGGACCGTATTCAGATTGAACAATCTCTTGACTTCACGGTTTTTAGTTATAAGTGACTTAGTTATTTCTGTAGAGAATCGTGAATATTGTGATTTAAAAGACAGAAGTTCATCTTAATATATCCTTTGTCAGTCCACACAGGTGAGACTTATTTCGTCGACAAGCATGACTAGGCTCACTCTAGTCCACATTGTAGATTCCGCACCATTGAATCATCGAACGCCACTTACCGACACGTCCAACAACTCGCCGTATTCATCGATGCACTTGAAAAACTTCCCGCCGAAAAATTGTACACCCATTATAGAAAATATCAGCCAGAACACGAGACAGACGAGGAGCACGTTGAATATACTGGGTATCGCATACATCAACGCGTTCACTACGATCTAGCAAGAGAAACAGAAGCGATACTTCTAGCCTTTGAAGGGGTATCTACAGGATATCAGGGTCTACCAGCACGGACTCACCCTCATGCCTTGCCATCGGGAGATCGCGCGCAGCGGCCTCAGAGCGCGCAGAGTCCTCAGCGACCTTAACACTTTTAAGTTCTCATTCTCCTCTATCAATAGACTAAAGGTCGACACCTGTTCGAGAAAAGAAAAGAAGAAGTAGCGATTCAGTCGTTGGGGGCAAAGTGGTCTGCCTCTAGACTTCCGGAAGCGCTTCATGCTGCAGTGCGATTAACGTGATTCCTGTAGCTAACGTTCAATGATCGTAGTGGCTTGCAAGCTAACGTAAAAGAATTAAAAGAAGGTGGTGGATATATGTACACGGGGTTGGAAAGTAGAATCTTGAAGCGATCACTGCATCTTGTCTTTCCAAGATATCGGTCATATACTAAACTGCGGATTTTTATGCAAAATAAACGCTATCTGAATCAATCGCCAGATACAAAGGCCACGCAAATATTTACTTCTTCCAACGGGTTAGAAATAATACAACAGTATTTTTGACAGTATTTAACAGTATTGATCATGAATGCACAAAATCCACAGTCTGATCACAACACTGTCCAACAAATTTGAACATTCTTTTGCATTTAATATGGAAGCTAGAGTTTTGTAAATTTAAATCAGTCACACTAACGATCTAACAAATGAATCAAGTTTCTCGAGATCTGTGCCAAGTTGAAATCCTCCAGCTAGATGTGCAAGAGATCGTGGCAGTAATTCCGAAAGCAAACAAAATTTCAAAAGTGTCGATATAATATTGAATAATGTAAATATAATTTATTCATCATATGCAAATTAGTGCACGTCGATTCTAAAATTGTTAATCTTTCGTTAATTCCGCAGGGCTATAAAAATGAAGACCATCCCGAGATCATATCTCTAACAGTTCGTCAACGATCTACTAATTTCTCTACTACGAGAATGGTAATGCCAACAATACATTCGATTATTATGGTATGGACCTTGAGATTACCTGGGTCTTAAAGTTCGTGGTACGAAGGAATGAAATAACATTGAAAATTTCAGAGTCGGGACACCGTGGGTAAACATTCGCAGTCGATCACAGAGGTCTGAATATTTTATGGAGGCTCTAACAAAGCGGCTCCTTGATCAGGAGCGAGAATTGCTATGTATTGACATTCGCCGCGAGGCGGCTCCTCGATTCTGCGTCGCGGCGGCTAGATCAACGGAGGGAGCCGAGGTGTGCGAGATACGAGGCAGATTCGGATGCAGAGTAGCAGCAGCAACAACAAATTGATTTGGCACGTACCTGAGTCCGTAAGGCGCGACGTATACATACACATATACATATACATATACATATACATATACATATACATATACATATACATATGCATATGCATATGCATATAGATATACATACACATATACATATACATATACATGTACATATACATATACATATCCAAAGAATTCAGAAAGAAACGGGTCAAAATGAATGAGAAGAAGACAATAGTGAGAGAAAAGAATCCATGCAGCAACGATGGACGCGACAGCAGCGTTCGTTCAGCCAGCCGCGTA
The DNA here is from genome assembly GCA_028455805.1 of Lasioglossum figueresi. Lineage (NCBI taxonomy): Eukaryota > Metazoa > Arthropoda > Insecta > Hymenoptera > Halictidae > Lasioglossum > Lasioglossum figueresi. The sequence goes on from CM052204.1 coordinate 15,957,059, forward strand.
GCCAGTCACGATTACGCGCGTACGAACAATGCCAATCTTAACGTGGCGGCTCTGGGTTTCTACTTACGAAGACGATTATAAAGTCCAGGATCGTCCAGAAGCTGGTGAAGTACTTGCAGAAGCCAAGGGCCAGCCACTTGAGTAGCATCTCGATACTGAAAAGGGCACAGAAGCCAAGATTGGTCCAATAGAGTATTTTCTTCAAAAAAGGATTGTCATCTAAGTAAATGTCTTCGAAACAGAGCGTTATGGAAGATGCGAAAATAAAAACTAAAATCATCCATTCGAACGCCGGCGTGTCAACCACCGAAAGCACCACGGTGCGTAGGCGGATCCACTTTTTCCCGATGGCGGTCGCGACGCATCGATCGATGCAGCTGCATCTGCACACAAACAACAACGCCTCCATTATTACGATCCCGCAACCGGTCGATAAACGACTGTATTTAAGATCTAGTCGAGTGATTATGAACGCTTGTGTACACTATAGGTACGGGCCACGAGCGGTGTTCGCCCCTGGGGGTGATCGGGATTAGCCCCCCGGGGCAACCGACTTCGGGAGTTGTAATTACATTAGGAAAGGAGAGATTCTCGATCCCGCGGGGTCCAGGAGACTCCTTATGTTGTTATCTGTGTGTATTGCGTATTTAGAGGCGTGCCTCCGTTGACCTTCCTGTACACAATATTCTGACGGGGTGTGGTTTCAGTAACGATCATGCCCCGTAACAGCGAAGACGGGTTACGCATCCCCCAACAAAATTCTAATCCGATCTCGAAACCTTCGCAGTTACAAGATCAACTATCCCAATCCCAAAAACATTTCTTACTTCTGATAGCACTGTCTGGGGAAGCAGTCCTGGGGCTCCTTTCTGCGGTTATGCCTGCCGAATCCGGGGAAGGAACCCATACCGTCTATATATTTTCCCTTGCTGTCCCTCCTCCCACCGACCGTCAGCTCGTCCACGTAGCTGACCAACGCGTGCCAAGGTCGTTTTGGTCCCCGCTCCTCCCGCTTCGGGAACGTCTCTTCCTGACGCAACATGGCCATCCTCTCCTCCGGCGCTTTGCCAACCGAGTACTTCGTCTGATCCTCGTCTCTGCTCTCTTCCGTGTTTGCCTCCTTCGTTTCTGACTGTTTCTCTTGATTATCGACTTTCTCGCAATGCGACTCATCGTCCTTGCATTCATCCGGCTCCTCCCACTCATTCTTGTTCTCCTGCTGATTGTACATGGGGTCATACGTGAATACCGGCTGGTTCAGGCTCTCCTGGTAGGATCTGTTGTACACGTTGTCCTTCGGCAGGCTGAGCACCGTCTCCTGAATGGCGTATTTCGTTTCGCTGTCCGATCTGTCCATCACCTGGCGCACTATCTTCTCTAGCCTAGGGTCCTTGCTCTTGCCCTTCCCTTGGCCCATCCTCGAGCACTTCTTCTTTCTGATGATCGAACGCAGACGGTCGAACGATCTAGCGAGTTTAGAGTCCTCGCCGACCTCCTCCTTTTTCTGTTTCAGCTCCTCCGAGTTGAAGCTGTTGAGCAACAACGCCAAGAAGAGGTTGAGCACCATAAAATTACCCATGACCAACGCAGGTAGGAAGATGGCGAAACAGGTGCCCGGCCCCTCCTCCTGTTCCGCCCGCATACAGTCCCATAGTGGCTCGATCCATTCGCCGCACAGTATGCGGAAGATCATCATGAACGAGTGAAAGAAATCGTTGAAGTTCCACCGGGGCACCGGGTCAGGGTAAAACTTGTCCAACGTGTAATCCTTGCTGAACAATTGCATGCCGATCACAGCGAATATGTATATCACAATCACCAGGACCAGAGTCAGATTACCGAGGGCACCGATCGTCGAGATGATTATGCTCAGGAGAACCTTCATCGTCGTCCAGGACTGCGCCAGCTTTAATACTCGCAATAGCCTTAGTCCTCGTATCACGGAGAGGCCGTCTACCAGCTCAAAGGTCAGATCTATCAGAGACGCCGACACTATTATCAAGTCGAAATTGTTCCACCCATTGGCGAAGAAGTCTTTGCTCAGTGCCAACAGCTTCAGCAAGCATTCGAAGGTGAAGATACTGGTGAACACTTTATTACCGATGTTTAGAGCCTGTCGGATCGATTCGCTCATCCCATGGTGCTCCATCGCCAGGAAACCGGTGTTCAGCACGATGCACAGTGTGATCGTCAGCTCAAACAGCGGGTCTCTCACTACCTGAATTAGAGCTATTCGTCAGTCAAAAGTAGAGTTACTCATAATTCATGTTACACACTTTAAATCAGAATCACTTTTTTTTTTAATGAACGGATTAAACAACTTCAGGTTTTGTGATGCAAATTTTGGAAAATTTGCGTTTAGAAAAAAGTAATGCTGATTTAAAGTGTGTGTTATCAATTATGAGATTGACTGTATATTAAAGCTGTAGCTTTTCAAGCGCAGGCAGCAATTCTTCGATTACACTGTCCAACAAATTTCAACTTTTTTTGGTTATTTTCCGCTGGACCCTTATTTTTTTATATAAATTGAAAAATATCCTCAAAAATGGGTGCAAAAGTGGTGTCTCTCCGTCTTTAATCGTTGTTCAAACATGTTTAAACAATCATAATGTATTAATATTGGATATCGCTGTATTCGGGAAAGTCTACAGAATCTTTTGATTTTCAAAGTTGAAAAATATGTCTTTTGTTTAAACTCAATTTTCTCAAAAACTCTGCGTATAGGAGAAAAATTAAGGTCAGATTCGGAATCAGCGCGAAAAACTCTATAAGAATCGCATAGTGGAAAACGAAATAATTTTTGGCTGTTGGACAATGTTATTATCGTTCGGTATTCGTTTATAGATGCATAAGATTCTCGAAAAGAAGGAAATTTACCCGTGAACATTTTTTAATATTAATCTTTACTATTGTAATCCATTTTTTTACGTTCTTTAATTTACCACATTCCTTTCTCAACAAATATCGAACCAGACTCGGAACCGTTTGCTATTGAACGCGTATGTCCCTCGACCTCGCGTTTACCTTCTCGGTACCTACCTTGTATAGGCAGTTCTGAAACCGCAACCAGCCCTCGTAATCGATGCAACACTGTATGCATTTCTCGCAATTACGATCGGGAAGATCATCTGTATAGAAAAAGAAATGGGAAGCAATAAATTGATATGTACGAATGTAAAATATCTATACAGGGTGTACCAAAATTCCTTCAACATCCGGAAATGGGAGGTTCCTGAGATCATTTGAAGCAACATTTTCCTTTGCAAAAATGGCGTTCGCGGCTTTGCTAACGAGTTATTAATCAGTTAACTGCGTTCGACGTGTATACACGTCAATCCAGAACTCTATTGCGGTGCAATAACAATAACCTTTTCAAGAATGAATTGTTAATTTTTTATCAAATAAAACTGTAATCCTTCCTCGTGTTTCGTAAAATTTATAGTAGGACCATTTGCTCTGCGTTCGACGTGTATACTTGTCATTGCTTGATTTTAATTCCGCACTCAGTCGTGGATTTTTAAAACT
>CM052204.1:15960683-15991799 GCA_028455805.1 Lasioglossum figueresi
GGATTTTTAAAACTAAATTCCGCAGTTAAGAAGTTAACGAAAAACACGGAACAATCAGAGCGCGACCTACACACGTGTTAGCACAGTCGGCCAATTGGCAGTTGGCGCGCCGGGCTGACTGTGCTAACACTCGTCTAGGTCGCGTTCTGATTGGTCCGTGTTTTTCGTTAATAATTCCTTAACAAAGCCACGGACGCCATTTTTGCAAACGAAAATGTTGCTTCAAATGATCTGAGGAACCTCCCATTTCCGCATATTGAACGAATTTTGGGACACCCTGTATGAAACAATAGTTGCTAGTAAATGCAAAGACTGTGCAAAGGGAGTTATCTGTATTTTAATTAACAGACTGCGGATCTTTATGCATTTACAGTAAAGTCGCGTTTACTGTCCGTCAGCCTGTGTTCTGCACGGACAGTGATCGCATACCGATGTTATATTTTTATGACAAAAAAGGTTTTCAAAAGAAAACCGAACGTAGAGAAGGACAGCATGACAGTGGAGGGGGTAGGCACTGGACAGTGATCGCGTACACGATCGCGGACAGTAAACGCGACTTTACTGTATAGTAAAATTCAGTAGATGAAATTTAAAATTGTTGGAAAATTTAAAAAATTAGAGATGTCAATGTATGATTTCTCCTCAATTAAAATCGTTAAGGAAATAAATAACATCCAATTTGGCTTCCATTTCTTGCAATCGACGCAGGCGATTTTTATATTGCATAAAGATCCGCAGTCTAATAAATTAGTAAGTATGCGTATAATAAAGTATAATCTTTTCTTGCGATCTAAATGCGTTTTTTTTTATTATTCTTACCTAATATAACAATATGCGACAAATACTCGGGCGGCAGGGTGTACATTTGTTTCTTCGTTTTGACGCCGTTGCACTTGAACACCCTGATCTCTCGCGTGGTCCCGGGACCACCGGGAACGTTCGTGGCAGCTCGTAGGTATCCGGAACGCGTCGGCAGTGGTTTTTCTCGTTCGCTTTCGACGTCAGCCTCTGTATCGTTGCCGTTCCTTCCTCTTGTCCGGCTATGTTCGTGCTCGGCATTCACGTTCGCGTTGCTGTTGCTGGCTCCCTTCTCCTGCCAGTCGGCCCTCTCCCTATTATCACGCTTGTCATGCTCTTCCACCGAGGTGACGTCGTCAGCGTCGTGGTCATCGACCACCCCCGAGTCGTCCAACGACGACTGCTGGTTGCTATTGTTGCTCGCCTGTCTCGAGTGTAGCATCCCCCGATTTGGAGCCAGCCTGTGAACCGTGCTGTTCTCCGCTGTTCGCGGGCTGACATTCTGCAGGAGCAAGTGGGACGGTCGAACAGTCGAATGCCTCGGACTTGGACTCGGACTTGGCGTCACCGACCTGCTCAATCAAAATATCACAAGTGTTTGTTAATTTCCACCGATGTTTAACTTTCTTGTTAGGTCGGTGACCGTGGTGAGAATAGTGGTGAGAATAGTGGTGAGAATAGTGGAAGCTAATCTATTGAAGATAATGAAGATGAAGGTTCAGTGATCCAAATATGACACTGGCAACTGCGGTCAGGGACCTAATGAAGATAATGGGAGACTGCAGGCTGCGGTCAGGGACCTAATGAAGATAATGGGAGACTGCAGACTGCGGTCAGTGACCTAATGAAGATAGTGGGAGACTGCAGACTGCGGTCAGTGACCTAATGAAGATAATGGGAGACTGCAGACTGCGGTCAGTGACCTATTGAACTGGCGGACTGAAATGCTGATATATTTTTTTTAATGAACACACCTGCTCGCTACAGAACCAGTCTTCTCCTGTCCGGCCGCGCCAGTCCCAGCATTGCTTCTTCCACGTTTTCTTCTTCGCGTCTTCTTGCGTGTGTAGCTACTTAGAATAACACCTTTCCTAGCATCCAACTTTTTCTGTTTCTCCTTGGCAAGCGTCTTCACGTTGATCTTTGTCGGGTCGAAACTAAACGTCGAGTCCTCGCGATGGTCGGTTAAATCTTTTCTTCGTTCCTATTAAAGAATAGCACTGTGTAACTTCTAACTGTGGCTTCGATGAAAACGTTTCGAACAATTAAAAAACCGTTATTATGTGCAATTTATAAGTACTATCAGCATGCTCAGAAAATTCCACATATTTCAATACGGAATGGTACAGAGACAATATAAATAAATAATAAAATTCTATTATCGAAGATTAAAAATGTAGAATTTTGGTACATGTCGATAGTAAACCGACAGATTTATTCCAGAATTCTTGCGTGCGACTCGACGAAGAAAATAAACCAAAATCAGATAATTCGATTTTTCTCTCCTGCCACCCTTTCAATCGAGGTAAAGGGTTGAAATGTAATAAAAACTGTTTCTTTTCAGGAAGCTATCGAACCGTTCGGTTTAATTTAGTTCAAGGCCGCTCTTGCCTCCCTTATACAAGTTCCATTATTTGGGTTGTACAACAATTTTATCCGACATTTCCAAAATTTTTTAGACCTTTTTTATAAATTCGTGCATCAATTCAAATTTATTTCATTGATCAAAATTTTACTTTCGGTTTCTGAGTATTATTTCCAATATTTCAGTTGCAAAAGATGTGATTGCTTGTTCGTGGAGAGATATATTGTTGTTCTGGAAATTTGATGACAGTTATTTTGTTAATTATCGTTAATACCTCGTTTGTAATTTCAGCTTCCTCTTCATAACTCAGCGCGACAACAGCGAGCATCAAGTTAATTAAGTAAAACGAGCCGAAAAACACGACCACCGTGAAGAACGAGACGCTGATAGGTCCGCACGCCGACAACACCTATGCAATCATCATACAGAGTCACTGAATACATGTTCCAAAATAATAATAATTAGTAGATTGCTGATCTTAATGCAAAGTAGAAACAATATTAGGATTTATCTAACTATAGATCTGATAGTTTTTCACATTAATATACACCACAAATGCAGAAAAGCCTCAATCCAATAATTATATTCGTAATAGCTAACATGTCATGGTAAAAAGTAGCCAAACAAACGGCTAAACATGAACACCAGTACAAGGTGTCGAGAAAGCATATAGTCACCTGTGCTAGGGATGATTTTTCACATATGTATTGGATGAACATTTGTAGAAAAAGATCTCATAGAACTGTTTACAACTGTGATAATTAATTTTATAATGTATTTTTATTTGATATTGATTCGATCAGTGATCGCAGTTGGTCACTGATCACGGCTCATAGTGTTTTCTAGGTCAGTGGCCACAGTTGGTCACTTATCACGGCTTATAGTGTCTTCTAGGTCAGTGACCATGGCTTTTAGGGATCTCTAGGTCACTGATCACGGTTCATACTGTTCTTTAGGTCAGTCAGCTTGGAATGTTCTTTAGGTCATTGACTATACTGCTTCTGGCCGATGGGACTTCTCTAAGATATCCCAACGCTATCGATAAGTAGAACATGTTGACGTAAAAAGAATTGAATTTACATCGTTGTAAACAGCTACTGCAAACGGTTTTTCTGGACAGGTGTCCATCCAAGATAGTGTCTACATTATGCGAATAGTCTGTACTTATAAAACGATGGTTGATTACTACTTATTGGTCCAGATCAGGCGAGATACCTTATTGTAGACGTCTTCCCAGTAATCCAGAGTAATTAGCTGGAACGTGGTGAGCATGGACCATAGGAAATTATCGAAGTTCGTGTAGCCGTGGTTTGGATTCGGGCCAACGCAAAGGCAGATGTAGCTCTCGTTGCAATGTCTGCGGAGGCAAAGTTTCGCCGTGTTAAAACCGAGATGTCATTCGAGAGGCAACCGTGAGAGATAACAAACGAAGTTTAGCAAACCTGGCGCCGGTCGCGTTGCCGCAAATTATCGGCTCCTCGTCCTCGTCGAATGCCCAGTTGGATGAGTTCCAAGTCCACCTGTGGACGCCGGAAAGTATCGTCTAAGGTTAATGCCTTTCGAGAGACTCGACTCGAGTCGACTCGAGGCTCTATCATGCCTGGTCGATACACACGAATGTGTCGCAACAGGGTGCAAAGAATCGCCGTGCCAATGTTTCCGAGCACGTACCACGCTCGTCAAAATAAGAGTGGCTTAATGGACCTGACTACAAGTATTCTTCACTCGGGAAACCTGTTTTTCAACGGCGGACGTACCCAAGAGACGGCCACCGATCTCGATGCGACTTTTCTACTAGATATATTGGTGAAAATGGGACTTATTTCGTGGAACTGTAACGCTCCCGACTGCAAGACGCATGGGATAGTCATATAATAATCAGAATAAGACGCAACTACAATAATAATATAAACGTGGTGATCTGACAACTTCAATGTGACATCGGCAATGTTAAGTTCCTAGAATTTTTTAAAAATAGATTTTGCTGTCCAAAATTCTGTGCTATTAGGTACAATGTTCATGAATTGTTTCGTAATTTTTTGTTGAACAGAACAGAAGAAATAGAGCACGGTTCATTGAAATAGTGTTGACCCTATAACTACCCTTGCTACACAGTTCTCCTTGAGGGCCCTATGGTATGGTACGATGAAAGATCAATCTGGTTTTAGGAACAAATTTGACCACTTTATCCGGCTATATCTTTGCAATTTGTTCAATCCCTTCTTTTACGAAGAGAGGCAACATTTAACATGCTGTAACTATGCAAAAAGAAAATGGGGCGATTTTCTGACTCTATATCTCGAGAATATTTTATTTAACGATTGTTCGATTCTTATTAACTGAAGTACCATTACTATTAATATTAATGTGTTTTTGAAAAATAATACATACTCGTTCCAGTCGATCTGCGTGTTATTCAACTCAAAAGTCTTTACGCATTTGTTCCGAAGCTCCCCCATATAAACTTGTAGTGCGAACAACGCAAAAACCATCAGGCAAAAGATAGTGAGCGTCATGACCTCGGCTAGCTGCTTAAAACTATGTAGTAACGCGTTGATGATGGTTTTTAAACCTGGAACCACACAAAACAGTCAGTACATCAATAACAAAATAAACAGCTAATTATTTTATAATTAATTGTTATCTTCTATTTATTACACTATTAAATTACACGAAATACTGTCTTGTATTCTCTAATTTATTTGGAAATCCTTTGATTTAAAATTCGATCACACGAATGAAATCAAAAGTATTTACGACCATTCAAAATATTCACGCTAAAAATGATAAAACTCAAGCGCATATTAAATACACTTCTGAAAATACAAGTATTTTCCGAAACTATACTATAAAATACACAATACACTGTGAAAATATTTCAAATAGTATTTACAGTAACATTAATAATAACTTTTTTCGTTCAAACAGCGTTTTACCGAGAACTGCGTGGCACGATATTATCTTCATAATATTCGATATTTCACAGCTGTTCCTACATGTCTTTATGAACAGCGAGTGCATATAAGTATAGTTACCAGTTCGCACAGTAGTTCCCGTAAATTAGGCCGTAAAAATCGATACCCCCATAGAGGTATGTGTGTTGGTCAGCCTCGTTGTTTCCAAATAAAATACAGACACAAATAGCTTGTACTATAATAGATATAAAGATCTGTTACCAGGCATAATTGATACGGTCTTCAGCGCTCTGAGCACCCTAAATGTCCTCAAGCCAGCCAGGTTGCCCACCTCCATGCCTATGGTGGCGTATCCGCTGGTGATCACCACGAAATCCAGCCAGTTCCACGGATTCCGCAGGTACGTGTACTTATTCAGCGCAAATCCCTTTGCTATCGATTTGATCACCATTTCGGCTGTGTATATAGCTAGGAATATATATCTGCAAGAAAGAGAGAGAGCCACGTCGCCACGGCCGTCTTCGGTAAATATAATGCTCCACTTGAGCACCCACGAGCACCCCGAGCACTTGACTTTCTAACTAAATGAATTTTCTGCGCCGAGACTACAACGTTCAAGTGACGTTTTCACTACCTCCACCGGCAGAATAAAATTTTATTCCAGCTATAGCGAAGACTCTCGGAACAATGCGCTCGATATCAGATTTGAAGGATTGTTAAAGAGAGAGAGAGATGGAGAGAGAGAGAGAGAAATAGAGAGAAATAGAGAGAGGCATTTCAAGAGAAATGATTTTCAATTATATTGTAACTTTGTGAACAAGAATCGGAGGACAATATGCTGTCAGCTGCTGGAAAGAAGTCTCTCGCGGGACGACACAGAGCCAACAGAAGACCTGCCTCTTCTTAATCTGATTCGTTCGCATTGTCACTTTGACCACCGGGAAAATTATAAGCGGCTGACGGCCAATCAGGCTCGCGTTTCTTCTAGCCGACTTATATCTTGCTGGCCGGAATACCTAAGCTCAAATCAAGGGGCGAGGTCTCTACTTTCAACCCCATGAATTGTATCTTTTTTAATCGTGTCAAAAGCAACTATGAATTTTCAATCTCATCATTTACAAAGTTTAAAATACTGTTAAATAGACTGTCAATGTTTGACCCATTCTAACTCTGTGAAAAGGAATAAGGGGATCATACCTTATTTTCAAGGGTCTCCACTTTCACCCCCAGAAATTCCTTTCTTCAGAAATGTAAAAAATGTGAATTTCACTTTTTACAATTTCTTCTGCATTTCTGCATTTATCAAGATTGATACTTCGACTGCCACGTCAAACATACACGCCTGACACTATTCGTTCGCCAACTTGAAAATCAATTTTTGTTACAATATATTAAGGAAACTAAACTGTGTTAATATCGACAAGGTATAAGAAGGTTACGACAGTAATTGTTGCATAATTGATGAACTGTGGATCTTCATGGAAAATTGAAATTTATCCACCTCAATTGGAACAAACAGATTTTAGGTAGAAACGTACTTCTTAAGCATTTTAATAAGTTCTGAATAATATAACAGTATTTTAAAATTCTTCTAATGTTTTTACTATTTTATAAAATACTATAATTGTATAAAATCCGCAGTTTAATTATTAAACAAGTTGCTCCGATTTTGTGTAACTTTTACGAGCACTGCTGTAACAGTGGCATTGATGTTTGATTTGTCATAACTTTGTGAAGAAAAATGGCATCGCTATCTACCCAGGCTTATTTTAAAAGGTGAAGCCAATACTTTCATTGCCACGTGTTACCTATCTTTGATGTCGAGAGAATTGCTTGTAAATTTTATTTTTTCCACACTCCACATTTATCAAGATTGAAAAGTCGTTCGATTCAACGTTGATGTTTGAGATTCTGTAATTTTCTTAAAAGGAATCGTACGATCGCGTCTCTGCTTTTTACACCCCTAAGTTATTTTTTCAAGGTTTTTACAACGGACTGCGAACGAAAGAGATGTGTCGAGTAATTTGGTACATGTCTATGCTATTGCAATTTTGTGAGCGAGATCGAATGGCAATCTGCCCACGTTTATTTAAAGGGCGGAACCTCAACTTTCAAGAACCCTAAATCGATATTTCAGATATACTTCCGAGACACGCGCTGGAAAGAGACGATAATACCGATTGTACCATGAGAAATGTTACTATCGATATGCGAGTTCACATAATTTGTTATTTTAATTTAAATAGATCCGTTAGATTATCACGGAATTAAACAATCGTGGTTTTTTAAATACCATTTTGTTGCAGTTCGAACGCGAGCAGTGGCGCATTCGAACAACTGTCGGCTCAGAAGCACTCTAACGGCGAAGTATAGTTTAGAAGTTATTAGAGTGGTAAAACCACTTACGAGGCGTTCAGGTGATTAGCCTATAGCCTAAGTCGAAGAAATAAGTAGGGCAAAACAAATGCTAAAGGTGGACAAATCGGATAAACACTTGGCCGCAACATGTCGCCTTTCAATCGGTTCTTTCGGAAAGGACGTGGCTATTCGACAATTATTTTTTACTGTCCAACCCCTCAATCTATGATAAAAATATATTTATACGTTCAAACGATGGTTGTAGAGCATGCTTGTATTTTTTTTATAATAATCTTTTCCCTGGTAGCACGTCAAAAAAAATTCTTAAAGTTGCTGTTTGAACAATTCAATTACTTCAGCGGAACAGGAAATATAAAAACGCTATTAATTTTTGTTGATACACGCGATTCCCAGCATTCGACCGATCTGCACGTGCCATAAGTGCATAATGCATAAAGATCCGCAGTACGCCGATCGTAATCTATAATTACACAGTATATAAACTACAATTTAGCCAGATATGGACTGTTCGGATAATAGAACATTCCGGTGATAGAACGTTTCGATAACGAACCGTTTGATAATGTTCTGATAGTGGAGGATCTGCTTGGATCTACAAATTCACTACCAGATTAATGAAAAAGATTAAACGAATTTAGTAATCAAATTTTTGGCTGTCGTTTAATCAAAATAATATCATTAATTTTGCGGAAATTGTAAGGTGAAAATACGATTACAGTGATTGCTACTTTAACCCTGTTACATTCTAAAAATCCTAATAAAGCGTATTTCATTTGAATATAACGAAATAAAAATTAATTTCTAAAAATAAAATTCTTCATAATGATCCTTAGACTCGTTGCGTTGAAAAAAAATGATCAATATTGTTTTTTTTTGTAAGCGATCCGAAGCTCTCGAGAATTCGAGAAAACTTTCGACTAACTAACAAATATTTTTCCTTGTTCAAATGGAGGTTGAGAAATGTGAATCTATTATTTTTCTAACGATTCTCTCAATTGTTGCCCAGCTAGGATTATTCCTGTGAAAAATGGCCAAGCGTACGGATGCTCGTGGGCGATGGGGCTGACTAATTAAGTTGAACTGTTAATTGAGCTTACTCTGCTTCCTCGATGGTTTCCGTCATGGCGAGGAAGGCACAATTTAATATTATCGTAGCCATGACCATGTAATCGAAGTACTGATTCGTACTTAGGAAGATACAATACCGTCTTATAGGATTCCACGGTGAGAATATGAACCAACTGTTCGTCGCTGTGAACCTATGGATGTAGTTCTTACGAAATCTCTTCGAGACCACGCAAAACGTCTGGAACAGAGAGAAAAAGAACCATCGGGCCGCTATTAGTCCTCTCGAAAAGCATTTAGAGCGTGTTTAGTTGGTCACGTGACGAAAACAAAGAAATTTCGTGGGTGCACAAGAAAATCGTTCCGAATTAACCGCGTTTTCCATCGTGAAAACGTATTTAACATGAAAATATTTCTTACTCGGCGATATTTTAATGTACAATTAATAAACAAGTACTTACTAATAGTTCATTCATAAAAAAGTTTCATATCATTTCATTAGATTAATTGTAAAAGCATTAGACAATGTAAACATTTAATAGAAATATCAATTTCTAAGCAATTGTTTAAATAATAATCAGTAAAAGAATTTTATTATAAAATGATTCGCTTTAATTCATTAATATTGTTCTTATCAATTACTAATACGGAAACAATTTAAATATATTAACGAATTTTTTGTCATCTTCTGAATAATTTTTGAAAAATTGAATTCAAATTATGAATTTTTCATCGACCATACACGGTGTCTCAAAATTCCTTCAACATGCGGAAATAGGAGGATCCTGGGATCATTTGAAGCAACATTTTCCTTTGCAAACATTCGCTTCGCGGTTTTGTTAAGGAGTTATTAACAAAAAACACGGACCAATCAAAGCGCGACCTAGACGCGTGTTAGCATAGTCGGCCAATTGACAGTTGGCGCGCCGGGCCGACTGTGCAAACACGCATCTAGGTCGCACTTTGATTGGTCCGTGTTTTTCGTTAATAACTCCTTGACAAAGCCACGGACGCCATTTTTGCAAAGGATAATGTTGCTTCAAATGATCTCACGAACCTCCCATTTCCGGATGTTGATAGAATTTTGAGACACCCTGTATAATATTATAGATATTGATCATATGTATATATTCTCATTTTGTGAATAATTATAATATGTACTGGTACAGTACATTCATTTTTATAATAGTAATATATAAAATATGTAATGTGATTGTATGTATCATTTTGTAATGATATTTTACAATCTTATATGTATACTCGTACATATGATTGAATGAGTTACAAATGCGATGTATGAACAATTTTTGCACAATCAAAATTCTTTCATAGACGATTGCAAAACCAACCTCAGCTGTTATATATTTACTTTCATATCGATGAAGTGATTAAAATTATGCAATATTTTCGTTTCATTTGAATCTATTAATTACTTCGTTCACACACACAGACACACACACAAAATACCCACTCCAATCTCACTAATTTGATAATTAAAAACAAAGAAGCACGTACCGTATTATACGTCAACAAAAAATGGTTCTGTATTCGTACAATGGAATTGGTTAAAATCCTTTTAAATTAAATTAAATTTTAAATTTTGTAAATGTCTAATTACTAAGCTTGTAATAATAAAATGTTGTATTCTGAATTAATAAACTTTAAATTCTGTAAAATATACGGGTTTCGAACTCGTGATATTAAAATCTGAAATTTTTCATTCAGAAAATTTCTATAAAATGAATTTTTTGTTTAAATTTAAGACTCGGTATAGCGACCGTCGAAAATTATTTGCGAGATTAGGGTTCATTTATCAGCCTCGCCGCTAAACTAAACAAAAAATTCGCACGACGACGCTTGCCGCTCCGTGTCAAGGCCGCGATTAATGATTAATAAAAAGCCTCGTTGGTAGATTGACCCACCGGTGGCCATCGCATCGTTCCCTAAATTTTTCTTTAAAACAGAAAGAAAAGAAAAACAAAAGTCTATTTTTGTGGCATTCATCGTCTTTTAACATTAAAACTGCTCTCCAACGACTGAACGTTTCACAGACACATTCATAACTATCATACACGGTATCTACGTAAAAAATAACGTTGTCAACGAACAATAAAACTTTTCAACGCGACCCATTGTTTTCGAGATAATCGACTGTAAACATCGTGGATGCACTAGTTATTGTTTCAAAGAGATATTCAAAGTCAATTTTCTCGAAAACGAACCCTCCTCGTGACACCAATTTCTCATGGAGGATCACCATGAATTTCGATTTTAGCCTGAGCTATTCCCTAAGTGGTGTGAAAAAAACAAATAAGTGTCTCTGTAGACGTAAAATTTAATATTTTCACGAGATATACTGTGTGACAATATAATTAAACTGCGAATGTTAGGCATTTATAAATTGCAATTATAAAGAATTAAAAATATCAGGGTTTAAAGTTATTAACCCCTCGCGCTATAACATCAAGTCCATTAACAATATCTAGCAAATATATTATTAATATCGAAAGTTCAATTCTAAAACGAATAATAAAATTTTATCATATGACGCTTTCTTTTCGAGGAAATCGATTTTGAAGATGCGTCAAGTTCGCATGCTTAGCATTTGTACAATGTAGAACCGGTGCGGTGGGTCACGAACAGACGCATCAAACGATTCCTATTCAATAGCAAGTGTGGTCGCCAGATTTTCAAACCTGATTTTCTCGTAAGCAAAGCCTCGTATAAAGAAATTTTATTCTACACTTTCGTCTAACTTTTTGTATGTAGAATCACTCCGTTTTCGGTTGCACCACCCTGTATAGGCATATGATAAATACGGACTTTCTTCTTCCAAGAAATTATATACGACAAAGAATTTCTAATCAAAATGTAACCATAAAAATAAACACAGTGCAAGCGGTTAATGAAAAACATTTATTTCTGTATCTTGTAAGAATAGAAGCAGGGAAGAGAGCGGTCAGATTTGAGGAGAAAATAAGAAAGGAGGAAAACCGAAAGATACCGAAGGAATGTTGGAGAGAAAGAAGAAAGGACGAAGAAGAGGGAAAACTAGATAGATGGGGAGAGGAAAGAAAAAGGTATTTCTGGCGATGCGGTTTGGGGACGGTAGAGGTGGCTACATTGAGAGAAGAAGGAGAAGAAACAATAGAGGAGAGAGTGATATGTAGGGATAGGGAGGTTCAAGAGCAGGAAAGGATAGAGAAGGTATGGAAATCAAGAAGCGTTCCCAGGTTCAAAGAAATAAGAACGGTGGGGAGACCGAGATACTTGACAGGAAAAAGGGGAAGAAAAGGGGATAGCGTGACGATAGTACCAAGACTGAGGTGCGGCAACGAAGAAAGGGCAAACAAATTCTGGGAAAAAGAAGGGAAGAAAGTATGCAGGATGTGCAGAGGAGAGGAGGAGACGCTGGAACATCTCGTAGAGAGATGCAGGGAGATGGAAGAAATAGAAGGAAAAATAGAAGAAATCTTGGATGAAAAGGGGAAAGGAGCAAAATGGGGCAGGAAGCTAAAAGAAAAAAGAGAAAGGGTAGAGGAAAAGGAAAGGGAGGAGTGGGAGAATTCAATTAAAATAAACAGTATGGAAATAGCGAAGGACATGGAGGGTAAGGAGGGAAAAGGATAAAATGTAGAGGGGATTAAATTAAGGATTGTATATCGGGGGGGGGGGTAGGTATACAATGTAAATAATAGATTAAGATAGGGAGAAGAAAATGTAAAGGTTTAAAGAATGGAGAAAGGAAGGAAGGAGAGAGAAATGTAACGCCGAAAGGCATATATTTATGAATAAAGATTATTTCTGTATCTTGTAATTGACACTATTTTTATTTTGCATAAAAATCCGCAGTCATATTGCTGTGTAGTAATATTGTTGCATATAGTAATATTTGTATACTATAGTAATATTGTTATGTAGTAATACATATTGTACTATTTTCATACAGCCATATTGTTATGATTGTTTTTTCTAAATGATTTATAGAGTAGCGAGATGAAACGGAAATAAAATTGGTGTGCGAAGATCTATGGGCTTTCGAGGGCCCCTGCAATTTAACAGTTCCTTCGAATCGAAGAGTGTAATGTGGAGGGCAATATTTTAAAACAAACTCGTCTTATTTCTGTGCCAATTTCAGCGGCCATTTTAGATCCCGATTATCGGACATGGTTGTCAGGCTCCGGCACACGGCCTAATATTGCTGACCGCGAAAGTATTGGCGCGGGAACATGTCTGTAACAGAAGCCGCGGATCTTGTGGATTTACGGCGAATGCAAATGCACGAGACGCAATAAAACATCGGCTTTCGAGCGTGGGTTAATGAATCAAGTTTCCATTTTCGTTTGACTCTCGCACCGTTGCTTCGAAACGACAAAGTTCCCCTTCGATTATTCTTCAGTGTATCGATAGCCATTGCATCATATTCCGCTAACTTAATAGCTGCCATCAATAATCTAATAAGCGAACGTTTGAAAATAATTCGACCATCGAAAGAATCCATAAAATCATATATACATAACTTTGTAATTTAATTTAAGATGTTGTAAAAGTTTATGTACATAAAATTTGAAACAATGATCATTCTTTAATATTTTATAGGATTCCAATAGGAATAAAAATTCGTTTTTTATCTAGTATTTGCATTTTTCCATGTAGCCGAATATAGTTTTTAAGCTCAAACAGTTCTTTTCCTAATAAGAATTTTTAAAAATTGCAAGACTGTGGTAGTAATAATTATGAAAACGTCTGTGCATTTATACAGACAATATTCTCAGACTTCGAATTTCTAGTATATTCAAATGAAAAAAAACGATTGATGTTTTTCCCAGATATGTGTTCCACAAAGTATGCTAACAACCATTACAAAAAGTTAACATGTTTCTGGTTGAAAAATTCCAATGTGCCAACAGTGACCAACACTGGTCACTAAAATGATATTTTCTACAATCTTCTACGAATTTCACAATTTCCATATGGAAAATTGATTAGTGTTAGTCGAATATATGCTGTACAAACCCCACTGAAAATAATGCGATAAACACGATAGTGGTCACGAAAATAATATTTCCTACAATCGTATCTCCCATAAAATTCGCTATTTCCAGGTGAAAAAATTACTAGAGTTTGTCGAATATATGCCCTACAATAGTAGACAAGAATTGTCCAAAAAGTCCAACTGGTTTTTCCATAAAAATTTCCCGAATGTGCACGTGCAGGTGTGCGCGAGCAGCAAGTAGTATAGTCGCGTGATGGGTCAGACATCGGCGACAGCGGTGAAAGACTTGAGAAAAGACATGAATAAAAACGCAATCGTTCGAATTGCTGTGTGCCCGAGGGCTCAGGGGCGCGACTCGGTTATCGGGTTTCGGCAATTAGAAGTGAAAACACCGTTTTTTCTGTCGGAACATGTAGAAATTCTCTGGTTCACGCGACCGCAAGAAATTCGCGTTACTCGCGTCATCGAACCGGACGAAGAGTTTTCCTCTTCCCCGTCGAGGAATACCTTTCCCCTCTGCTGTGCTTGAAAACAACGTCGAGACTCGGAAAATTGACTGAAAAAACTCCCACGGTATTCGCCAAGAGCGAAACAATTTTTCGCCATAACAAAGTCAGACCGAAAAATAAATAACACAGAATACGCGTTACAAAAGCTTTAACCATTTATTAGAAGAATATATATTGCAAACTAATTTCATAGTTGAATGCTTGTCTGGAAGAAGGGCCTACATCGGGTTCTTTCAATTTTATAGGAACCCAATTTTAAACTCAAACGTGAATAGCAATAATAAGAACCAACTAAAAATGACATAGGCCGCTCTCGGAAATCCAATAAAGAAACAATGATTCCTAATGAAAACATATTATACTATGTTTATTTTCAGATTAACTTTCATTGTAATTCTGAACTGTTTTATATTGACTAGTGTGTTGTGCAATTTTGTTTGAATTTTAGTTTAAATGTTTATTTTTTAGTGAACATCTACTGTAATTATAATTTTAATCTTTTACATCAATTTTATGTAATTTGATGTAGATTTTAATTTAAAGTGTTTGTTGTTCGAAAGTTTGATAAAAATTCGCAGGAAAATGTATGGTGCGTTTTCGTATTATCCAAGCTCTTTCATCGCTAAGGACAACAAAATTCCATTTAACGACGTGCCTTGTGCTTCATACTCGGTCAGTGCTGGCACAATTGGTTAATTTCCTTCAAATAAAAACGCCAGACATTCATAATGTATGGATCAATACTAAGATTACAAATACCGAATATTCCGTGAGCCACGGCCACAATGTTACACGGAACCATTAACTGTACCAATACATTATAATGCAGCAGTTTCTTCCATTAGATACATACTAACTTCAATTCGTGTAAAAAGAATGTGAAATTGCTGTAAGAATCTAATTCTAATAATATCTAGCGCAAACACAAATTACTTTGTAATGTATTTAAAGGCACGTATGTACAATTGGCCACCAAATCAACATATACTTATCACATTTAAGGTAATTCAAATATCAAACATTTTATTAATTCTTGAACCAATTTTTTTGATGAACGTATTATCAATTTATTATCAATTTTCATTATTAGACTTTTCAAATCAATTTCTTTGGTTACAATTAGATAAATTCTGAAAGAATGTGTTTCTTGAAGTTTAAAAAAATGGATCTTTATCCATAATAGGGAAAAATATATACAAATTATATACAAATTATATATTAATTATCACTCAGGATTTGGTTAGAGGGCGTGCATGAGTATGAAAGGAGTGTGTGATTGTGCGAAAATGCTGTAAGTAAAAAATATTAATTATCACAAATGTCTTCAAACCTATTAATTTTTGAATAAAAATTATTTCAGAAATGTTTGCTTTTATAAGAAATTCACGAGATTTGCTGTTACGACCATTATCTAAATTTTGGATAAAAATATTTTCCATAGACATTAGGGGATTAATTTTCTTCATATTCAATTGTTATTCAAGAAGCTTACGAAAAAGTAAATTTTTCTTCCAGTATATCGATTGTGAATCAAATTTGATTAGCCTTTGTTCGATGCTATATCAAACCTTGAATTCTCGGTAAAAATTTTGTTTAAACAGTTGGAAATTATCCACACTCGAAGAGATAAAAATAAGGTTTATTTTAAACAGATAAAAATAAACCTCTTGTTTGAAACAGTTTAAAATAAATTGCAATGTAAAAGGGGATCTGATCATTCAACACTAACCTAATGCTACAATTCGAAATGACCAAACCTTCCAGTTCCTCTCCCACAACAAAGAAAGGATTACTCATCCCCCGGACACAAGCCATCATTCCCCTTTCCCCAAGAATCCGAAAATCTCAATAATAGCCGCGTCATTATGCTTGCAAGCGATCCGAATAGAGTATCGGATTCAGGCCACCTATTTCGGTGTGAGCGAGATCAAGCCGGTGAACCGGGCATCGATTAAAAAAGCCAGGACGTACCTCGTCATATATAAAGTTGTCGATCTCCTCGAGCGGCCTGCCGTAGAGGTCGGTGGGGAACGGTTCGTATTTGTTTGGAAGCACCGCGCCGTCTTCAACGGACATCCGCCTCTTCGGTTGAAACCCGTAGTCCCTTACAAGCTGTACAGTCCTGTTCTCCAGCCTGTCCAGACTCTCCTTGGTGAACAACTTCACAGTATGCTTCCCTCCGGTCGGTGTTTTGACGCTTTTGCTGCCGTTGTCGTTGTCGTTCCCAGATTCTCTCCCAGGGTCGGGTACGTCCCCGTTAACGTTAGCACGTGGCGTTCCTAGCGGGTCAACTTGAATCTCGGCGCTACCCGAGTCACCTGTGCCGGAATCGGCCGAAGTACCCGCCACAGCGGTCAGTGGGGGTCTAAGTCTCGCTACGTCCCTGGCCCTGGCGGTCTCCCCCCTCTCCACGACTACGTCGGGGTCCGTCGACTCCCTGGAGGGGGGAGCCCGTCTAGCGTCGGCCGCTGCCGCCACGCCTCTCCCTTCGGTTGGTCGGCCCTCGTCGTGATTAGCGAATCCACGGCGAGTCTCCTCGGCGTAGGAAGCCAACGGGTAACTGGCGAAGATGGGAGAGGGTGTCTCGCAACCGTCGGTCTCGTGACCCGGGTACTCGGGGGGACTGAGGCCCGCAAACCCCGGCGGCGAGGCCTTATCGCCATCTTGCGCGGTGCTGGTCTCGCTGGCCGGCGAGATGAGAATCGAGGCGGACGCCTTCCTGCCGCTTGACGTCGGCGCTTCGGCGTCCCACGTTTGCCTCTCGCCAGGAGTGAACTGATCGCTCCACTGGTCCCTAGCTCGCTGAGGCCCGTCCCGTCTGGAGAGCTCGTACCTGGCCCCAGCATGCTCGCCCCTCCTCGTCGGTTGGGGCGTTCGCGAGAGGCCGATCCGCTGTCGGTCGGATAACTCGAACTCTTCGGCAACGGGTGCCGCCGGCAGGTTCAAGCTCCGCTGGCTGCCGACGTCGCGGGACAATCGAGCGCCCCTGTGAACGAGCTGCTCTTCTCTGGAGAGGCGGCTCGCGTACAGGCCCGCCACTCGAGGCCGATTAGCGAAGCCATTGTCCTCGGAGCCGTCGCCCGGAGAGCATCCCTCGCGGCCGCCTCCTTGCGAAGGTATCATTGGGATCTGTGGGTCCTCGGCTCATCGAAGTCTGCAGCCCGAGCATCAGCGGGCCTCACGCGACTGGCCCCACGGGGCCTGCGTCCTCCACCTGCTGCTCCCCCGGCCTCGAACGGAGCCCCGGGGACGATCGCCTCGGCCCCAACATCTCGTGTATCCCGGTTGTTGCCGCCTCCCGAGGGCTCCCTCGAAATTTCGAAGAGCGGGATGATGCGGTGTTCCGAGCTATCGACTGAGCGCGCCGAATGTGTGTCGCGCGGGCACGGTATATAGGCTCTCTCGGCTTTTCTCGTCGATGACGCCGCTGCGACGCGACGCGCGTTCCGCCTCCGGTGTCGAGACGGTGGTGGATCGCTAGGGGTCTAGTCCGGCCTGTCCTGCGACGACTCCTCCGTTGTTTCGGCGACACGCGATCCTACGGCGATTCGCATCGTGCACTACTGGCACGGAGTAGACGGGTGGAGGGGGGTTGGCAAAAGGTTTTGAAACGGGGATGGTTTCTTGCACGGGGAATATTCCTCTTGGTTCCGACACTCGCGAGCCTCGGTCACACACATCCACACACACACGCACACACGGGGACACCACCTGTTCTAGCCGAGGACCGCTGGGCGAAACGTGTGCCCGATACTACTCGGACGATGAGATGACAACGTCGTCGTGCCGATGAATACGGCCGCGGGGAGGGGTGCGGGCGGTCTGACACAGTGACGAGTACAAAGGGGGAGCGCGCGAGCGTGTCCGAGCGGAGACGCGGAGACGCGGAGGAGAAAGTGGCACGTAGCGGGGCCGGGAGAAGGAGAGACAGCCCTGCGGCGGTCTGCAACCCCTCTCTCTTTCTCGCGAGTCATATAGCTCGATAAATCGTCTCGCGCTCTCGGCGGCGGCTCTCGTCGAGGGTGCGAAATCACGGACCACTCTCCGGACGAGAACTGTGACGACGCGTATGGGAGCCGAGCCGAGTCGAGTCGAGTCGAGTCGAGTCGAGTCGATTCGATTCGCTCTTCGCTTTTCGCCTCGCGCGCGCGCGCGTATCGAACGCAGGCTTTCTCGATTTAGGGTTGCCAGATACCAGCGGTAATGTGCACACGCGCGTCACGGGTTATCGCTGCCGCGAAACTAAGCGGACCGACACGGACGTTCTTCGGCCACCCTTAGCGCTAACCCCCACCACCGAGCCCGACCCCTGCAGGTGACGAGGCGGACGCTTAATCGCTTGCACGGCCTTGCCGATCGAGCGAGCTGCGGCGCCACGGTGTTTTATATTCTACCGTTATTTACAATATTTTTTCTAGCATTTCTCATTTATCGTTTAATCCCTTACGGTCACCGTCGCGAGATTTATGCTTTTGACGATTTTATGGTAGCCGTGACTAGACTCCTTCGAATCCTTGTACATTCAATTGTTTTCATATATTTTTGAACCCACTTCTCACTTCTGGATTCCATAGAAACACTCTAGGTCAAAATTCCCCATTCTAGAGTTAATAATTAAGATTTTCTATGATATTCAATGATGTTGTGACTCTATAATTTTGACGCACATTTTTTTATGTTTTTACGTGGAATGTAAATTAATTTGTGATCACTCAAGAACAAAAATCTACAATAATCTTGCTATTGGTCGACAAAAATAATAAAGAAATTGGAAGTGAATACTCGTCCGCGTCTCACACATGTGTTTAACGACGAATGTGCAACGACGAATTTATAACTTTCATGGAATAATATCTTTTCTCGTATTTCAAAAGAGAATAGAATGTATTTAATATATACAACATTCTAAATATGAAGACAATTACTGAAATAAATACTGGTAACTAGTAATATTAAAATCGTAAATTCATTATCAATGTTATGGACAATGTCTACAACAGGAAATTTTTGTTGCGTAGGTATATGGGTCCACAAAAATTAATTTTGCAACTAATTTAACAAACATTTATAAAACCTATATGCCTCCTAAATTCCTGCTCTAAACAGAAACAATATAAGCGAATAATATTATTACAGTAAAATAATCATGTATATATTCAATAAATAGAAATAGAAATATATAATAAAAATATAGTATATAAATAGAAATATATTTGTGTCAATGAAAGTTTGATTTCATAAAATATACAAGTATAAAATATATTCATATTAAAAGAAATTGCGTTTAATAGAATTTAAAATTGTAGAATATCTGTTAAATAAAAATACATTAGCAAAAATTTGAATTCAAATTTCCCGCGTGCGTCTCCTCGTACGCAACCCGCCCGACACCGATGCGTTTAGCACTTCTAGCAGAGAGGAAATTTCCTCTTTGCTTCTAGCCTTGATTGCGGGAAATATTTAAATATTTAAACAAATTTCCACTTCACCTCTCCACCATGGCAATCCGAAAAAATCTCACTACATTTTCCATTAAACCACCTTATAAATATCTCTTAAAATTAAATCTGCGAAAAGTGAAAATGTCATGGCAAAGAAAAAGGGAGCAGGGTCGAACAACATAGCAGTGGCGTAGGAGCACATTTCGTACCAAGTGGCGTTTTAATTTAACTTTTGAACCACAAAGAATATTTAAATTACATTTTCACTGAAGGTTATTAAAAAATATTTTCTTTCTGATTATATACAACGTAATTAATGTTGTATTTGTTACATAATCACCTTCTTCATTTTTTAAATTGTATTACTCGAAAAAGTAACAAACAGAAAATGTTACATTACTTCGTCAGGATAGAATGAAAATAGAAGTAATTCTTTCGGTAATTAAAAGTCTATATGAATGTTCATTGTCATTGCAATTTTTATTAAGTGTTATCCATTGAACTTGAAAGTGGAAGACAGAATTGATTTTTTAATAAAATGGGATACTTGAGGTGTGGTTTAACGAGTAATGTAAGATTTTAGGTTACCATAGTGGAAAGTTAAAATGAGAGTTAATTTGGACACTTAACAATTAAAGAAAAAGGTGCCGAACGCAACGATGTCGGGCAGATTGCCTACGAGGTGGTGCACGCGGGAAGTTTGAATTCGAATTTCGCACGGACGTATCTTTATTTCATATATGTATACTTTACAATTTTATATTTTATTAAATATAGTTATATTATTAAATATATTTCATAATTCCATATTTTATTTTATTAAAGACAATTCTATGTCGTGTAAATGTATTTTAATACTCAATGAATATTTGATTGGATGATTGAATGGACAAAAGCAGAAAGTAATACTTCCAATAAAAAAAAGCTATATCTTCATATATTATTAAATCAAAATTTTGTGACATAAACATATTTCAAATCTCGCATATACTTTTATGTACTATCTGTATAATTACTGTATTATAGTAGTATTGATTGTGTATATTCATGGCAGGAATTTATATGATATGCAGATTTTATAATTGTTTATGAAATTATATGCCACACACAAACAAATTAAAATTAGCATGATACTGATTTTTGAAAAATAAATTTCTATGCACATATCCGTATACATTAAAAGTTTTCCGTTGCGCACATTGCAAACTATTGCAAAAAGTAATATTAATAATGAAATCATTAAAAGGTAAATCACGCTAATATTATGAAAAGTAATATACAGGGTGGTCCTTTAAATAAGAACACCTAAATATCTTTTCACGTTATTGTGATGCAAAAAATATTTGTTACGTAATGTGCATGGTGTTAATGGACCAAATATTTGGCACGAATATTTTTTTCCGAGGGTCATTTTTTTCGGAGTTGTCAAGGTCATCGGTGTTTTTTGGTACGTAACTACGTTTTTTCTTTATCGCATCGTGTAACTGATGGAAAAATCCATTCAGATATGTATAATAACATGACCTTGAAATGGCCTTGATCCTCGAAAATTAAAGTTTTACCTAGAACTGATGTCGAATATCTTCGGCCACGACTCCTGAACCTATGAATGCGAAGAAATTATTTTTTATCACACTAAGAATATCGATCAACAGATGTGTGTATGTGTTAACTGTTAAAACAATACTCGCGTTTTCTTAAGTTATCATCAGTGATGTTCAAAATGACGTCCTTCTACGTTGATACATTTTCTGAAACGTGCAATGACCGACTGTACAGATCTTTCAATTGTTTCAACATTAATGTCAGCACAAGCCCTAACTATTCGATTTTTCGTTTCCTCTGGTGTAGTTGGTCGTTCATTATAAACGGTTTGTTTCAATTTTTCCCACAAAAAGAATTCCATTGGTGTGAGGTCTGGTGAACGTGCTGGCCATCCTACAACTCCGATACGACCAATCCATCGATTTGGAAATTTCAAATCCAAAATTTGTTTGACAAGGCGTGTAGAATGAGCCGGACATCTCAATAGACATCAGTTCTAGGTAAAACAAAACCACTAGATATCAGTTTAAGAATGTGGTATCAGCATGACACGCCTTGTCAAACAAATTTTGGATTTAAAATTTTCAAATCGATGGATTGGTCGTACCGGAGTTGTAATCCTACTATTGTTGTAATCCGTACTGGCCATCCGGCCAGCGCGTTCACCAGACCTCACATCAATGGAATTCTTTTTGTGGGGAAAATTGAAACAAGCCGTTTATAATAAACGACCAACTATTTACACCAGAGGATATGAAGAACCGAATAGTAGAGCTTGTGCTGATATTAATGTCGAAACAATTGAAAGATCTGTACAGTCGGTCATTGCACTTTTTCTGAAAATGTATCAACGTAGACGGACGCTATTTTGAACATCACTGATGATAACTTAAGAAAACGTGAGTGTTGTTTTAACAGTTAACACATACACGCATCTGTTGATCGATATTCTTAGTGTGATAAAAAACATTTTCTTTTCGAGAGTTTTTTACACTTTAGTTTTAGACTTTAAAAACTTTAATTTTCGAGGATCAAGGTCATTTCAAGGTCATGTTATTATACATATCTGAATGTATTTTTCCATCAGTTACGTGATGCAATAAAGAAAAAATGTAGTTATGTACCAAAAAACAGCGATGACCTTGACAACTCCGAAAAAAATATTCGTGCCAAATATTTGGTTCATTGACACTATACACATTACGTAACAAATATTTTTTGCATCACAATAACCTGAAGAGATATTTAGGTGTTCTTATTTAAACGGACCACCTTGTATATTAAAACATATCGTTTGGTATAATCTAAAATACAAATTGCTTTCATATATATGGATTAGTAATTTATTTTGTTTATTGCTGTAATTACGGCATTTACTATATATATGTGCAGAAAATTTATACAACATGCAGATTTCATAATTATTTGCTGAACTGATTTTTCTGATCCACAGAAATAAAAAGTTAGACTATTTCGATTTTTGATAAATAAAGTTTATAAATATCTCTTCACTATAAAAATTCCCTGTTACATACATTGTAAATACTATTGTGAAGAATATAAATCGCTCATATTATTAAAAATAACAAAGTATTATTATATATATTAAACATATATCATTTGGTATAATCTAAAATACAAATTGCTTTGATATTACAATTAAATTAAAATACTAAATAATAGCAAATATGACATAGGACAGTACTATCCTCACTATCATCATTAGACAGGAGATTTTCATGCAAACTCTCACTTTTAAAAAATTCCTTTCATCGATTAAACATTTTGTCTTGATAGAATCCAATTTTACATAAAATAAGAATGTTCTAATTTATATAAACGTTGTCTCGTACTTGAAAAATTTGCATACGCCGTAAGCGCACAAAAATCCATAATCCAATCATCATAATCGAGCGATTGTACGAAAAGATTGTAGTGTAAACAATGTATTTATTTTTACATTAGTAGTTCAACATTGGTACATATCCATATAAAGATGCATAGTAACGTCAGTACTCAACACCCAATGCTCATGCTAATTGCATACGTGCTCGCATACTGTATCTGTATATATACATATTTATACCGAAAATCGACAGTGTCGATCGGAAATTCATTTTTGGTTCGCATTTGAAGATAAGAAAAATTGATCTAACCAACGAGTACTCTATTATACTTTCTAAAATTTCCTTTGCACTCTGCGTAAATCAAAATACTCTATTACAGCTGTGAGAGTCAGCTCTCACCTCTCCGTAGCTTTTTTCAATTATTCAAAAGTCGATTCAAAAGAAATCAACTGAAATCCGACGCTTTTTCTCTATCTTGATTACAACTGTTCGGTTAATTCTAGTCACTTTAAAATCAGAAGTTCGTTTAAAAAATTAAGAACTCGTTTACGCTTACACTGACGCATGTGATGTACATGTCTGCATACTTCTTGCAGAAATACCTATCGGAACTCCGAAGCATTTTATATGATGTAGTACGTCCGAAATAATTTACTTAGTATTCCGCAAATTTTTGGTATGTAAATTGTAAATTGAATTTGCTAACTCGATCTACATTTTCGAGGTTCAAAAATATTTCAAAAATGCTCTAGCTAGGTTGGGCATAAATTTTTCGTGCACGCGCAATTTTGTTACACCCACTCGTTAGCAGTATTCTCAATTATTAAATTGTAAAAATATATTAATCTTTGAAATTGCAAAGAACATTAGAGTTTCATTCCTTTTAGAATTAAAAAGTCGAATGCAGTTGAAAGCAATTCCTTGTGGTTTTCTTTTCGGTTCCTACTACATTATAAAACGCTTCTTGCCATTCTCTCTTATAAAGTTTTATATACATCTTAGTTGAACAATACGGAATTAGGATCTTCGTTGTCGAGCTGCTTCACGTGTCTCAGCACGTCCTTCTTCGTGATGACTCCCAACAGTCGGCTGCAACAGTACTTGTATTATATTGTGTTTGAGCTGCATCGTAATTAACTTATGCTCGTTGTTACAGTAATTAACAGTAGAATTGATTGAAAACTTTTAAGTATGTAATTCAGTTACACTCGTGATTACAGGTAACAATAATTGAATTAATTGAAATGTTTGAATTATGGGATTCAATTACGTCGCAATATTAATTAAATTATTATGTGTTTATAGTAGTTTGTAATTAAATTACGATGTAGCTCAATTGCTATGCAGTGAAATAAAGTGTTAAAAATACGCACCCATTATGTGTGACAAGCGTCTGCCTCAACCCTAATTTTCTAAACATATCGACAAGGGTTTCCATGGGTGTCTGGTCTGTAATAGTAATCGGAGCCATGTCAAGGATCTTCTTCAACTTCAGAGGCGGTGGGGAGTGATTCTGGATGTTGTTTCCATTGGTGAACAAGACTAACGACTGCCCAGTAATCTCTTCCGTCATGCGTTTGGCATTTGCTATTGCAAGATTCAAATCTCTACGCGACACAAAACCAACGAGATACTGGGACTCTTTGGACACTATCACGGGGAAACCGTTGTGTTCCGTTTCCTTCAACAAATTCTCAACATCCTCGACCGTCATTGAATCCTGTGTTAGTACGTGGAGGGCTTCGTTTCGTCTAAACAAATTTAGTAATACAATAACGTATTGAAAAATTATAAAATTTTCAAGGCGGACGTGTACTTAGCAAATCATTTACTTAGGTTGCATAACATCGGCAGCGAGAGTGGTGTGTTGAAATTCGTCCTTGCTGTCGAGGAACGGGTACCCGTTTAGGTCAATGTGCGCGTCGTAGATGCCCTGCTTCCCAAGGGCGTCGCCGACCCATTTGCTGGCCATGGCTGCAGCCATCAAGGGCACGATGTACCTGACACCCCCAGTTAGCTCAAACATAATCACCACCAAGGATACTGTCATCCTGGTGACACCACCAAGGACAGCAGCGGCTCCCACCATCGCATATAACCCTGGAGTTATGCAGTCCACGCCTGTGGAGCATTCTTCACTGAACATCCATATGTGTGGATAATTATAGGCAAGTTGCTCCATGCCTATGCCAACTATGCGACCCATTATGGCTCCCAGGCAAAGCGACGGGATGAACAATCCGCAAGGTACTTTCATGCCGAACGTAAATATCGTCATGACGAGTTTCAGGATTAATGCTAATACTAGCAACCATATTGCCTTGTAGACACCGGGACCAGCTGCCGCTATCTCTATCGCCGACTTTACTGCGGTGAAGTTTCTATTATAGTCGCTGAATAAAAAAGAAACCACTTGTTAGACCAAAATCTACAGAATTATTTTATGCGAGCAACGTATTTGCACAGCTTCGACAATTAAATCACAATTAAATTTCCTCAAAATTTAATTTCTTAAAAATTTAAAATGATAGAAAAACGATTTTCAGATTACTATATTCAACACGTCAACACCGTAGATATTTATTACTTTAATCTGAATGAAATAATTTGCAAAGATAATTATTTATTGTTTCATTTCATCTGACGTTTGACCATTCTGTCAATTTGACACAGAGGGGACACGTTTGGTTGCAAAAGTGAGGGGACGGACGAGGGTTAAAAACCTGTAAGTATAATTGATGGTCCATTGAATGTTACGAACCATAAAATGTCAGCGTTTGAAACCCCACACTGACTGAACAACAGATAAATAAGTTGACTTGTACTCATTCTAGTATACGGATTTGGATAACCAATCACCGCCGTTGCCACTGTCACTATAAGAACCTCGGTGACCGGGTACTGTCCCAGCTTCGATGTCTTACGGTACCGGCACCAAAACAAGTTTGCCTTGATAAACAAAGTGGCGATCACCCCCTAGAAAACAGATGAGAAATATTAAAGTGTCCATTGTACATGACGATGATTTTGGAACGAAAGCTTACCCCGATTATCCCCAGCATGACAAAGGGTATCAACTCGAAGAATATCCAGGGTTTGTTGTATTCGACGTAAAAGAGCACCGAGTGCTCGTTGCCAAATGGGTTTATCGATCTCAGAATGAAAGCAGCTATTAAAGCGCAGAAGAATGAGCGCCATAATGTTTTCAGCGGAAAATAGTAGCTCACCTGTAAAATTAATATATAATTATAGTTTATTTTTCGAAGGAAGAGACCTGTAGACTATAATAGCATTTCTAGATAATAGTATTTCTAAAGTCGGACATTTCATATGTATCAACCATTATAATTATGAACGCATTGAAAGTCTCTTCTTCCGAGAAGTGGTTTGCTTTTTCAGATTCTTACTTCTTCAAGACTGAAGAGAACGCCTCCGATTGGAGCACCGAAAGCAACTGAAACTCCAGCCGCAGCTGCTGCTGACAAGATCTCCCTCTTTTTAGCTTCGTTCCTACCATATTTTGGAAATAGGTAGGAAAATATATTTCCTATGCAACAGGCTATGTGGACCATCGGACCTTCCTTGCCTAAATTCAAACCTGCAGAGACTGATAGGATCAGACCCACTGACTTGATTATCAATGTCCATTTTCCTAAATATCCACGAATAATGAATCCACTTAGAATAGTTTTTATCTATAATATAAACAACGCAGAGTTATTATTCGTGAACGATTCTATCCAATAGTTTTCACTATCCCATATATTGTAAGCTTCTCGCGTTTTGATAACCAGTAGATTCTCTCCTATAGTTACAATGTTTCTCTACATAGTAATTGTTATTTGACATAAAAATCCGCGGACTGCTTATAAGAATTACCTATTGGTTCTCAAAACGCAAAAGAACTGTTGGGCAACAACTTTTTTTGTATCCATACATACTTCAGGAATACCAGAGCCACAGGCGTATGGAGCGAACATTCTTACTAATGATGCAGACAGGGAAGCAAACAAAAGAGCCCAAGCTATGTAGAACATGTACGAAATCATGTAAGGGCCTGCACCATCTTTCGATTGGCTAAACACTTCTGGCCATGCCAGCCACTGGAACAAACATGAAATAATCAACCATTAGAAACAAGAGAAAACAAAAGAAAGAAAGAAGTATAATAATCTTTATTAACCTAAGGATTCTACACATTCACCCGTTTCCATTCACTCCTTCTTTCCCCCCTTCTTCTATTGCTATCTACCTTATCCATTGCACAGTTTACTATTCTTTGATTTTTCTCTCCTACAAAAGAAATATACCTGAGAGCAGTTGCCACCATCAAAAGTTGTCTCGTTGTAACTCCAACAACATTGTTCTTTGTTCAACCAAAAAGCTTGAGGACATATACCAAACTTTAGGTCGGTCATCCAGGAGGCACCAATATCAATGATACCTGCTGCAACACCTGTAAAGAGGCCGACTAATAAGACACACAGCCATCCGGACCACGCATCATGAGCACCCTTGATTAAACCCCAAATGGAATCGTGCTTTTTCTTGACAATGTATCGGTGTCGCATTCTATCTCTGGCAATATCTCTTTGCCAGTCGATCGTGTGAAAATCATCGTATTGGCCAATTCCAGGGATATCATCGGAATCCACTGAAACTGAAATAATGAAGATTAAGGATTCAATGGGAGTAACACTTACGTTAGGAGTTATCCAACACAATCTCGAAAGAAGTCACTCACTGTGAGAGGAAGCATCGTCAATTCGAATACAATTGTCTGAGAAAACAGTATTGTCTCCCTGATGAGCGTTTACGTTGTTGACCTCCAGCATGTCGTCGTCGCTGCTCAAATTATTCTCGCGTCCAGCAGTTCGATTCCGCGATCGCACATCCTCTACAAAATGCACATCATCTGAGTTCTCTACCTGTTACCGTAGAAACAAAAATCTTTTACTAATTCACACTTTTGCGTCTCTCCATTCAAATGATTTCAGGGTAACGTACCTTTGTATCAAGTGATTGGTATGTTGTTAATGTGTTTTGATAATTTTGTGGCAATGTATTGCTCAACAAATTTGTGCCTTTCAGTGGAAACTTCTCCATGGCATTGCAACCTGTGAAGTATGATTCAATATGATGAAAATAATCAATACAAAATACACTACAGTAGAACTACGTTTATCTGAGCTTCACTTAGTAAAACCGATGACATCAAATAGCCGATTTAAATAATTAAAATGTTATTATGTTTGGGAATAAAAAATAATTGCTTCACTCCTATTGTGCATAAAATAACTGTAGAGAAAGGAATAATATGTGAGCTTTTATTATCCTAACTACCTGATCAATTGAATGCTCTTGTCTCCCTTTCAGTTCAGATAAATGAAGTTCTACTGTATAGAAACAAAATGGTTAAATTATCTCCTTTGTAGATCGTAAATACAATTTACAGAGCATCTTACGATCACCTTTGACTGTTTTACTTCCAACCATAGTGAAACTGTACTGCTCTAGAAGAGATTACCATGTTCTTAGTCTGTACATACTTCATATTGGATTATGCTAATGAATAATTCATAATTGCTGCCTGTAGCATTAAATCGTAATCTCCTCATTAAAATTCATTTCGTTACATTCTATATTAATTTAATATAGTTTTATAAAATTACATTAAATTTTTATAATAAGACAATGTTCGATACATGTGCATCTCTATTATCAAATATTCACGTTTTCATTTAATTACTGAATACAACATGTCTAAAATGATTTACAATTTACATTGTGTTTCAATTACATAACAATTCCATTACCACATGCAATTACAATGTAATTGCAATTGCATGTGACTGAAGCAAACCTAATCAAAATCAAATATATTTGAAGTATAATATAATTGAGGCAACGTAATTAAAATCGAATCAAATTGAAACATAGTATAATTGAAATCCACCATAAATGAACTTGTTCATAATCGCAATCAATATAATTAAAATTGACTGTAATTGAAATCGAATATAATGTAATTCTAGTTCAATTGCATTGTGCTTTGTAGTTGTACTTGAATAGGAATTACGAAATATATTGTAATTGAATTAAATAAGAGATCGGAATTACTTCGCAATTATAACTTATTGAGAAAGTTAATTGCAATTCCGGAAAACTATGCCACATTTTAATGTCAATGTTGCAAACCATTTCGGTTACAATAATACGCGTAAAAGTTATCAATTGTCAGTTCATATCAGAAGGTTATGATAATCTGCTAATTTCACGTGATCTAACTGGATTTTTTAGACGCAGAAAGAAAGATTTTATCAGATCATGGAGGCTTTTAACAATGACAACAGATAAGAAACAATAACAGACGTACAGACAAAAATTTTTGACGAATCCAATTAAACAAGTGAGGTTAAAAACGTCCATGTGAAAGTACGAAAAGCAGTTCTTAAAGTGAAAGTTAAGCGAACAAATATTTCGCTGGAACATAAAACACGCCTCGATCCGTGTCGAAATATGCAGTGAAAGAATGTTCGTTCTTTTGAGGTTAGATTCAACACCGTAATTCGAGTGGATCAAGATGTTCATTTGCTGTTTTGCACTTACCATTTTTTCAGCCACTGTGCCCCTCAGCTTATCGTTCATAAGTCTCTTTGTTCTTTTTAGCAGTTCAGCAACAAGCGATACCGTTTACTTCCATTGAGATGATAATTCCACCGCACAAATATCCTTTTCGACCACGGAGAAACTATAATGGAAATAGGCAAAAGGGACACTTGTCAAAGCAGATCTCTTTTTCTCTCTCACCTGTTCGGCCTTCTTTCTTCCTTATTTAATTAAAGTGTGTCACCGAGCGCCATCTTTCCATTCCCTGTTGAACAAGCTGTTTCTTCAAATATTTCTACATTCAGTATTTTCATTCTATATTTTTCGGCATATACATATATTTAGAATAGATCCATCTCCGATATATTTCAAATTTTATCATTTTCTATTTTATTTTGTACTTTTGATATGTACTTAGATCATTTTATCATTTTCTATTTTATTTTGTACTTTTGATATGTATTTAGATTAAAATATTACTTTATTCTATATTTTGTATATATTCAAAACTTTTAGTATTACAGACGGAGGTATAGGAGTAGGACACCATGTATTTTTCTGTGGCTAGAAAAAGAGACTATAGAGTCTAGAGCCCCCTTTACCATTTCCGTGTCACATCCTGCCGTATCGGCCAGAACTAATATTAATATTAGTTAACAATTGTTGCATAGAGCATTGGTTTAAAACTCTACTCCTATACCACATCTGTGGTGTATTATTTTATGTTTCTCTATATTCCTAATGTTTTATTGTTTCTAGAAAATATCTTTCCACGCTTTTGTGATTATTTTGTTCTAATTTCGCTTTAAAATATGTTCTTATGATTTCGAGAGTATTTTACACGTTATTATTTCGTTTTAAAATATCTTCCCTTGATTTTGAGATTATTGTTTGATAATTCTGAAAAATGTCTGATATCATCTTAAAAATATTAGGGGTACAATGAAGTTAAAGTATATTGAAAGAGGCCAAAAGATGTTTTCTCTTATTGTCTCTTTTTTGTACATACATTAATGAAAATTCGAAGTGTATAAACAATATATTTTGTAAACCTTTTAATACTGGATCGATTGGAATTTCAAATTCCAGTTTCTATGTTTCTCAATTCTTCTTTTGCGGTTACATTCGCAAAACCTTGATATTTAATAGGGTAGGCCAGCAGATTTCCCTTATTCCAAGTGTAAAGTTCCTGAAAATTAACAAAATCGAACACTCAGATATTTTTATTCGTTGTTTTTAATCAAAAAGATATACCTTTGTTTTGTGATTGTAACTAACGGCCGTAGTTTTATGGTAAGGATTCGTGAACGATAAATGAACGGGTATAGTAATATTTTTATAAAGATCGAAAGCCAATCTGAAAATGAAACCATTATCAAATAGACAATACGCTTGTTTTGGCTATACAGTGAGCCACGAAAGTATTC
>CM052204.1:15991899-16006829 GCA_028455805.1 Lasioglossum figueresi
TGAAAATCGTAGTTTTACACGACTTTTGAACAGTTTCTGCTGAAAATCCACAGAATCGTACATCTTTCGATGCGTGTCGTTTTTTTTCTGCGTCAATCGATTTCGATGAAATTTTCAGCATGTGTATAACTAACATAGATCTACAAAACATATATTTTAAATTTTCATTAAGGACCCCAATAAAAGTTTTAAAAAATACCTTTTTTATTTCTGCATGTAACTTTGTAAATTATAATTTTTGGAAAGTCTTTTTTGCATATCATTCCATTAACCAATGCTTCTAATTGATTATAAAAAATCAGGTCGTTTGGTACAATTATAAAAAAGTTATTCTGCTTTAAAAGGCGTTCGAATACTTTCGTGGCTTACTCTAGGTAGTAAAACGAACTATACCTTATTTTCATGGTTTCTTCGGTGACACTATGAACAGCATAAAGTACTCCTCCGGCAATAAACATTTCTCCAAATTTATGGTGATCAATACTAATATTCCATGCATATTGAATGTTCATGTTACTAGCATCCATTTTTACTACAACTGTGTTATTCGATGGTAACCCATATATTATCCACAAGCCTGTTAAGAAATATATATCTAATGTCTAAATGTATACAAGATTATAAAAAGGTAGTTTGTTCTACAAAAAACGTTTTACGTTTTAATATTTTCTTACAAATTAAATTTCTCAAAAACTGAATGATGAAAGAAACAGCTTTCGGATTTGTGTTCGGTGTATTAAAATCTAGTTCTACAAAATTGACAATTACCATTTTCATCGACGTTGAAATCGACATAATTAAAATTGTGATTAGGCGTGTAGAGATAGTTTCTTGTGTTCACTAGTAATCCTGGAAGGTGCAGTTCACACCGTAGAAACTCTTTATCGCATACACGATCAGAAACCGAATGTAGATTGAAGCGGAAAATGGAAGACCGATTTATGGGATTGTAGAAGAATGATCTGTTGTACACTATATGCCCATTTCCCTGAAAATAAATAATAAATCATTTCAAACGATTTCATTTCTCGTATAATAAATCGTTAAAAATACTACAACACACCTGAAACGGATAGGGCAATGCAATGGGATACGAACTGCCATTTTTAAAGTGATCTTTCGACTTGTACTCAAAAATGAAAGAAGTATCGTTCTTCCTGGTAACCCAAAGTTTATCGGAGGAACCATCCATTCTCGAAGATGCATCATGCATCCAACTTCCATAATGATCATCCATTGTGCCTTTTAAAACTGGCTTTCCTAAAGCTTCTATTACACCATCTGCGAAAATGTTAATGAATAATTAACTCATCAAACTCAAAAAACGTTTAAGAGAGAAGCCTGTCTTAAAATAATAAAAATAAGGTGATGTTTGTGATTTCTTTCTAAGAAACTATGAGCGGTTCTTTTTGAAACTTTCAGGATAATTTATTCCATACTCAAGGAATGTGTACTAATTTTTTCGTTGAGAAATAGGTGATAGTACATAACTATCTCAAATTTTTGCCTGAAACTTTACGAATATAATCTCTGTACTATATTATATATTATTGTATATTATTCATTAAAGCAAGAGAAAACAATCAATTGAAAGTATTCAAGGCTCCTCCTTAATATAGAGTTTAATTGACCTGCCAATCGTGGCGGAAGTCCAGTAAAGTTAACGCTTCTAAGAGGTTGCACGTTTAAATATTCTGCAACGTCTGTAAAAGTGCATCTCAAAACAGGACAAGCTGCACAAGTCTCGCGTGGCGCACAGAGTTCCTCTAAATCAATGTGTTGCGGTGCTGGATCTCCATAAGCAACATGTTTTCCACTCTTTAATTTATCTACGTTCTTTATATCGTCTGAAATTATTTAAAATATTTAATTTTTTCATTAATTCTCTACTTTGATAATATAGTTCATGATAAATGTCTGACCATTGACTATAAACGAGCCCTTGGTAGTGCCAATATCGTTCTTGGCAATGCAATGGTAGGTGCCATGGTCCGCTAACGTTATTCTCATAATTTTCAATCGCATTTTCAGCTGAAAAATCATTATAATATTATTTATTGTACATTTATTATTTACCGTATGATATAATATTATTTATATTACCTTATAAATATCTCTCCTATCAGAAACCACTATACTATACTTGTCAGACATTTTCAATCGACGAGCATCGTCACGTTCCCAGTAAAGATTGGGTTCTGGGTATGCTTCAACTTCACATTCTAGAGTTGCAGTGCTCTGACTACGTACGTGGATTATTTGGTTTCGTATTCGAATGAATGGCGCAACTGAAAAATTATCTTTATTTCAGTAACAAACAATCAAATAAGCTTGCACTGAGATACTCACACTTTACTTGAAGTTTAAACTTCTTTTCTGCTTGAGGGGGGACTCCATTGTCAGCTACACAAGTGTACTCTCCCATGTGCTCTCTGTTCACTACGCTGACATTAAATGTATGTCCAACAATAGAAGTCACTATACAGTAAGTTTCACAAGTATAAATAGAAAGAACAGCAGAGAATATGAGTGTTTATAAAAAAAATATTTTAAATATCGCTGATCGTCATGTTTTGTATTACCATGCCAAGATCCTACAGGTATGGCACTACCATCGGTTCTAGACCACTGAATGACAGGTTGAGGTTTTCCACTCGCTGCACATTTCAAACGTATGTTGGTCCCTTCATGAACTGAAATTAGTCCTGTGGAGTTCATGGTCGCTGGCAACATTCTATCATCTGAAAGATTTCGGAACAAAGTTGTTGGTAAAAATACAATTTCTAAATATTTTTCTGTAAAATTACTCACCTAAAATAGAAGGTGGAATTAATAGATCGTTTACATCATAGTCATTCATGTTCACCTTCCAGGCTGATATCCCTGGCTTGCCATCTTGGCCTGGCAAGCCTGATCTACCAGGCGGACCTAGTTCTCCTAAAGTTGTTCACATCAACAACGTATCTTTTTTTTGTTTTCACCCATGCGCAATTAGAATGAGGGAAAAGAAGGTTAAGTTACCACGCAGTCCAGGTGGTCCCTGCGGCCCAATTTGACCTGGCCTTCCTGAAATTAATGTCTCGATTAACTAAAATATTCTGTTTGTCTGCCGTGTAACAAGAAATATTCAAATTAATGAAGCAGTTACCATCTGTGCCATTTCGACCAGGTCGCCCAGGAGATCCATTCAGCCCTGGTTTACCATTTATTCCTGGATGTCCGTCTAAACCACTACGTCCAGGAATCCCGTCGAGACCAGGTTCACCTGGAACTCCATCTCTACCATCGAAACCTGGAGGTCCCAGATCGCCTTTTAACCCACGAGGTCCTGGAGGACCAGTTAAACCTGGTGGTCCCTTTGGACCAGTCATTCCTCGCAATCCTGGAAGACCTGGCTCACCGGGTGCTCCTGGGCTTCCTGGTGCTCCTGGTAGTCCCGGTGTACAGTATTTCATTGTAGATCGACAGAAATTCTCGATAGCGTCAACCTATAGTATTTAAAACTATTATTATGATCCTTCTCCTTGGTCTTCTGTAATATACTTATCGAAAACTAAACCTGGATACGAGTGTCTGCGTTTAGCCACACCCAGTCGAGTCCCATGGGAGTAATCGGCGAGGATGCCAAGCCCGATGCTGCTACAGGTGGAGATGTGACTTTCTTAGGCTCTTTTAGCGTGTCCTTCTCTTCCCACATCTGGAACATAAGAATAAAATGCAATGAATAGTCACAACCCATACTTAGCAAATCTATGATATATGTGATAGAGAAACAATACATACTCTAGAAGTGTCTAAAACTTTATTATCCTCTGTCACAGGCAATGCACTGTTTCGTTTTCGACGCAATAGCTTTTCCGGTTCTAAAATATCTTGATTCCGAATGATATTGACATCAGTCTCCACACGAGCCACGTAAGTATAAAGATAAATAGACGTTAAGAATTGTATGAAGAATTGAAATAAAATAAGGAGGAAAAGGTTCCATGGGTGCAACATCCTCTGCACTTGAGACATTTTCGACAATTGATTTTCACTTTACATTCCTGCAAACTAATTACATGTTTATTAATTTTATAATAAGAGATTATTATAATCTTTCTCGAAGAATAGAATGAAAATTTCGGACAAAGTTTCTGTCGCTAATGTATCAAATAAGTTAAACGAAGGGGGAGAGTGTATAAATTTAATTGATTGGTTACTATCAAGTAATTTAATGTGAAACTAAGCCAGTGTTACATGTATTTAACGATTGGTTTATCATCATCAAATTTGTGATTGATGAAACGAGACATGCTCATTTATAGGATTTTCATTTTCATAAATTGTATGGAACTTTTAACAAAACATTTGTAACATTTCGTTAACACTTCAAGTTTGTCGCAATTCAAGTTCAATGTTGTAATTAAGATAAACTGTTGGATATTTTGAACATATATTATTAGAGAATTATTCCTTACTGAGAAATGCTCGTTAACTATTAACAATAAATAATTGACAAAGCAGAACACTTCTGTATATTGATGTGCATGTCTGAATATCTGTCACTTGAGCCGGCGACCGGTATTATCTTATTGGTAATTACGCATGCGCACTCGTTCATACACAAAAAATTTTCATAGAGACGAAACTCTTGTCGAAGCCTGTGATATTCGTGAACCCAAAATTTTCGAAAATTCATTTTCAGTGCGCACTGCGCACGCGTCTGCAAATAGATTTGTCGCCTCGCCTCTTCGGCCTCTTGTTGTATGTGTATCCCTTTAGTCAATACGAAAAGTATATCAAAACAAAAGTATCGAACGCAAAATCACGCATAATCGTATTTACCTATATCAATACCAATATAACTTGCGGAATTTATTTATAATATCAATTCTGCATTCAATTTGCAACAACTAAAAACATAGTTGAGGTATAAACACTATTTATTAATGACTAAAAAATTTTCCAAAATGTTTCAAGTTATGTTTCGAAAATATAGTCACAAATCAATTTTTCAAATGTATTTACACTCAATTATTCGTGATAAAACCTGTCATGAGATTTTTAGAATTACATTTCATAAGATATAGACACAAATCAATTCTCTAAATTAATTTAACACAAAGTACCCTAACCTGTTAACTGTTTTAGTTTCATTTTAAGAACGTGTACTTGTGTGCTTAATTACTTTTAAGCTGGCATTATTTTTGTACTTTTTTCGTACTACTTTTTTATAGCAA
Source organism: Lasioglossum figueresi (assembly GCA_028455805.1). Lineage (NCBI taxonomy): Eukaryota > Metazoa > Arthropoda > Insecta > Hymenoptera > Halictidae > Lasioglossum > Lasioglossum figueresi. The sequence continues at coordinate 15,997,122 of CM052204.1, forward strand.
ATGCACATTTTTTTCTTACATAACGAGTACACTCGTCATTAGATAAAAGATACCGCCTTTTCATGACAAGTATACTCAAGTAAGTTAACCAGTTAATATCTAACACTACCAAATTGTATTAAATATTTTTATTTTAAAACAGATGAATAGAGTACTGTGTGTTGCACGTGTGTTGAAACTTACCTGCAGACAATATTCAAGTTCAGCAAAACTGCCTCCCGAACTTGTTATACCGTTAAATAAAGAAATGATTGTCTGTTGGCACCCGGAAAAAGAGTTTCCATACAAATATTCATTGCCTCTACCAGAAGAGAAAGAACTTCCTTTGAATTCTGTCTTGTGCATTGGTAAAAAGGAAATATCGGATGCTTTCTATAAGGAGCGAAGAGATGATGTAATCGAAAAAGTTGCCAAAATAACTTACACAACGAAACATAGGTGGTATCCAGAGAGCAAACATAAGAGGAGAAGCAGAAAGGGAGATCCGGAAAGGACATACTTATAAAAGTATTCGAGTAGTAGTACATTTTTGTTAAAATTATTAAATGAACAAACAATATTTCGAGAAAGTAGCTTGAAATTTATTTACTCCTGTTTTATATTATTGCACTTAAACATCATTATTAGCACAGCTAAAACTTCATATGCGCATAAATATGAACATACATCAGTTATTCCTTAATATTATATTTATATACAGAAGCTCTAAAACTTTTCCTATACATAACTTTGTTTTACATATCGTAGGGATATATTTGCCTCTCGCCTTCGTGTAAAAAAATCTGCATTGCAGAATGCAATAAATACCTTCCGAAATTGCATTTTTCTTTCATATTCCATGTTGCTGGTATTCCATAATAGTTTCCCTTGTTACAGTTCTTTAATTGCTGTATTCCCAGAGCATCAATCATGGCAGCTTCACGAGTGAAAGCTTCCACAGGGATAATATTTTGAAATAGAAAGAGACAAACAATTCCATAACCCGCGTTCCAAATATTTATGATTTTTTGGATCTTCGTATTGTCTGAACTGTCTGTTGTCACCCATGATTCCAAAGCATCTTTAAGGTGAGAATACGGTCTGTTACATGTACCTTTGCCGACATAGAATATGGCAGACAGAAATGTGGTCCAAATTTCGGACCTTGTCATAGTTTCTGCACGACAAGGCAAATCCTTTGTTATTTGTGGATCCAATAGTAGATAATTAAAAGAAGTCTTGTTTAATCCTCCCCTCCATTTTCTAGAAGGATCCACAATGCGAAAGTCTTGAAAAACAGTCTTCTCAATAATCCTACATCGTCCCAAATTATCCACCCAGTTTCCATACATTAAAGAAGATTTCATTTCAAAATTAATCATCGTTGGTGGAGAAAATTTTGTTTCCTTTTCTAAACGTATCAGTTTATTCAAGTATAATTGTCTTGTTACGTCATTTATTGGCCCTGGTCTCTGGTCCAGATTAATTAATCTCCTTCGTAGCTCTTCATTTGGCATGAATCGATCCATTGACAAGTTTAATGATTGAGGCCCTAAAAATAATTTAAATGATCACCCTGTATACGATTAGAATGAAATCAATTTGATGAAGCTTACACGAAACGTTGGGCTCAACAAAATCTTCTCCCGGTTCACTGCAATCAAATTAAATCAAATCAGTAACAAATTCTTAAAACATTACATATCGGTCACGAGATTTCCCGTATGCATTTAGTAAACCAAACGTTGAGGCTAGGTTTCGAGATATCTCGTTTTAAAGCTTGTCGACGACTCGACGAATTTAAGATAATTTGATCCGTAGTTAAACTGTAGAAATGTCTACATCAAAAATATATAGTACTATTTAAGGATTTATAAATGTGAATTAAAAAAGTGCTTGTATGTGCTCCAAATACTTTTGTCAATTTTCTTTTATGTATTCATAACTTACAAAGGAGGTATTGTGTACATTCTACGTTCTAAGAAAGCTATATTTTCCTCCGAATCCTCATATGTATATTCTTCTTGCACACTGATACACGATTGCGATTTGAAACTGAAAATTATGATTTCATTAATCTTGGACTTTAATATTATTACGTATCAGGACTTTAAGGGGCGCGGGAGCGAACATATACCACCATCGACGTAAAAGTAAACTAAGAAACAAAGATAGAGAGGCAGAAATTTTTTTCTGTACACTTTTTCCAAATGCTCTTTTTGTGTTGAAATATTCTCTGTATTATTGCGGGGTCGTGTACGAGCCTTTTTTTGGAAAAAGTGTACAGAAAAAAATTTCTTCTATAAAAACGTACACTATTATTGTTTATAAAGTTTCAAGAGACAAATTGCAGAAAAGGGCTCTGTACGATACCCCGCAATAATTCAGAGAATATTTTAACACAGAACATAAAAAAGCATCTGTAGTAGGCTCATCGAAAAAAACAAGCTGTTTCGTATTCTCTGTCTTTGTCCCTCCTGCGAGAAACATATCTGCCTCTCTATTTATCTATCTATCTTTGCCTCTGCCTCTTCCACGCACCCTTAAGATAAGTCGATTAATATGTTGCAGTGACATACATTCCTATAAACACGCTTAAAAATTTGTCTATTGTCCTGTTTATCTGATAGCAAGAGACAAATAATGTTGCTGTAATCGTATCTGTGATATGTTCGCCATTTTTACGTTCAACATTTCCACGTGACTTTTTCTCATATACAGGGTGTTTCACCAAAAGTGTCACAAGTCGATATCTTCTAACCTAGATTAATTTTTAAGCGCGTTTATACTAATTTCGCTAACTGTATCGGTCAATAATCTTTATAACGTGTTAATTTCAACAAGCACATTAGTGAATACTTGAGATTACCTGGACAAAAGTACGTTATAATTTTCTCTAAAGCTGTTCAAAGTGTCATTGCTTTTTAATTCCTCTAAACACTTTTCTTGGAAGCTTACGTTTACTTTCAAACTATCTCTCTTTCTCCCAAAACAATCTGATTCTCTAATATCTAAATTTTCTAGGTCGCATAATTCATCGGCTAAGTCTTTCACTTTATATTTGGCATTAAAATTTGGTCTTATCGGTGCATCGTCATCATATAATTTCACTGCCAGATTTTTGCTAATGTTCTTAGTAAACTTATAAGGCGATTTAGGATAATAATTTTCATCTGGCGACAAGGAATTCGTTGAATCAGGGCTCGTGTTCTCTGACGAAGTCAATACATCATTCTTTCTAAATTTCCTGTACAATGAATACTGCCTGTAAGAGCGTTTCCTTCTCGGCGTGGATTTCGCTATCTCGTTTCTAAAATTGAACTCATCTGATCTGAACGATTTAGTTTTCGTCATACAAGGCGTATATGTTTTAAATTTCGATTCTCTATTCAATATTTTAGGTGATAAGTATCTCTGTTCTCTTTCCACCGTTTTTCCTATTAGCAAATTCGGTGACTTGCTTATGATGGAATCGCTCGGATCCTGCAGAGGAATCAATGGGATTTTATTATTATTGTTTTGCCCCAATATTCTGCGCCTATACCGTGGTGTAACACATCGCTTCTTTGTTTTAGTTTTCGATGAGAATTTATCTGGTGTATCGTAAACTAGACGGTCGTTTAAGTTTAGTACTGACAATGAACTGGTATCGCACCGACTGTCCTTCTCCTGTTTGTATTCATTTTTTATTGTCACCTCCTTAGAGTTTGAATTTAATGAACTCGATAGTTGATTAATTATTTGATTAAGCAAGCATTTCTCATCGTCCATTTCCTTGCGAAGTCTGTGTTCTGCATCTTTGATGTCTGCCTGGTCATCATCGATGCTGTTGTCGTTGAAGTAAAAGTACTTGTCCCTGGTATCAGAAAATCTGTTTTCCTCTTTTATTTGAAATTCTTCCCATATATCTCCTTTATCAGTATTTAATGATGCAACGTACTCTCCTACCATGTCCCCAGTGTTAACAAGAAGCTTATCTGTTACACAGAAAACAAAGGTGTAAATCGAATTAATGTTATTGTATGTTTATGTTTTGCCAGTCAACATACTGAATGTTATTTTAGGTTCCGTTGGCTTGGGTTCTTTCGTGATGTTTTCACAGTATTTGCCAAGCACTGTGATAGCTCCATAATATTTTCCATCAAATGCATAGTGAAATGGACTGCGCCCTTCGTAGTCTAAACAAACAGCATCGCCACCATTTGCCAGGAGCAATTCTAATACTGCTACTCTGCCCCATGCTGCTGCCACATGAACTGGAGTTAGTCCATCCATGGACCTTCGAAGTTCAAAATTTAGATACATTAGAACAAATTATATTACATTTATTCAACAAATTATGTAGTTACTTACTTAACATTTGGATTTCCTCCATGACGTAAGAACAACTTAGTCACTTCTTCTGCGAAGTCCTCTGAATCATTACCTATTACCAAATGGAATGGTGTTACTCCGTACATAGGTATCAATGTATTAGGATCTGCATCTTTATTTAGAAGTAGAGTTGTTACTTGCCTGGCACAACATAAATTAAATGCAAAATAAAAATAGAAGTCTGTTGCAAAATAAAACTGAGAAAAACTGCTTACTTTATATTATTGTCTTCCAAACCATCGCAAAGCGAGGATGCCAAAAAAAGGCATCCTGTAGATTTTGACATCGACGACATATTTTATATTTCTCTGGATAGGTACAAGCTGTATTAATTTTCCCAATATTGTAACTGTGTTCTATAAATGACTTTAATATGTTTACTTTTCATAATCATCACATGTATAGTATTCGGTGATTTCGTGCTCCTAAACCATAATTTAATTGATTAACAACATATTATAAATACACAGAAAAATTATATTACAGTGAGGCCCGAGTTACATCCTCCCAATTTAGGTCATTTCGCAATTACATTGTCTCTTCGCAACACGATAGTCAATTATATTTAACCAATATTTCGCTATCCATGTATTCAATTCGTTATATCTGTTAATTATAAATATATAGATTTTAAATGTGATCTCTTCTAGCATTTTTATACATTTGAAAGAAAATGTATGCATATATGTGTGCCTATCCTGTTTACCCCGACTTACGTCGCCCGTATTAAAATCAATTAGTACGTAAGTCCGGTGCCCCATTGTACATTCGACATTGTACATTTCGACTTTCGATTTTTCTGGTCTCACCCCTTTAAATTGCGAGAAAATGTGTGCAAAATTTGGAAGCAAACGGACAACGGAAACACGTACTTACCGCATTTGCATTAAAGTTTAACAATTTTTATCAATAATTACATGAAATTTTGCATATTATATATATCTTAGATATATTATAAATACCTTATTATTATATTTACATATTTCAAAATTATTAGATCGTATATTTTTGAATTAATATGATAAACACACGAATTAATATATATTTTTAGCATTCAGACAACCAGAAAAGATAAACGATTTTTTCTTTGATCACCAACTCGCGCAAACGAACATTTTGAAAATGTAAACAAAACCTGTGGGAGAGCAAGGTTACAATGACTCTACAATTTTGTGTATTATAACTTGTTACTTGTATAAAATGCAAGATTAATGAAATACTTCAATATAATTAGGTAAAATAATTTGCAGACGATACATTATTCTTCTACTTTCAATTTAAAACGGTACCTTCTTAACGTCTTAGTCGCTTGTTTACAGTATACACTATCAAATCATGTTTTATCACAATCGCAAGCACAACTATACGAGCATAAACTATATGAACGTGATAGATAGTCGTATCAAAGACTTTTATACTCGTCAGAATTTGCAATATCGTCACGTCAAACAACCTGACCACTATATTTGTAACCGACCTAGACAACCAAAAATTTCATTTCTGCCGAGCATCTGTAAGCGCAGATGTGACCTGTTCTGCCGGCAGTCTGCCCCCGAACCTGCCTTTGGCATGCTTTGGCAGCACGGTCGCACTGATGTAGCGATGTAGGTCGCACTAAAATTTTGTAAATTTTACTGAAAAATTCGAAATACCGATTTTTGAATGCAGAATTTTATTTTGTGAACATGCAAATTTGACTTATTCTCATATTTATATTATTTTTCTTAGACTGCGGATCTTTATGCGAAATATAAATTGTCGGCATCGCTTGCAAGAGATGGAAACTATAAAAATTGCATTGGCATACCATTTTCTTTACAGTTCAATTTCAATTCATTACATTTCGAAATTTATTGTAATATGTTCATGGAAAAAAGTGTCGTTTGACGGAAAAGAAAATTTATATTTTTTGTATGACAACTATACACTTAATTTAATGTTCAAATATTAATAATTTAAAATTTAGACTAGTCTATAATGTAATAGAAACATTTAAATTTATATATAAATTAAATTAAATGTATATTAATTTTAAATTTATACCAGAAGGGATAATAAATGAATGAAACAGGAAATAATGAATATTACATTTTTTCATTTATTTAAATTATTTTTCTTTATTGTTCGACTTCTAACTTCTCACAAACGTTCAAATTGTAATGTTAAATATCCGAATATTTGAGTAAATCGATTTAATCGCAAAGATCTTTGATTCCGCCAAAGGCAGGTTCGGAGGCTGGTTCGGAGGCAGGCTGCCGGCAGAACAAGTTACGTCTGCGCCTACAGGCGCAGAGCCAGAAATTGAGCTAATCCTGCCTTGAGCTGGTCGAAGCGTAGCTTCGCTCGTATTCTGCTCAATATCTGCCTTCGGCGGGATCTGCTTCAATCTGCCTGTGGCAGGCGTGGTTGTCAGGGCTGTCTTCATGTACGTAATATGGGGAAATCTCTGTTATGTGAATGCAATCACGCGCCAAGATTGTTTGTCCTTATTTCTGCGAATTTTTGGCTGGGTGAGGGCTCATTCTAAAGAGGAAGGCTATAGCTAGTACGCTCGACTGCATTATGGCAGCAAAAAAATCTTTTAGAGACAAAAAAATACATTGAAGTCTGTAAATATTTTTCTGGATTTTGTCTCTACTTCGGACACTTATATTATTAGATATAGACATAACCCCGTTAAAAAATCGATCGAGCGCACTAGCTATAACCTTCCTCTTTAGATTGAGTCCTCACCTAGCCAAAAATTCGCAGAAATAAGGACAAACAATCTAAGCCCGTGATTGCATTCGCATAGCAGAGATTTCCCCATATTACGTTCACGAAGACAGAGGTCCTCTCTGATGCAGAGCAAGTCTAGAACCAATTTTAGTTCAGCTAGTTTAGGCGAGATGGCGTCTAGTCAGAAGGACTGTCAACGTGGAATCATAGCAAAACTGAAGCGTTGGCCTAATACATATGTATGCCACAGTGAAAGCGTGACAAAGTCAATGTATGCATTTTCGTACGATTGTAGATTAGGTCAGCGGTTCCAACCTGCAAGTTGGAAGAATAGAATACAACATTCAAGATTAGAATATCGAAATAGCAAGCAACTCCATCTCGCGTTGGTCAGGCAGTTGCGTGTTTATCAGTGTTACCAAACTTTTTTTCTGCACAGAGGTTGGTAACACTGATAAATATTCTGAAAAGCAAGGGTAGCGTTCCCCCTTGATATTCACATATATTGAATTTCACGTATATATTGCATTAATGTGTACGAATTCTCGCTTCACAATTTATTAGCTCAGCAATAAAAAATAAAAAATGCAACATTGTGTCAGTATTTTATGCAAAACTAGTTATTTCATTTGGTCGAATTTATTTTTTAATTTTTTTATGATGTAAATGTTAATATGTCCGTTCGAAAGCCTGACTGAAGCTCTCTTTTTTCTTATTTCTCTTTTCTTTCTCATCTTTGCGGACTGTGTCGTGTAAGGATTTGTCTATACATGTTTTGTACTTGTCGACTTCGTTTGTGCAGCTTAAATTGTCTTCTTTATTCTCTTTCAAACAAGCAGTCACCTTTAATTACCATATTTCAATTTTTGAGATCTTAATTTTACTCTTCCTAAAACTTCGTAAATAATGAATTGTTTAAATATTAAAGATAATGAAAAATATTAATTTCGGTGATTGCTAAGTCTACTAGATTTCAAATGAATAGATCTTACTCTGCTCGACTCAGAAGAGCAATGTTGTTTAGCCTGTGTGGACAAGTACTTGCTAGTGAGACTTTGTATAAGTTGATCTGCATTTCGTGTATTTAAACCATACTTTATCGAATGCTCATCGTCAAGTGCAGCTAATTTGTTGATCCATTCGTTCTCACATTCTTCGAAGTTTACTTCTGCACTGACCGCCACTGTGTTTTGAGTAAATCATTTTACAGTAAACACGTGTTTACGTGTGCACGCGTGCTCGATTTCTGCTGGCAGAATGACGAGCAGAATTCCGGCCGCTCGGTCCTGAATTCTGCCCGTTTCCAGGATTGCGAGATTAGCGTTCTCATTTCTTGATAATACAAACACGGGGTTTTTTAGTAGTCAAAAACGCGAGATAAAAGATCAATCAAGGACGCAAGGACGTAATTTGCATTATTCGGCAGCATGTATAGTTATGAAAATAGTTACATGCGCATGTTTACGCCGTTTACGCGCAATGTGACCGTGCTGCCCTCTTAAAAACAGGCAGCTCGATCCTGAATTCTGCCTGTTTTCTGACCGGCAAGCTTCGAGCGTTGTGCTGCCAGCTTGTAGACTCGATGAGTTGTGTGGTACACCACACACCGCTAGACGCATGTACGTACACGAGAATTGCAAGGGTCCGGGATATGGAAAATAGCGTCTCGCTAATGCATATTGGGGACCTCTCCAAAGTCGCAATCTCTAGACAAAAGATGCATCTAGCGCTCTTACTATCCCAGAAAGCCTAATTTTGCGTTTTTCAGGCGATATTCGCATTATTCGACAGAATTTAGTGGAGACGCGAGAAAAAATGCTGGAACAAATGAAAATGCAGCACTGCCGCGCCATATCGCCTGAAAAACGCAAAATTAGGCTTTCTGGGATAGTAACCCAGATAGCACAGTCCGTCTTTAAGTTGTCTTTTTCTTGTCTTTTTTACGTCTTTACGTCTTACGGCCCATACAGACATCTTTTACACGTCTAAAAAGTCGTCTTGTTGGAGCCGTCGTTTTTACGGCTCAAAAAAGACGACTTTTTTGCGTCTCATTTTTGCCGTGAAAAAGACGGCTTTAAGAAGGCATCTTTTACAAGTCTAAAAAGTCGTCTTTTTGCAGCCGTCGTTTTTACGGCTGAAGGCAGGCGGCTTTTTTACGTCTCATTTTTGCCGTGAAAAAGACGCGGAAACAGCGTCGCACGACTTGAGCGAAATAATTGATCTCTTGCGCGTGGGATCAGCAGGATCTCAATGTGTATGCATCGCGTCGAATATACAAATGTGTTTCATGAAACCTGCCTAACGTGAATAGTTTGTGTCAGGTTATGTGCTCAAGTAGCGTAAAAACACAAAAAGTGGTAAGTGCATAGTTCACGCGAAATCCTAACCTATAAAGTGAAAACATGGTTATCGCTGAAGAATAAGAAGAAGTAAGTGGTAAGTGCTACGAGTGCGGGAAAATTCGTCAGATGTACATCTCATCCTCTTATCATCATCTTACTGTAATTAGCCCAGATAGCACAGTACATCTTACAGATGTCGTTTTCTCGTCATTTTTACGTCTTTACATCTTACGTCTCGAAAAGGCGCGTGTCGGGGCGTGTAAAAGGCACCTCTTTGGAGACGTCGTTTTTACGT
>CM052204.1:16006929-16022776 GCA_028455805.1 Lasioglossum figueresi
TTCTCGGCGCTACGGTTTCGATCAATTTCTACTGATAAATCAAAAAACAATTTTGCAGATTATCAAATAATCATCGACGTTTCGATTCTAGTTTGAATCATTTTCAAGATGTAATTATTTCATTATTTTTTGAAATAAATGTTGCTCAGTTTTTTGCGGGTTATGCGACTGCATATAAAAATTGCGAGTACCATGCATCGTTTCGAAGTAATTACCCTAAATAGATTTCATCGGTGTCGAGCTTGAATTCGTCAATTGGCGGTATCCACACGAGAAAGGCGGGATCCATGCCTAAATAGGAGCCTGGAACGCCGCTAGTATTTGCCACATTGTAATCATAGTAATCTAACTCCATTTCTGAGTCAGGATTTGCCAAACTGAACTCCGATCCTGGTCCTTGCAACAGTTTCTCGCGATTTCTTCTCTCTTTCGTCTCCTTTCCGCTTCCCAATGTCGACGGGCTCGAGAGGACACTTTCTGGAGAGGATTGCGACTGATACGACAACCATAACTAATTATTTAACCATTTCACAATCGAAAAATGGAAAATTATTTTTGCAGGACTGAATTTACCTTTTCTTCTGAAGAATTGGTTTCGTTGCTCTGACTCGTGTTCAAGTTTGGCGGTTTCTCGTCTTCTGGCTTCAGTGGCTTTGTTTCTGAACTGTCGAGGTCTATCGTTCGCAACCTGCATAATAATTAGTCACAATTACAATTAATTTATCTACATCAAAATTGAAAATTAATGTTTTACACGCATTACGGTAATATGCAAGCTGGAGAATTGTACTTTTTGATAAATCCACTTAGAATTGAAATTTAGTACACAAATAATAAAATAAGACTTACTTTACTGGATAGGCGTACTTCACTTCTGGTTTCTTCAAGACTAGGATGCTGGAGGCTGAGAATAATTTATCACAGTTCGATTTGATCGATGTTATTGTTTTGTCCGATGAGCTCTCCATTGTGTTGTTTAATTTTAACGTGCTTGTGCTCAATGTGGAACCATCTTTGTACCTATATATTCGTAACATAATAATTCCCTTTTAAATTAGAGAATGCTTTATTTATTGCAACTAAATAAATTCAATATGTTTGGTAACTTTTTTATAATACTTACAATTAATCAATAAATTCAAATTAATATTTTGATACCATTCTTACCCGGTTAGCGTTTCAGTACTATTGTAATGTTCCTCCACCTCGCATACGGTGTCTTTTGGAGAATCTTTCACAGTAGCTTCGATCATTGATATCACATCTGATATGATAGTACTTCTAGACAGGTATTTTGAGCTTCCTGGCATTAATTCTAGTGACAAAATTAATCAATCTAAATTAACACACACATATTATCATGTTTGTCTACTTGTCATATATGATCAATGTATTAAAAAATATATGTACACATATAATTGCATTTGAAAAATAAATTTGATTTTAAAATGTCCTCTGCAAGACCACTTGCAATAACAATCAAGGACTGCATTTTTATCTGAAATCTTTTGGACAAAGTTAACAGCTTCGAAAATATTTCAATATCCTAAACCCATGTTTTATTCGATTGAAGGTTTATAAAAGTATTAGATCATTTTATATTAATTGATTTTTTATTTGTTGTAGGAAGCGGATTGTTTGTATATATTTTTACCGGAAACATCGCTGAAAGAATCCATGTCCTCGGCGATACGGTACTTTCTGTATTTGATAACAAACTGCAGAGTCAAGAATATCGAAACGATGAACATCAGTATCAAAAGCAAAGCAGTCACCAGATGCGCAGGCTTCCAGAAAAACCATTCGTTCACTACGTTCACTGAGTCTGTTTCTAAAGGCACAACAGTTATACTTCCATTCCTTTTCAGAAATTTTTTATCTAAAAAAGTAATGTTAATAATTAATTATACTAATGATATTAATATATAAATATCAATATATTATTATAGACATAATTAATTGTAATATATTTGTGTTATACAACATTGCATAAATTATATATTACATTTCCAATCAATTGACACACTATGATCACTACTGGACTGACTATAGGAATACATATTTTTATACAGTTCATAATTTTTTTTTAAATTGATTGTAAACTTTTACGATAAGAAGCATAATCTTTTACCTAGAATGGCAGCATGAGCAAGAAAACCGCCGATGCAAGCATCACCGGAAGCAGTGAGTTCGTCGCTGAAGAATTCCAGCAGCAAATTCTCCCCGGTGCTAATTAACGTTTTCGACGTTAATTGGATTTTGTCCGAGGCGACGTCGGTCAATAAATCCGCATTTAATGAATTACCATCACGGACGCGGAAGTATTGTCCCGGACAAGGAAATTGTAATTGATCTAAGTGCAATCCAATCACGAAATTATCGTTCGCCTAAACAAAAACAATATTTTTAAAAGTATATTTTCACTAAAATTATTCAAAATATAATTAAATTTAAGTTCTACTAAAGTGATAAAAAAAATGAATAAATGTTTTGTTAATTGCATACTTAATACCTGATATTGATATAAAAATTTGTTAATTATGATTTATAACAGTACCTGTAAAAGCCAAAAAGACCGGCCAGGACACGACTGGGTATTGGCTCCAAGAATTTTTCTAGAAAGTTGCTCCTTTAATCGAATTCGACAGCCGCAACGGCACTGCGATCCAATTTCAGCAGCGATTTCCGGTTTCGTTGCAGCCAGAACCGCGCCATGACAATCCGAGCCGTCGAGCCGATTGCTATACCACTCGGTTTTATTCAGAACTTCCGAAAATATTCTTCCGCAGAGCTTGGTTTCTACTGCCTTTCCCTGCAAATTCAAAAATAAAACAATGTTTCATGATTAACATTAGACGTTACTTCACCAGCGAATCGCAACAATAATTATTTCCACTTATCAATTTTTGTTTTGATTCCTATATTCTTCCCCTCAATTTTAATTTATAATCTAATTTCTCTTTTTATTAATACATTCTTCAATTTTCTCCTTAAACTTTTCTCTTTAACTTTCACAATGTTACTGTACAAAATATGTTTTTTTTATATTTTTCCCTCAAATTATACTACTACATTTTTCGTTCAACTTTTTTAAATTGTCATTAAATTACCTGGCAAAATTTTGCTCCATACTTAGGAGGTGGAGTGTCGCAAAAGCGATAGCGATTTCTGATCCCTCCGAAACATGAGCTGCTGCATGGACTCCAATTACTCCATGGTCCCCATCCGGCTGCATCACCTTCTACATACAAATATATCGTATTTAAAAATGAATTTCTTCTTTTAATAATTTCAACAAGTTGAAATAGTGTAATAAATCTTCTCAAATTCTTTGAAAATCTTCACAGTCTTGTGAAAATGTACCTTGAAAAGGGAAGGTAGGAATGCAAGATATCTTCACGTCCATCATGGCGCCGGTTATGGCCTGGCTGACGTATATGAAACAGTACTCGACGTATTTCTCAGTGAAGAGGTCACAGTCGAAGGTCAACGAGTGCCTACCAGGGATCGATCTGGATTCTGTGATGTAGTGAAGACTCGAAGGCGAAGCGACGGAAGTGACGTCAGCCTTCAGCCGACCGTAAACGCGAACGCGATCGCCTTCGAGCCGGCAGGAAGGATACTCGAATAAAACAGCGACACCGCCAGGTCCTTCGCAAGGATATATCGATCTCGCGTGGACCGTCAGCTTGAATTCGTCCGACCAGTTCACCTGCAATTTTTAAATTAATAATCATTTATCCGAGCCGATATCTGAATTTTCCAGTAAACAGTTCAATCTAAAGCGATCCGCATGCAACTCGATTTGTTATAGAAATCAGTAAACATTCGTGTTTCACTGATTAGTTGTAATAATCGAGATTCCACTGCATCGCGAATTGATCAAGTTAATGTGATCCGTGTTGTGTCGTGTTTGAACTCATTTTTATCAGAATAATGTCACAAATCTGGCGACACGAAGATCAAGACTCAAAGAATAAAATTGAACAACTTATACAGGGTTCGGCATCTAAAACAGGTCGCCTGAATAAATCGCTTGCTTTTGAAGATAGAAAAAAAAGGATCAGACCAAACTTACTTGATATCGAGGGGCTCGTAATTCGATGTCATTAATTTTTTTATCGGTGGAGACGTCAAGGAGATACGAAGGTCAACTCTGTTTTTTTAAATGGAACGGTATGGTTTTTTATTTACATTCTGATAGTGTGTTTCAAGACGAATACAATGACCTATTACGAAGGTCATTCAAGGTCACGCAAGGTCAACTGCAATAGAAAATAAAATGTCTCAAAGCACTCTTCAAATACTTTTGTGTCTTCTCTGGTTGTTGGCATACTGCTCTTCTAAGTATTGGTAAGGGTCGCAGAACACAAATAAACATACCATCGCATTGTATGCATACCTGTATTCAGAAATGTTATTAGTAGTTTGACTACCGACTAGAGTACGGCTTCGAAATATTCAATCCGAGTGTTCAATTTTCAAGAATGCGTTACACGATAGCAGAGAAAGTGGAAATGGTTATCATTTATGGTGAATGTCATAGAATTATGAGGAAACGCGTGTATGGTGAAAGATTTACCGATCGTAATAGTCCTTCGCTTTCTGTCTTTGCAAACATTATAAAAAAGTTTCGAGAAACTGGAAATGTGGATAAGAAAAAACCCACTCGAGCCAAAAAAGCAACCGACGATGGAAACACGATAAACATTGTAGCAAGTGTAATACAAAATCCACATGTTGGTACGAGGCAACTTGAACGCGAGAGTGGCATCGGTCAACGAAGTATTTTGCGAATACTTAAAGTTAACAAATTTCACCCATTCCACATTTCACTGCATCAACAATTAAGTGAAAATGATTTTCAAAAACGTTTACAGTTTTGCGAATGGGGCCTACGGAAACTGTGCAAGACGATCAAATGTTCTTAAATAAAATTTTGTTTACGGATGAGGCCACATTTACAAACCACGGACAAGTTAACTGTCGCAACATGCATTACTGGTCGGTAGATAATCCACGATAGCTACGAGAAGTGGACAAGCAGAGACCTTGGTCTGTCAACGTCTGGTGCGGTCTTCTTCGTAATAAAATAATTGGTCCATATTTCATCGATGGCACGCTAAATAGTCATAAATACGAGAGAATCTTAAAAGACGTTTTGCCAGAATTGTTAGAGGACATTTCACTGGACATGCGACAGTCCATGTGGTTCCAACAAGACGGATGTCCTGCTCGTTCGGCTCGAAATGTTACAGAATTACCGAACAGGACATTTGAAGGTCGTTGGATTGTTCGATCAGGAAGTAATAAATGGCCAGCACGTTCCCCAGACCTGACACCGCTAGATTTATATATTGTGGGGAAAATTAAAGGAACAAGTGCACCGCGAAAAACCAACAACCACAGTTGATATGCAAGAACGTATAAAAAGAGCTTGCTCTGTAATAGATACAACTGAAATTTGTCAGGCAGTATCATCGGTATTGCAACGTTTTAGATTATGTCTCGGTGTTCAAGGTCGACATATTGAACACTCGAAGTAGCAGCGAATACGTACATAACATGTTACATGTAAATCGTCGTAGCGTTCGAAGAGTGCTTTGAGACATTTTATTTTCTATCGCGGTTGACCTTGCGTGACCTTGAATGACCTTCGTAATAGGTCATTGTATTCGTCTTGAAATACACTATCAGAATGTAAATAAAAAACCATACCGTTCCATTTAAAAAAACAGAGTTGACCTTCGTATCTCCTTGACGTCTCCACCGATAAAAAAATTAATGACATCGAATTACGAGCCCCTCGATATCAAGTAAGTTTGGTCTGATCCTTTTTTTTCTATCTTCAAAAGCAAGCGATTTATTCAGGTGACCTGTTTTAGGTGCCGCACCCTGTATATTACCTTGAAATACAAGCTAGTATTCGGTGCAGTAGGATTCACACTTGAAGCCTTCAACTGAACCGCGTAGTTTCCAGGGAGTCCGAAAAATTCGCACCGAAAAAAAACAGTCTTTGGTGGAACAAATCCCCTCACCTCTTCATAGTACAAAACCTATAGAATCATTTCGTTATTGTGTTGTATTTTTAGTGATTATATGATAATGATTCCGCCATTTTTATGATTAGATATATAATGATAAAATGATCTAGTTTATTTACTTGCGTATGAGTATTGTTATGCAAATAACAAGCAGTCAAGCTTGCGCCGCAATAAATTAATTGTAAAACGTAGACAGCTACAGGAACATTTTCCAACGGATTACAACTCGCGTCGTTGTATCTTACAGTGGTAGTAACACGATTGTTTGGATAAGTTTTCACCTCATGGGAGTCTAGAAAAATGTTCGGCATCGGCCACTTTACGTCTACGATTTTAGTTGTCTGCGAATCAAATTGTTTTTGTAATTATTCTGCTCGAATTAAACGAACATGTGGGGTTTGTAACACTGCATTTCTCTCATTCAAATTATTTGCGTTTTGGTAGAGTCCAATTAAAAACCCTGCAAAATTTAAAGAATTTTTCAAATTGACAATTTCAAAATTATATGAATCTTATAAAAAAGCTGGAAAAATTGTATATAATATTGCAAATATTATTAATCAAAACACGATCATATTTTCTACTTTTTGTTTCATTTCTGTCAGGAGTTTCGCAAAATTTTTTCGAGCATTATAAACTGACGAAACAATAGTCGAGAGTGATTTTTGAGAAAAACGTCTGAGATGAAACTTTTATTTTTTTTGCGTATGCAATCTGAATATGTAATAAAATATACCTGGTCCCATTTAAAAAACGACTTCCGATCTGAAAATCCTATTTCCGGTTAGTACCGAAAATTGCAACTACCACCATTCGATAGAGCGTACTCTAATTAGTTATTAAATTTTTTTTAGTTTTCAACAAAATCACTCTCTACCATTTTAGTAGGGGTGGACGGGTGGTCTATGAAACCCTGTATATATATATATATAATAATAACAATTCGCTACTCTGAGAAATGCAAAGTTACACGTAAAAATGTGTATGTATATTGTTTTGACTGTTAACCCTTCGTCAGTTAAATTTTAATTGTTTAGTTTCTTCGACCCGAAGATGCCGTTGTACTCCCGCATCTAAAAGAAACTTGTATCTTCACGGCTTTCAGAGTCCAAATACTGTTTAATTTATTTAATTTAGTCCAGAATAATATGAGGGCAAAACAAGCAATGTGTCTCAGTGATCTGTTCTGCCATATGAATCTTTTGATAAGTCTCATTCCACATACATGGAATGAAATACCATACTGCCGGCGAAGGGTTAAATTAAATGTTTGAAAAATTTAGTGAGAATCATAAATTATCGAACCTGATAAAAGGAGGTAACAGGCACTGTTGAATTTTTGTATTTGTACTCTAATCGCAGAGCGTAGATACCACCACGTGTGAAATACCCGCAGGGGATCACAATGGAGATGGTCTCGTTTTCTGAAGGCAACTTTTCTAATTGAATCTCTCCGACCAATTCAGATATGTCGTCAAAGAGGTACAGTATTCTAGAAACAACAAACGTATAGTTAGCAATTTTGAGCAACTTTATCTCATTTTAATCCAATATATTAAACTTCTAAATTAATTTTAAATATTCTCAAAATCAATGAAAATAGTTTATTAAATATTTTCATTAGACTTTCTAACAATTTTTTTCAAATTTTATAGCACAACGGAAAAAGTACTTTGATTTCCAGATAATACGTAAAATATTATATTTTATATAATTATTCGTGTCAGAAAATTTTTAATAAATAACTAACAGTCCATTAATTATCCTAAAATTCCATTTAGTTAGATTTTTATGGTAATTTTATACTAATTTATTTGTAAACAAAATTAAATTTTCAGATCTATTCTATAAAATATTTACCCCTCACAAATCTAATTTGAAATCTACTTTTTACAAAAATATGAATAATAAGATTTTAAATTTTTCTATGGAATAGAATGAATTGTAAATGCTCACCGTAACGCAGGCGATTCGGTAGAAGCACTGTTCAACTTCTCACTACTTGCATCGTCTTCTAACATTTCGTTTGTCTTTACAATAAATACCGTAAGATCTCCCGAAAGTGCGACGTGGGAGGATGGCGAATTAATTTTCAAAGCACCGAACTCTTCTGCCTCTACCATTGTTGATTTTGTGGCACCTGAACCTATCATTTCATTAATTTTTATATTCTCAACTTATTGGGTCTTATAAAATGTTCAAATACAAATTTAAATACCGAATATACAGTATGCATTAAAAAAAACAGGTAAAACAAATTGAATAGTTGTCCTTTAAAATATATTTTTAGAAAATTGAATTAAATTGGTATACGTCAATATTTAATTTCCATATAATTTATTTAATAAAAATATAAAATTATTGATTTCTCTATTTGTCCCTGAAACTGACGATCTCCAAAAAATTATTCAGAATGGAATTTTCTCTCATTTATGGCTCAAAATAAAGAAAATAATGATTCACAATAATTTTACCATATTCAAGGAGGATGGTATTTAGTATTCCAAAGAAGAGCCATTTGGATTTCAAATTCATATCCAGGTCGTCATCCGTATTCAAATTCTAGACTTCGTTTCTGAGCTGGACGACACAAAATTAATTATATTTTAACGCCAAATTATGTTAACCATTGAGATTATTTTGTAGCTTGAAAAATAAAAATTTTCGAACCTTATTCGTTCGCTGCGAGCATGATTGCTGGGACGAAATTTTCCTGGACGAGGAGAAAACATAAATGTGCCGTAGTAATTTGCAGGAATCAATATCCTTCCGATGACCGGCGCGAATTTCACTCGCTGACCCTCCGATACTTTTTCATTTTGATCGTTTCGAACGTTCACATTTCACTATGCATACAAATTTCACAATTTTATTCAAAATATTCCATTTTACATAAATATACACAATTTAAGAGCAAAAACAATAAAATACAAAATTGTAGGATCAAATTAATGTAGTATATAAGATATAAAAATATAAAATTAAATTGCAAAATCAAAAAAATTTTCTAATTTTATTTCGAAAATACCGATTGGCATAGATGTTGATAATTGATGACTTTCGATTTACGTTAATATTTAGAACAAAAAGTTTCGATTTTGATTCAAAATTGGAAAGAACATAAAATCCGATTTAAAAAATTCTAGGTTGCATAAATATCCATGATATTATCCATTATTTATGCTAAGAAATATAAAGGTACAAAATTTTGGAATCGCATTAAACTCAAAACAAGGACAATCAAATAAAAACGTCGAGTATCATCCTGTATCTCGATTTTAAACCAAAAAGATATCACAAAATTTGAAAATTACTACATTCTTGAAACACCCACACTCTATCACTATTTAACAAACAACAAGAAATCGAAAAATTTTGGGACTATCTTCGAATCAAAAGCAGCAAAATCTTTTTATCACCTTTAAAAAAGTAAAGATAAAAGCATCTGCGAAAATTTGAATCATCGTCGAACAATTCGAAACATCTTCCCAAAAACTTCTTCAAATTAATTAACGCGATCTAATGCTAAAGAAATCGTTTAAAAATATTTAAAATCCTCGAGCATTAACATTTCGAACCGGTTGCTGTTAAATGGCGAACATTGCAAAAATCGATCGCGCAGTATGCGGCCTAATCGCCGACAGATCGGTCCAATTTACACGAAAAATATTCGCACCTTTGTTTCCGAGGCATCACACGGTGGATTCGGATCAACTGCGGGGAAAGTTATCGAGCGGTACATTTAATTTGAGAAAAATACGAGAAATTCGAATGTAGAAATGTAACGCCAGCGACGCGAGCCTCATAAGGCAACTAACACCATCGGGGTCGACGGCCAGTGTCCCCTCCCTCATACGCCCCACTATAGGGGTTGTTCTTTGGGGTAGAGAATTCTGACAGAACATCGACTTCAATCAATGGAGGGATTATATCGACCTGCAGTCTGCTCCTCCACGGTATTCGCTCTCTATTCTCTCTCCCTCTCTATTCTCTCTCCCCTTCTCCCACTCTTTCCTTCACTGCTCTCCTCCCTCCATCCCCTTTTCTGTTTCTTTTTGTTTTGAAGCAAAGGGTCATTATTTTTCGCGTTAGGGTGCCACAATTGTCTGAAGAGCATTAGTCAGTTTTTTTGGCCTTGTCGTGTAATTGGACAATTTCCTCGAAAACTTCTGGTCTTTTTTTTTTCATTTTTTCATTTACATAGAAAAATGTTATCATATTTAATCAAAATTCTCTGCGACATTTATTTCCAGATTTGCACTCTTCGTATCGATGTACAAACACAGTTTTTAATTTTAAGAATTTTTCATGCGGTTTCTTTTAAACAATGTAGGCAAAATTCAAAGATATTGTCATTATTGGTATCAAGCGTCTAATTAACATTTTCTGTGGACTTTTTTTTAACAATTGAAACCCTTACAAGTTTATTTAGATACACCAGTATAAACGTAATGGGAAAATACAGTGTGAATAATATCATATACATATAAATATAAATAATACATCTAACAGCCTATTAATTAAATGTCTGCACAGATTACAGTCTTCGAAATATTTCCAGATTTATATTCGTCATGTTCATACACAAATCCAGTTTTTATACATAATGAATAAAACACACCAAATATTTGGAATATATTAGATATATTAAAATGTATATAGACTTTATTTAATACATAACGTATAGAAAATGTATTTTATATATTTTATACTGTTTTATATTTACATATAGTTTCTCTTCATTTTACTTCAAGATACCATTTTCAAATATCCCGCCCCTTTCCGTTACGATCATATGACTTTTATTTACAAGTCTGACACTCAACTGTACTTGACTGTACTTACAAACCTGTTATGATACTATTATATAAAACATTTATAATCCTATATAGCTAATTAATAAGTATGTAGCTAATTGATTAGATTTGATGATATTTTATGTACATTATCTTCATTACATTATAAATGTATTAACAAATTCGCCTAAATTTGCTTCTTTAAATGAATCATTATCCAAGTCATTTGTAACTCAATCTATTCTATCATTATCTTCAATTAAATATCTTTTACCACCATTCTTGCTCTTCATGAAATTATTTTTGCAATATCATTTATACAACAGTAAAAATATTTTTTCAGAGACGAAACGAAGTACATACATATGTGCATTGTTAAGTTGGCAAGTTCGGTGCCATGATCGAAGCTATAGTAAAGCACTGATGGTGAATCATTGTGCATCAAAATCTACGTATTTTGTGCGGTTGGAGAGTGCAGGGGCCACGAATAAAACTACATTTGATGCACAAAAATAAAATATTTGCTGCATGGTGCATACTGTGTACGTTAACCAAAAACTTGTCGAATCTTATGGCAGCGAACGACACATATCGTATACAGTGCATTCTAAACGAATTAAACGTTTTACGACACTGTACTTATTGCAGCTGTTGTTTAATTATATAGAATATGCTTAGATGGACAATAGAAAGTATGACATAGGAAATAAGTTTGTTAACTACATAGACGACGTTGCAGTGGTGAGTTACAGAATGACAGTGACAGTAAATTCATACATCACGCTAATCGTATAATAATAAAATTTTACTACAGATTTTCAGTTCACATCTTTCAAAAGAGCTACATAAAAATGGACGTGTTGACGAAATTGCGCAACACTGTCAGCAACACGATTTCCAACACAGTTCAGAACACAGCATATGGTTTGTCTCAGCTGTCAAATGTCTTACCAGGGAACCCGGTTACTAAAGAGTTCGAGATAACCACACACATTGGCAGTGCGGGTCCAGCGTTGCTATGGAAGGTCTACAGTGGTTACAAAAAGTCTACAAAGCAGGAAGCAGCAATTTTTGTGTTTGAGAAGCGAATCCTCGACAGGTTTTCAAAGAATGAAAAGGAATTAATATTAGAGACTTTGAAGAGAGGCATTACGCAGCTAACGAAGCTGCGTCATCCACAGATTTTAATTGTGCAGCATCCTTTGGAAGAATCTTGGGACAGTTTGGCATTCGCGACTGAACCAGTGCTAGCTAGTTTGGCTAACGTCTTGGGGAACCATTACAATCTGCCGCAACCTTTGCCAGCAACTCTGAAAGACTTTAAACTGCACAATATCGAAATAAAGTATGGATTTCTGCAACTGGGGGAAGGTCTAGCGTTTCTACATGGTGATGTGAAATTGCTACATAGAAATTTATGTCCAGAATCCATTGTCATTAACAGTAATGGTGCCTGGAAGATATTTGGATTTGATTTTTGTGCCTTAAATCAGAGCGTGGAGGGGAAAGACCCTTTGTGGTCGTATGTGGAGTACGATATGTCACTTTCAGCTGCAGCACAACCGAATTTAAATTATCAAGCCCCAGAATGCATTCTGGCAAGCAGCGTCAGCTCTGCTAGTGACATTTTTTCCTTAGGAGTGTTAGTATACATTCTACATTCTCCAATGAACACGCCTCTTAACGATTGCAACAATGATCTACTGAAATGCAAAAAGTTTTTGAGCAATTTCACTGGCTCAGTTGTGACTTCTAAACTACTGTCAATCCCAGACGCTATCAAGGACACGGTTAAACTGATGTTGAATCATAATCCTGAGCTGAGGCCAGATGCTCATCAGTTTGTTAAAATCGATTACTTCACGGACATAGAAGTTAAGACATTGAATTATCTGGATAAAATATTCCAGTGGGACAATTTGCAAAAGTCACAGTTCTACAAAGGACTGCCGCAGCTGCTGAAGCAGTTACCGCATAGAGTTATACTGCACAGAGTGCTACCAGCATTGTACAAAGAATTAATTAATCCCCCAATGATTCCATTTATTCTACCAAGCATATTATATGCAATGGAGACCAGTTCTGTGGAAGAGTTTCGAGAATACATTTTATCAAATATGAAACCAGTGCTGACTCTAGATGATCCACCACAAATTAGCCTTGTATTGATGCAACATGTTGACTTACTGCTAAAACTGTGCACCACCGAAGTGATAAAAACCGATGTAGTTCCAATGCTGCTACGTGCGCTCGAATCCGAATGGGAACAGCTACAAGAACTGTGTTTATCAGCTCTGCCTAACATCATAACAATGATTGAAGGGCCAGTCATTAAGAACGCAATTCTGCCACGAATGAAAAAGATTTGCTTGCATAGCAAGGGAAGCAATAACAAAAGCCTCGGCGTCAAAGTCAATTGTTTGCTGTGTCTAGCTAGAATGTTACCTAATTTTGATCGATGGCTGGTCCTCGATCAAGTGTTGCCTTTTCTGCAGGAGATTCCACACTCTGGCGAACCTGCTATTCTCATGGCCATTATAGGTATGTTACTCGTTAACCAGAAATTAAGAATGGAACTCATTGAATTTTCTTTCTTTTAGGAATCTATAGGATACTATTGAATCATAGTAAACTGGGAGCAAGCAAGGAGATATTGGCGACAAAGATTCTGCCGTTTCTCTTGCCACTGTGCATCGAACAGAACTTCAGTACATCACAGTACGAGATCCTCTCAAATCTTGTAGTAGAAATGATAAATCGTGTGACAACAGAACACAAGGAGGCATTGAACAAGTTGGACGCAATGCGTCAGGAGACTCAGAAGCTCGATCAGGAGCTCTCCCAAACCTCGAATATGTACAAAAACATCAGTACGAGTAACGATACTGTTAATGTAATTCCTCCAGTTCGTCCTCCAAACACGAATGCAAATTTACAATCGCTGCAGATGGAGAATGGATTGACAATAGAAGACAAGTTTAGGTGAGTGAGAAGAATGGTTCTAAGCAGAGACCAAAAATAGCAGTTATTTTAGAAATTTCTCCATAAAAGATCATTAACAAAATGTTACGTTTTATTCAAATGGGTTTGTAAATTATGTTTTATACTGCACAGATTGATTCAGCAACAGGAAGTACATCAGAGGCTGCAGTCTCAGACTCCATTGACTCCAAAGTCTATTCAACCACAGCTCATGAAACCACAAATAAAAGACTTGACGGACACATTGTTACAGTCAAATTTGAATCAATTGAACCACTCGATATCAAGCCCAAAGCCTGATTACACCAGCATGTCCTCGAACTTGAATTCGCATCAACAATTCAGTCCGCAAGGAATGAACGCAAATTTAAATCGAAACACAACTAGTTGGGTTTCGAATCAAATGGCATGGAATTCAACTATTCCTCAGAACACTATTAATTATTCTATCAATCAAGGAAATTTAGGAACCAATCAATTGGAGTTCAATTCGAATTTCAATTCCAATTCGAGCCAAAAGATTGAGAGTTTGTCTTCGCAAGATATCATGGATTTACTTAGCTAATGATTTTAGTGAAGGAAGACGATTTTTTATTTATTAATAACACTCTGTAACAACAATTTTGGGTCGTGATAAATAGTAGGTGGTTCTTATAGATTCTTATGCTAATTTTAAATTTGAACATTGATAGTTTCTACTATTTTTCGTTTTTGAGATACTTAATTTTACAGGTAGAGTAACATTTCTGAGTTTTGGAACGTTTTGTGACTTAAATGTAAAAGATTGTTTTAAAAGTTAATTTCGGAAGCGGACTTTCGAAATCACGTTCAACGCATCAAAATTTATAAGAATCGCTTGTTATTAAAACACAAAATTACTATTTTTAATTGATTATTATTAGAAGATAAATGCATTTCTACTCCTTCTGACTTAGTACGCATCCTTTGTACAGTTTATGGAATATGAGTCACTGTAGAAAGTCATAAAGCTCGGTAACAACATATAAATGAATCCATGTTGCTTTTATACTCAACTTGTTATACACTATATGTACTTCATTCAAAGTTTAAGCACAACACTATGCTGGTGATCACTATAAGTGATGATTAGAATATGATCTTTCGAAGATATTTAAAAATGTACTTACTGTATTTATAAATAATTCATTTACAGTAATATTTTGTTTTTCTTTATTTTGAATTACCTAATGAAATAATAAAAATTACTGGTAATTAAATAAAAATAATTTAAATGTTTATGAACTAAACATATTAATGTTGAGGAGGTATAAGGTGTTTATTGACATATACGTACGTTCCAATGAAGTTAATATATATATAGCTATACGTTTTGTTGTTGATTGTATACTGTAATAAATATTTAAAACGAGAGATGTTATTGTAATTTAATACACAATACTATAATTATATGGAGAACGTTAAATCTCTCTAAAAACTAATAAATGAATTATATGGATCATATACGTGTGAAAAAATTAATAAAAAAGATTGATAATTGCAAAATTTTTTGTGGTTTTTATGCATGTCACTTATTTAATTAGCAGTTGGGTAAGTGACTGCAACCTGTTCTAGATTTGCAGATGATTTTAAATCATGTAACAAGTGGCAGATCTAGGGACGTAAGGATACTTTTTTATCTCTTTCAATAACGTATCATTTACATTTCATGTATCCTCGTGTTTAAAGTCAATTACAACGTATGTACTTTGAATTATACACTAATTCCTTTTTTTAGGATTTCTTTTAGAGTAACAATAACAATTCGGTCAAATGTTTTACACATTAATTGACTTCAAGAAGCTACTTTTAGCAAACCAATATTTTTGTTAAAAAATGAATTGTATTTATGTAAATCAATGCTGAAAAATGACATTTGTTTTTCCTTCAACTCGAAAATTAATTTAATACAATATTTTGATTAATTACTGAAGATGAAGCAAAATAGTAAATCCATGTGTATACAGGGTGAATTCGATAAAGCAGGACACCTAAAAATCTCCGTTA
>CM052204.1:16022876-16047875 GCA_028455805.1 Lasioglossum figueresi
GAGACAGTTATCGATAAAATACTGTATAACGGCATTCGCCACATTAGTGCGATCGTGCTGCCCTCTTAAACGAAGGTAGAATTCAGGACCGAGCTCATACATCTGCGTCAGAATAAATATCGCTTTATGCTGGCAGGTTGTGCTGTCCAAAATCGAGCAGATTCTGAGCATCCTCAACTTCGAGCAGCGTTCTGACAGCATAATGCTCGCCATCTGCTGGCATCGTACGATTGCAGGCTGTGCTCGATATCTGCTCGAGGTAGGCTTGGCTGACTGGGTTGTTGCTCAGACCCGTCCTACATGCTTGCGCTAATATGTAGCATAATTCGATAGTCCTTGCAAAACTGAGTAACCTTTGTTTGAACTATTGCAACAGCGACGCTGTAAATTCGTCTAAAAATTGTGTTTTATTGAAACTTATATTGGAGATATAATAATTATATTTCATCTAACATCATTCGGGGAGATCAAACGGGGGCAATAGCCACCGAAGTTTGGGGTGCATAAACCACCTCTTTTACGTCTAACAATTTTCATTTTTCAACGATACATTTTGTTCACGCTCCACTTACCTCCGCCAGGTAGCCTCTGACGCTCTGATCGCTATAATTCCGTTTTTTAATTAGGTGTTTGGCAGTTGTCGTATATACGTCGGCGCACAGAACCAATATCAGTAACAGGTGCAACGCCAATCCTTCCTGCGAACAAACAATCGATTCGATATCATTTCAACATTCTTATATATACGATCTCACATTTCAAAGAATCAAATTCGATCATGTGAAAAAGAATATCGAGTTCCGGAAAAAATGTGCATGAAAGTTTCTCAACTACTCTGGTTACATTTTAAAAATCGTTTAAACCATTTCCATTTGTAAAATACAAAAATTATATTGCTTTTTGAAGTGTTGCAAAAATTCAACAGAAAACATTAAGTTTTTAAATTGAGTTCTCTTCTCCCACCATTTTTGAACATCCGTAAACAATGAAAGCACTAGTACATGAAATAAGTTGTTGGAGTCATATTATTTTTGTGAAATGTGACAGATCGTTTCGAATGTGTTTTTCATAGGAAACTTGATTTTTTCCGGCATCCGATGAAGAGAAAGAGGAAACCCAGATGCAATGGATGCATCGTAACGAAACGGGTTAAAAGACTCACATTGTCGCGCATTTTTACCGATTCAGTGGTTCCGAAGACACGTTGTAGCACAGCCACTTCGATGTATCACAGAAAAGAAGAATTATATGATTCGTCACAACACCAGCTGCATACTTCGTTTTCGATGAGTACTACGCTTTCCACCGAGTACTTAATAAAAGAGTGTATGCACCAGGAGTGCGCACGCACTTCCTCGTCTGCATCCGCGAATCGATCGTCGTGGAACTTTAAACATTTCGCAGAAATATCTTCGACTACTATGGGATAGCACCGTCTAGAAAATCCCATTAATTTTAAGTATTCTAAAAGAACAGCTTTCTATTTATATGACCATTAAAAATTGTTAATTATCTGAGAGAGTAAGAGAGCGAGAAATAATATCGTTCATTTACAATTTTGGTTTCGTTCATATTTATACGATCAATAGAACCTTCCATTCAAATAATTATTTCTAATTTGATGTTTAATATTTTGCTTGATCAAAAAGTAATTTATAAATTGTTCGACAACTATAATAATTTAAAAACAATAGCTTCTCTTGAGATCATTATTTGAAAAGAAATTATCGGTAGAATGAAATAATCAGGTAGTTAAATCCTGTTCTGAGCAATTACGATGTAAACATATGAAACGCCAAATCAAATGTTTAGATTACTAAAATACATATGTAAGTATGTATGTGCAGAATGGGCCATTTAAATATTTTATCTAGAACATTCTTTGGTAATTATTAAAATAAGTAATCACAGCGCAAAACGTCGGGTAAGAGATATTCAGCGACAATTAATTGTATAAATTGAATAAAGAAAGAACAAATTATATTTTTCTAGGATGTATGTCTGGTGAAATGAATTGCTATATTTCGGTTCGTATCAGTTTACTGTATTTCAATGCTGAGTACGGCGTATTATCAGATAAATGTAAATAAATGCGCGCACATCGAAGCAGCAACGGCGAGAAAAAGATTATCGATTCTGACATTCAAGCCGCTCTACGGTCAATGTGTCTAAAAATTTTCATACTATACGAGCGAAACCAACCGACAGCATTTTTTCTTTCTTCTCAATCATAAAAGACACACATATATCTAACCATAAAATCGTCTGAAGGAATGTTTTTCTTCTTTTATTCGAAAAAAGATGACAATATTTTTAAAAAAAGATACGAAAAGTGAAACAAAAAACTTAATAAATAGTCAATACTTATCGAGAGAAAAGCGAACTATATAAAATCGAAGCGTACAAAAGTAACAACAATAATATATAAAATAAAAATCAGAAATTACATAAAGTTGAGTGCAACGAATATTAAATGACGATATTAAAATTAAACGAACGAAGTGTTATCCATTAATTAAATTAAGGATAATGTATATAAATAGTCGAGGAACGATTGATTTTTCGCAGCCTAGAGTTGTCCCTATACTAACAATGTATAATGATTAAACTATGCTATGTAATACAGTACGTAATAAATACACTAATGATGTATAATATGTATTAACGATCGGATAAAAGACATTACAATATTTACTTGTATTATATAGTAGAGGAACGTGGAACGATGTTCTTGTTTCTTTTCTTCTCTTTTTTTACATGTGCGCTAACAATTAACTGCAATCAAGACAATGAAGTTAACAACAATCGTATCCCCTCTTATTTCATCATTCATAAATGTAATCGGTGCCGGATAGGCCTTAAGTATCTGGATTAAACTAGAAACCGATTACAAATATGCATCATAAAATTTAAAACTCTTTTTCTCAAATGATTATTTTCAATGACTGATCGATCCCCCCACGTCTCTCTTATGTGTCGTATAACTACACTTTGCTTCCTCGAAACAAAACGGTAGAAAAGAGAAATGTTTTCCGTCGAGAGAGAGAGAAAAAAAAGGAAGAAAAACAAATGCTTTCGGTCGGCCAGACTGTAATCTGATAAGAGCGAGTGTAACGCAGACTTGAGCGCCAGCTGACTGGTCATTTCATTCGAAAATCGACGAGCAATTTTTGCTCTCGGTCTTGAGAAATTTTTGAAAGAAGAAATAAACGTCTACAAAGAGTGCTAGACAAACTAATATTTTAAGTCTCCGATTGTATAATAAAATGATTTGATTAGATAATCGTTTCAGTTAGTACGTGTGGCGTCTAGCACTATTTACGGACATGACAAAGCTAGTAAAAATTGGTTCGTCGATCGTTCGGATAAAAATTGGCCAATTTTCGAACGTAAGGAGGCGCGTACAACTTTGGATAGAAAGAGGTGTGCGGCTAAGGGAGCTGGCCCGTGTTTCCAAGATGAAAAGATGAAATAAACACCATTTATTCCTCCTTCTCAGCCTTCTCGACATCCTGCTTCTCTTCAGCCTCTATATCTCCCTCAAATTTCGGTCCTGGCTCCTCCTCGTCGTCCAGCACGATCTCCTCTGGATCTGGGGCTCGCGGGAGGAACTCTTCGTCGGGATACATCGCTTTGAAGATGCTCATTGCCTTGAAAATGTATACAACGTTATTCCAGAGATTATAGCATCGTAATGAAATATTGAAACAGTAGTGAAAAGAAATGAAACTGAAACTGTACATCGGGTTTAACTTTAAAAACAGCGTTTATAAATTTTTCGCAAAGGGTATAGCCGGATAAGGTACCTCCAAAAACCAAATTAATCTTTCATCATACCATTCAATTGAGCCCTCAAAGAAAACCCTGCGTGACAAGGCATTACCCTAGCTGGCTATACCCTTTTCTAAAAATCGAAGCTGTATTCAAAAATTCTGGATAAATTCATGTGTACGCCGTTAGATAAAACGTTCCCGATTTTTTCCACAATTTTCGATGAAGCAGAAGAAAATAGCTTAAAGGTATCCAGATAAATCCTAGTAACAATTTCAAAATTAACCTGATTAACAGCAAAGTCAAAGTCGAGTTCTAAATCCGGCCCAGAACAGAGATGTAGGTTGCTCGGCGCAGTATCATTTAATTTAATATCACTTGCGGGTAGATTTAAGTACAATGACCACAAAACTTGGGGCTTTATGTTCTCCATAGACTCTTCTTTATCGTTCTCCTGTTCACCTTCCTGAAAATACGTTCTTCATTTTATCACGAAGCAATGGAGTTTCTTTCACGATTTGAACGAGGAAGGAAAATTAACCTGAAGGTGTCTCTTGTCTGGAGAAACAGTCTGTGTATGGCTATGAATGGATGCGCGATTGGCCAGCGGATCGAAGGTCTCCGCTCTTAAAAATTTATTGACAACATAGGCCAAGTCTTCCTTTGCGTTTGTCGTTCGCTTGCATGTCATATGGACCATAACTGCATTGAAACACAGCAATAAATTTAACATAAAAAAACTTGGCCTGAAATTCTAAAATATATGATACTTCACAACCATTTTTACGTACATAGTCCTTGAGGGCAAGCATTTGTTGATGGTCCCAATTCAATCAGCGTAACAGGTTCTTGACCAGGTTCCTCTGGAGGATAATATAAAAGTGTCAAATTCTCCTTTTCACCCTGCATTATTGATCTACAAAAATTGCAATAAAATCATGGTAGGTACACACGTTATTTGTGTAGAGATTTTATTTAAGACTTTGATTTATTATCGTTCTATAAAAATGTATTTCTTTTTTTCTTAGTAATAATTATTACCTGTCTGTAATAAATACTCCACGTGATATCCGTTGTTCGCCTTCGGAGGCTACAATCTCTGGTGGCAGGTGACCTTGACCGACAACTAAATGCTCCAAGGTCAATCTTTGCTTGCCGCTAATGATAGCTTTACATTTCTCGTTATCTATTACTACACCATCGAGTTGCCTCTTCAGACAGTACACTCCTCCGAATACTGCGCACAATCTGAAAGTAATCGAGATCCTTCATCAAAATCAGTGTGACATCAACAGTTTCGCAAAAGTTTAAATATTTATGTTACCGGGTAGAACATTTCTGATTATTATTTTATCATTTTTAATTAAGCAGAAGAAAAGAAATGGCTCTTGAAAAATTGATTTAGTTTGGAGACACTTTCCCCATGCTTATTCGACTATACCCTTTTAATTAGTTAATGCTGCTCGAGTGCAATAATTGTAATGAAAATTTGAACAACTTCACCTGCAGAAGCATTGAGGCAATTCCCCGCTACCATACATAGGCCAAAGGAAGGGTGTGCTACCGTATCGTCCAAGACTGTTAAGAAAATGCTTTGTGCGATTCACACCATCCCTGCAAGATGTCTTATCAGTAGCCATTGCAATTGCTTGAACTATGTAATGCTGCACAATCGGTGTCAAATTCTTTGTGTGAAGATACTCTAAGAAAGTCTTGTCCCGGAATCCTATTGATGAAACAAAATCATTTTAAATTAGTGCCATTGTGAATACAAAATTTCTTAGACTAGATATATACATATATATATAATAACCATCAAACTCTGGGCTGTCAGCTCCTTGCACCATGCATGATGTAAGCAGTTTCATAAGCATTCTCTTCTCAATAAGACTAACAGTTTTGTTTGCAAATACGTCGGTTCTCGAGCAAGGTACTTGTGTCAGCTTTCCATCCATGAATGTTGACACTCTCGAGACTGATCGGAACTCAGCATAGCGAGAGATATTACTGGAAATCAGTAGCTCAACGAGTTCACCTCGTGCGAAGAGCAACTGTTCAGAAGAAAATTGTAGTTGTACAATAATAAAATATAAATAAAGCAGCAAGTTTAATTTATTAATTTTCATTGTACCTTCGGGGCCAAGTCAATATTGAACTTCCTGTACTCCTTTCTTATACGATCTATGCTCCAATGTTTAACATTCTCTTTTTTATCAACTTTATCTTCGTCTGCTTTCTCATCTCCGCTACCACTACCTTCCCCACTACAATCAGTTTGAGTATCTTTTGAAGAGACCACAGGTAAATCAGCCTCGCTATGATAGAAAGGCAGTTTAATTTCCAATTTAGAGCACAGTCAAGAACTTGCAGGAAGGAACTTACTTTGAAATGTACCAAGTCTCTTCAATATTCTCAACAGTAGAATATTGATCGCTAGCTTTCAAGAACTTTTCTTCCGGTTGCAGTTCTATTCCCGATACATCTTTGGTATTACTTTTCGAGATTTTTAAATCCTCTATCCATTTTTGCAGACCATCAAAGTTAAACGTTGCCCAAAGACCACCGTAATATTCGTTACTGCAATATAATTTTTTCAATGATATAATCGACAAAAAGAAAGTTTCATTTAGATAAGTCAGTAACAATTACGTCGTAATTACATTAAAAATAATTTTATTGTGATCATAAAATTTAGCTAAAAAGCTATTGATTCCATAATTACTTATTTAACATTTTTAATGGTTCCTTATCACCATCAAAAGAAAAATTTTGTTTTACATACATTATGTAATTAAGTGTAGAACAACAGTTTTCGCAATATCTTTGATAAAAATCATATACGAGTATATACATATACAATATACACACACATACACATTCACACATACATACTATGTATTGTAGAAGTATATACAGGATGTCCCAATATTTGGGGTACAATTGAGAAAAGAGTTTATTTGCTGAGAAGAAATAAACACGTCCTCCTCTTATTCAAATCCATCGATTTGTATAAACTATTATAAATTCACTTTGTATAAAACACTTTTGATTGTAAATGATGTAATGACCTAGCTGTTAATGCGACCACGTTAAAATAAACAATAAATAAATAAATAAATAAAAACATAAAACAAACTTTTCCCGAAAACGAAGTCTCGAAAGGTAAAATTTCATTCTGCGTTTTCGGTACGGTTATTCACTCACAGTCTTACATTCTTAAATATTATATATTCTCTTTCAAAGTATAAATATTAAATATAAAAATGAAACACAGAGTAAGAGGACAACGAAAAATAGGAGAAAAAGTAGAGAACATTGAATAAGAGAGACAGATATGCAATAAGCGAGAGAAAAAGAGAGAGAGAGAGAGAGAGAGAGAGAGAGAGAGAGAGATATGTGGGAAGGGGAAAAGAGAGAAAGACAGAGAATGTCTGACATACCTGTCTAGGTGAAGGACCTTTTTACCGATTCTACTCGCAGCAGCTGCGACAATGGACTCCGTCATACCTGCGGAAGATGATCGTGGGATTATCATGATCGAAAACGAGAAGTCAACAGAATAAATGGGAAGTGTATGGCAAAAATCAATACCTGTCCCGACGACGATGACATCGTACTCGGTCGGCAGGTCGTCTTCCATGGCTTCCAGTTACAAATATACGATAGAACGAGGAATTCCAAACACGAATGGCTTCAACACTCCGCGAAAGAGTTATCGGAAGGGGAATCAATTCATTTCTATCGGATGCTGTCGATTGTGCTGAGTAAAGGGCCACTCCCGTCGCGTCGTTTCGCTTTCGCTCTGAACTTTCACTGTTTCACGACACACTCGAAACTCCAATTTGACAGTACAGGACGCTGCAGGTAGAAACGAAGCTCAACGCTGATTCGTAGGGACTACGTCTTCGAACAAGATTCTCTAGACGTTGCAACGCAATACAATCCTTAGACCATATAAACCTATAGCAGAGAGGATATGAGAGTGCTCACGCCCGGGTCTAACTTGCCACCACTTTATGGCATGCTACACCTGCTCACATTTAGTACGGAACAGATCCCACGCCGACGGTAGAGCCCACTTTTACCACGAAACTCATACCGGTGGTCTGTGACACCGACGAGATACTATTAACAGTATCTTGTCGGTGGTTTCTGTTTCCTGCTAAAGATGATGTAGGTTCTGTTCCATGCTAAAGATGATGTAGGAGCTGTTCCAGACTAAACATGACGTTCAGCCAAAAATGGCACAGCCAATCCCCGAGCGTGAGCACTCTCATTTACTCTCTGATTTGGTCTAAGATACAATCAATGCCAACTCAGAGAATACTAAAGCCAAATACGGCGCTGCTTCATGCGGACGCGCCAGGACGTACGTCGCACATGTAATTTTCAATACGTACGCAGGGTAGAATTCAGTGATATACAAGGTGTTCTAAAAATGTTGTACTTCCTTTAAAGAAGTGATTCCTGAGGTCATTTGAAGTCACTTTTTCTTTTGCGAAAATATTTTCCGTGACATTGTTATTAACGAAACACGCGGACCAATTAGACTGTGACTATATGTACGTTCTACCACTAAGCGATTTTTCGGCCAATAGCAATCCCCTACGATCGTACCTGATCGTACATCGTACCCAATCGTACCTGATCGTACTCAGCGCCAGTGATAGAGAATATCCTCTCTGGTGATATTATAAAGCACAGAGAAAATACAGAAGTAGAGGGGTTACGTCCGAAACAAAACTCTGACAGATTTTGGAGAATCAATTTTCAGTGAGCATGCGTATGTAAATAAGTGGATCTGTCTTGAAAATAGTCCTCTGATTTCTCACTTTCCAGAATTTTCGTGGCTATATTTGCACTGAAAATTGAGTCGATATACGTAGGAGACGAGAGTAAAGGGTTTGATGAGAGAGTAAACCAGACTTCGGAATTATTATCTCGATCCGAGGCATTTTCAAAAGCTACGCCCCCTTGTGACCCGCCGCGCGTCCGCTCCCAATGATGATCATAAATAATGTTCTTCAACTTGAGCTCAACCGTGGCGGTAAATTTTAAATTCTGATACTCTATAGAGGCTTTTTATTTAAAATTTAGTCAATTTTCAGATTAAATCGTAAAATTTATAAGAAAATAACTTCATTTTTATAAAACATCAAAAATAAAAACAATAATTTGTCTTCAAATAAATACGAAAAACAATATTTGTACATTTGACAACTCTTTCTTCCGTCAAAAGCATTACTGCACTGCCTTATTTCTTTTCACAGTGTTTGCCATCAAGCAATGCTATTTCTATGTTGTCATCACTGTTTATGGTTTTTATCTCTACGTTGTACGTATTGGCCTGCAAAAGACAGAAAATTTATAAAAATGTTTTTCTTTTTAAATAATGCAAAGTCATAATGAAAAATACCAATTGCAACGATGCAAGAAAGTATCTCGCCACTTCGTAAGCAGGTTTATTTTGAACAACGTTGTCAAATTTTGTGCTCTTTTGCTCCAATGTCTGCAACGTTCCTATTATGTGGGAAGCGTAATCTTGAATTCGGAATGTTGGCCTAATTTCTGCCTCGGACAATATTGGCTGCACGGAAGCGTGCCATTTGGCGACAGATTGATCTAACTCGGTCGTGACGTTGGATTCTTCGAAGATCTCCTTCATCTTATGCTCGATTAACGTTTGATAATCTGGTAACGAATAAGACACGTCCATTTCCGAGATAGAGGGCTCGTACCAATCATTACATAGGATAGGCGACTGTGGGGTGATATCGAATGAATTATGAGCCGATTCTAATCTAGCATCATCAGGGGAAGAACTTCTGCTCATCATTTCTGCTGTGTTATTCTGGATGCAATTGCTTTGCTTCTCAGATATTCGAAAGCCCAGTAAATCAATGGTAGAATCTGTCATGGCTTCATATCTTGAAACATCATTCTCCTTTTCTGTGCCATTCAAACATTCGTCAAAATTTTTCATGAAATCTTCCAGTTCCTCTGTTCAAAACAAGAAAATGCTGACAACACAACACAAGACAACGCCTCGTGAAAAGTAATTCAATTGAACTTACGTTTTTGCAAACGTTTGAACTTCTGTTTCGCTTGTGAAATAAAATTCTTTTCCTTCTGCATGAATGATTCAACTTCACGTAGGAAAAGCTTTGTTAGACATTCTGGTTTGTGTACTTTTGATGCTAGCTTACGTTTCTTCTAGAAACAGAACAAATAGTTATTGAAACACAAGGTTGGCGTTAGACAGTGTAACAACAGTCGTTTATACATACAGAACTAAATTTGGTTTCCAGAAGAGAAATGTATTCCGGAAGTTTTAAAACAGGCGAATTGCCAGGGAGAATAGTTTTCATTCCCTGAACTAACGGCATTGGCTTCCAAACAGACTCATTGATGTCTTCCACAGAACATATCGATACTTTCGTTTTCTCATTCCTAATAAAAAGATTAATATATGTATACAGTGAAGTAGAATTATAAACTTTAAATGTAACTCATACCCTTTTTTCCGTACTCCAAGTAGTTCTTCCTTGCACTGTACACTATCTAACTCCTCTACCTGAGAAAGCTGATCTTCCTTAGAATTATGTCCTGAATGCTTACTATTATTTGCTTCATCATTTTCCTGTTTCCCTGTAATCTTACACCTTTTATCGTTCCTCTTACATTCTTCTTCAACTTGGACCACTTGCTCTAGACTTTCGTTCAGACATTTCTTCTTAATTTGATTAACATCTTTGCAACTTTGAACACTAACATCAATTGAATTCAAAACAGCATCATTTTCACTATGCTGATCTCTGCAATAATCTTTATTCATGATACATTGCTGAGAACAAATGGTAGTAGGCAGAACTCTATGATCTGTATCTATCACGTTTTCGTTTTCTGCGACTTCTAAGTCAGTTACTGTGGAGATATCTGTCACAGCCAAAGAAAAGTCATCCTCTTCTTCAAACTCTTCGTTGATCGATGTGACAAATTCATTATCATTTATGGAAGCAGCCGAATGATACCCCGATGTTCCAGTGCCAGGAGTCTTTGGTTCTGAGTAAGACGACAGAGAATTTCTTCCTTTCTGAACACGGGAACCGATTACATGATTAAAGTCATAAGGCGTTAGTTCGTCTACCAGCATTCCAGTTGTATTTATAGCTTGATTACACCTTGAAATTTATAATTAATTTCAGATAGGAAAACAAATTAAATAAATTTCTCCTTACCGAAAATCATATTTTCTTCCTATGATCTCTCCCAACACATCAAAAGCTTGAATGGTAATACACAACTGTGCGACACTGTTTTCTAACTGAGTAAATCGATGACTCAACAGTTTAATCTTTTTCTGTGTTGAAAAATGCTGCTTTTTATCAATTTTTTTACCAACTTGTTTCTCAAGATCGCAAATGACAAAATTTTCAAAATCAATGTACGCTTTCTTGGACACCCGTTTCTCTTTGCCAATAGACTTTTTTCTTTCTTCTTCCCTGTTAAAAATGTGAATGATATATTGTTCTGTATTATTTATATTTCATATTGTATTTAAAAGCAATAGTTACTCATAGCCAAAAAATGTTTGCTTCAAAACTTCAATTTCAGTAAAGAGGCGTTCAATTCTGCGCACATATACATTAGCCGAATTTTGTAAAACAAGCGCTGCTTCTCCAAAATTTATGTTGCATGGTTCCTCCAACAACGCGTAATATTCTTCTAAAATCTGAAATAGAGTGTAACAACGTAATTATAATGTTGTTACAATTATTTTAATGTTGCTGTATACCTGGGATAATGGAAACTTCCAATCGGCTAGATCCTTAGCTGGTTTCATAAGCTGTACACTAATATCTTGTAATGTAACCATTTTAATGATAAATGATTACTTTGTTTAGAGAAATTCTAATAAAGAAAGATAATGTTTCAGTTGTAAATAATGATACTGCAACTGTTGTTATTTCAAATAAGTGAAATACATACTTTATTCAGAAAACTAACTCACTGTAGCACTAAATTATCTTGGTGATAATTATTTCATAATTATTCTAATTATTTTATACTAATTCTAAAGAGTTGCCTTGCATCGTTTAAAACTGCATTATGTAGTATACACTACACAAATTTATAAAATAATGTAGAAAACAGCAACCTCACAAATATTCCGAATCACATTACTCAGTGAATATAGGTTAGGACTTCAAGTAAGGTTAGGTTTTGGAGCGCTTCTTGCAATACAATTTGTTGACATACCCGACTAGTATACCATACCACAAATCATAACCGTATGCGTGTAAGTACAATGTGCATAAGTACACGCGTGTGTGTACAATAGTAGTTTTTTAATTGACCATAAATTTTAATTCGTTACATAACAATTATACAATTTATATAATTATAGCATTCTGTATAAATTATAAGAAAATTTATATGGATTCTCTCTCTCTTACAGTACATAATGAACCCTCATAACGAAATATGCATAATTTACTGTTTCCCAATAGCTTCTTTATCAATTAATTTCACAAATGTTTATTCGTCATTTTGTAATTTTCAGTTAATCAAAAGCAGTTCACTTAACCTATTTTATATACTTGTTGATACTTTACATCTCATTCAAATGAACCGCTAAAAATGTTTGAGAATCCCGCCATCTCTGTAAGCAATAAGGTACTATTACGGTGATATCGATAAATGATATCTCTAATCTGATGGAGGAAATAGTTTGTAACAATTGTATTTTCCGGAATACCCGTCGAGAAAAGCAAATTATTGGCGTTTTTCATTTTGGTCGTTTATTTCATAAGAAACTCGTGTGATCTGTTGAAGGAAGATTCAGAGAAAGAAACCCATGTTTTTGGAAATGTCATCGGGATGATTGTTTATCCACCATTTTGTTTTGCTGTCGTTCTCTCACAGTTTTTCCTGGCACCGTGGCCTATTTTACGATGAACTAAATTGACTAAAATCTAACAAAATCGTCGGAGTCGACAATACTCTGTGCATCAAGTAGACAGTGTTTTTCACAGATTCGGATCGGATTTTGTTTCTCGATGAATGTTATCGCGAAGAGCATTTGTGAAATCTCGCCTCGAGCTCCGACCCAACTTTCCTGACTTCTTCAATCAAATGGCGATTACTAGATAAAACAGGCAGTTTTCGCGTCGTTCGCCACGTAAGTCTGTTAATTTAAATCTACTAAGTCGCCGAGCAAGCTGTAACGTAATATTATCGAAGTTGAACGCGTCGAAAATCGTGCGATGGTACCGCTTTATTTGTATCGTGACGATACTCTAATACCGCGCAATATCATCAATTTTTCATGTTACCCTAATTTACTTTGTAAAATTCGTTGCGTGCAAACGGCAAGTATACAAATCAATTTCTTATTTGATAGAATGTCAGGTCAGAGTGGAGGGCATCGTTTAAGGTTGTCCAAGCTCAACGACCAGTTGACGTGCAAGTTGTGCGGTGGATACTTTATCGACGCCACCACCATCATCGAGTGCCTGCATTCGTGTATGTGTATTCTTTTATCACTTCCTTAGTCCTTTTGTCTATGGCGAACCAGTTAGACATCAACATTGCAAAAAAGTTGAGCAACGGTCTGATTGTTTAGGCGATTAACATCGCACTACAGTTTGCAGGAGCTGCATCGTCAAATATTTGGAGAACAATAAGTACTGTCCAATATGCGAGGTGCAGGTACACAAAAGTAAACCACTACTTAACATTCGTCCGGACCACACTTTGCAGGACATTGTGTACAAATTGGTACCCGGATGCTATCAAAGTAAGTTTCACGAATGATTACAGTAATGCATACTACAGAAAATTAATTTGATTGGTTTTGTTCTAGACGAGATGCGATGCCGGCGAGAGTTTTACTCTAAGCATCCAGAGGCATGTGCCCAAACAGCGTCCCCAGAGGCGAGAGGAGAACCCACAGAGTCGCATATATACTCTCCAGACGAGTCTCTGAGTTTGTCATTAGAATACTTTAGTCCATCCAAGGATGTCAAGGAAATATCTGTAAAACCTTTTCTGAGGAGATACCTTCGTTGTCCTGCTGCAGTTACGATTTTTCACCTACAGAAACTGATAAGAGCTAAGTATGGGTTAACTGATGCACACAGGGTAGATGTTATGTATAAGGAGGAACCACTACACAGTAGTTATACGTTGATGGATGTGATGTACATTTACCATTGGAGGCGGGTAAATATTAATGATCCGTACATATTGAGAAACATGTTAACTTTGATCCTACAAATATGTTACTCTGTTTGTTTCAGAAAGTGCCATTGCATTTAAGTTACAGGATATTCGAATCTTCTCCAAAGCGAATAAAACTTTCTGAAGACAATGTCAATTATAAAACATCATTGCTTCATGCTGGGATCAATCCCATTGACTCCGAAGAAGAGAAAACTATGAAGAGAGAGTGGAAAGAGGTGCAACTGAAAATCTCCGAAACTGGCATAATGAGTATCACGGATATATCCGATCAGGAATTCAAAAAGAATACGAAAACTGAGGAACCCATTGCGAATGTTGAAACTGTGAATGCATTACCCGTACAAGAAGATACTACCAATAGGTCCGAGATTGCTAAAAACAACGAACAATCCCTACATCAACAAGTCACTGATGACGAATCTTCTAAACCAGTTGATTTTGATAATAGAAAAACCATGGAGGTTGATACAATTTCGATGGAGGAGATGGAAAGCGTTAAAACTAAAAACGAGGAACAATCGAAAGACGAATCAGATAATAATAATGTCGAAATCAAAAGTAATGTGCAATGTCAAGAAACAATGCAATGCGCGGACGAAAATGAAACCAGATGCAATATCGGCGATGACAAGGACAAAAAGGAATCGTCAAAAAATAACAACAACATCATCATTGTGGAGAAGAAACCGGAGATTCTCAATCACCAACCGAAAAATGACACTAAGCTTATAAATACGGGATCAAAAATCAACGCTCTCAGCGTGAAGCTGCAGTTTCAACCGAAAACAGGACAAATCAACAATAGCAACAATAGCTCTTTGAAAAAAAACATAAAAGATAGAAAGTTCGTGCCACAGACATCCAAGAAAGTGGACACAAAATCCACCGAGAGCTCAACTACTGCAGAAACTATGACAGACAGTTGTGGACTGGCAGTGAGCAAAGCATCAGGCTCTTCTTCCACAAAAATGTCGCCAAAGTCAGAAGAAATTAAACCAGTCGTTTCGACACACATCACAGCCACAAACAATTCTGACTCAGAAGAAGCAAAGTTCTGTGTGAAAAATGTGCAATTGACTGATCAGCAGCAAAGTGGTTCAGAAAAGAAGACAGTGGACCAAGCTTCTGTAGAGTCAACCCAAAGAGTCAACACGCAGACCATTGCAATTCCTCAGAAGTCACCATACACACAAGCCGAATCATTTGCAAATGAGAATCTTGCTACCCTGAACCTGACCGCATCTCTATCTGGATCAATTGGAAACGGAATCAATCCATCCACGTCAACAATGAGTCAGAGTACGCCGACATTCTCGCACGCTGTTCAGGATTTAGTAAATAGTGCGATGCTGAAAAATTCTTTGAAAAGTTTGGCGACATCCACAGCTCAGAAATTATCTGTCTCCACGATTCCAGAGAACATAGTGACCTCATCAATGCCAGGAAATCCAACAATATTTACTATGCCCTCCATGAGCATCGCTTCCTCCATGAAAAACAGTTATCCAGCATCAGTGATGAGTTCAAAGGCTAACCTGGAGATAACCAGCGTATACTCTGCCCCCCCTTGCCCAGATGCCATTCCAATTTCTCTGATGAAACCCACCATCCGCAAGAATGAATTGATCACAAAGGGCTCGAACCTGAATGAGATCTGTGCTAAGATCGGAGCCTCAGGCTCAAAAATAAATGACATTTGCGCTAAGATCGGAGAGAACTCGAAGGAGAAGAACAAAACAGAGACGAGAAACAAGTCGGACATTCCAGATTTATTAAAGATTGCAAGGAAGGGTAGCTCGTCATCGGTGTCAGGCGACGCTGCCAAGCAGCAGCATCTCGCTAACATCTCGAACGTGCCCGTGTACACACCTAGCAGCACTATAATGACGACAGAAAACAAGAACATCTATTCGAACGTGAAGGATGGCCATAGGGTGACTTCACTGGCCTCTGCTTCTCCGATGACAACGTCGCATTCAATACAGAAGGCTTCCTCGGCTTCCAAGAAGCAAACTCAAGCGGTGGGCTACAAAACCCTCCGCGACCCTCCGAGGTGCTGGAACCCTACGCTATCCAAAAACAATTATGTAGCGGTGAAGAATCAAAGCAAGGAGACGCAAAGTCAATTACACCAAACCGCGCTTTCAGAGCGGAGCAAAACAATCCAGTCTAAGCCGGCGAAGATCTTCAAGATGAGGAACATGCCGAGGTACTTGGGCAATCCCGCCTCCGGAGTAAAGCCAATGTACGGGATCGGCAACGACAACAAAGAAAAAGAACAGTCGACGATCACGCCAACGTCGACCACGAACACTTCTAGTAGCTCAAAGAATGGGAACCTAAGTATGATGAAGATAGACCCGAAAACCCTGTCCCCGATCGTTTCGACGATCAATTCGCCCATTGTCTCGCCTCCTCCATATTCTCCAAGCGCTAGGAATTATCCAAACCCTCCATTCTCAAGGGACATCTGCAGGAGCACCGGCTCGCCAATCTCTCCCAAGAATTCACCAGTGAACATGCTCTCAACGAGCCCGTTTATTCCTTCTCCGACACCAAATATGAATCCTAGGCTAATCTACCCCCACTTTGCACCACCATTCCCAGATGCCAGCAGGTTTCCAAACCCTCTGATCCGTTCACCGATAGGAATTCCATCCCCCAGTGCCTTCCACAGTAGTTTACCACCTTCAATTAACAAGTTGTATCAACGATCCAGCTATATTCCACAAACCACTGGCTTCTCCTCAGTCTCCCAACCCCCAACGGTCCAGAGAATACCACCAAGCACCTATTCTTCACCTAAGTCTCCCAAGACCACTTCCTTGACTGCAATTTCACCCACATCTTACGGTCTAGCCAAAACTGAGGCCCAGATCGTTGCAACAACGTCCCTCGAGACTAACAATCTACTTCTTCTAGAGAATGCACCACAAGAGGATCTCAGTGCATTCAATCTGTCTAAGACTGGCAGTTTCAGCAGTGCGGAGAGTATCAATACAACTGCTGTCTCGAATATTGGACAGAATAAGGCCAGTGCATCAAAGAACAAGCAGGAGAACACTCAAGCTGCAGAACAGGTTCAGGAAAGCTCACTGGGGTGCAACAAGGACAATGCTTATCACACAAAGGGACAGAGTGTGGAGAAGAAACGATCAGACGAAGTCAGTGATAGTGTAAATAAGAAAAGGGAGAAATCAGTGTCTCAAATGAATGGGAGTCTCACTGGCAAGAACAGTGACGAAGGGCCAGTGGAGAAGGACCAGAACAAAATGCAGGCAGATAACAGTGAGAAACAGGAGTCGAACCGTGAGAAATGTGGGAGAACTGAGGAACAAGAGAAAAGATCTGAGACCCAGACAAACAAGATGGAGGTGCAATTTCAAAGTTCAAAGTAATCTACCGTATGCTTTTGTAAAATTTCTATGCTTTTGTTGTTACTACGTTTCACATCTTCAACGAAGCTATTTTACTTGGGGTCTTTGGCATGAGGAGATTGCACGTTGCTTTTGAAGAATGTGACAAAGAAGACTCTGCGAAGAATCTGTGACATTATTTATGTGAAATAATTTCGTGAAGTCAGTATTTATGACGCTTCCAAAGAAATTTTGTTGTCGTCTCATTCAACCAAAGCCTCGAGGATTCGATAAAATAGATTTAGCGATGACGAGAGTTTATTTTTTCGATTGGCTTGGTTCTCGACAAAAAATGGAAGCAGTTATAGGAAAATTTCCGAGGCCTTAACACAGTAAACTTATATATGAAGTAACGTTAAAAGAATCGATCAAAAGAGATAGTTGTTAACAGGACAAATGTGGTGAAGTTATTACACCCTGAGAGATTTCTCTCTTTCCAACTTGATTACTTGTCATTGTCGATGTATTGTACTGCACCGAATTATTGAGATAGCACGCATGGATAAAGAAAAAAAAACGATTCACCATTAATTTCGCCAAGTGCCGGAAAGAAAGAAATAGTTAATGTATAGAGAAATTTTAATATTCGATGATCTTTTTTTTAGACACGTTTACTTGTAAATAATGTATAATGATTCAAAGAAAAAAATCTATATCATGTATTAGGATATAAAAAGGCAAGAAATTATCGATCATTAATATAATTTAACACGCATATTTTCTAGCCACGTAAGAACCGGTATATCGATAGTATTTTTTGTCTATTACGAGAAAGCAATTTTTAGAGAGATGTCTGACTGTAGAGCAAAAGGCGACAATGTATTTTTAATAAGTTATTGGTTGTGTGCGCGCGCGGCTCTTTTGTATACAAGGTGTACCTGAGTGAGTGAGTGATTTATGCGAATGCGGGAAAAAAAAGATATGGTGGGTGTGTAGGATTTTTTCAGCGCGAGGAAAAATTTTGCGAGTATCGGTTCTCAGCTGGGAAAACGACTCGAATGAAGTTTTTTCGAGATTTGTTTTATTTATGGAAACGTTGATCGTCATTTGTTTTTCGAATTTATGCAAGTGTTCCGCGTATGTTTGTGTGCGCGCGCACATACGCTCTCACACACACGCGCGCGTGTTATCAGTACAGTAAATAATAAATACTACGTCAAGTAGGGAATGTTTTAATTATGAGAAGAAAAATATAGTTGATTATACTTTACACAGTCTGTTGTTTGTAAGAAGATTTTACCATTACACTTATATGCATAAAATTGAATTTATTATTAAACGATTACTATGATAAATCTCTTGTGTAAATGTTCACGTTTTGCATGTATAATGTCATAAGCTCA
The DNA here is from genome assembly GCA_028455805.1 of Lasioglossum figueresi. Classification (NCBI taxonomy): domain Eukaryota; kingdom Metazoa; phylum Arthropoda; class Insecta; order Hymenoptera; family Halictidae; genus Lasioglossum; species Lasioglossum figueresi. Next base: position 16,041,652 of record CM052204.1, read on the forward strand.
GGGCTAGCGATTGCACTGTTCGACACTAATTTTTATATTTGACAATCAGTCAATTTTCAATTTTAAATTCTCAATTACAAAAGATATTAAGATATTTAATAATAAGTCGGTTTCTTAACTGAAAATTGTTTGCGTTTTCATCGTGAACGCTCTATGAATGTTTATTACATAGGAATAGTTTCTTACATACACATTTATATAAATATTTAAACATGTTCAAAGAATGTTTGAACAGAGAAAATTTTATTTTGAAAATTAAGGGTCCGAGGCAAAATCTATAATACACCACACCATAAAACAAAGCTGCTTCCTTCGGAAACTGTAAAAAAAATTACAATATTTTATCAACGATTAATAATACACCATAGCACACTTATTATTGCTTTATTGCAGTAGTGTTGTTAAAAAATATATTGGTATGTTTGAGAGAGTCTACAAAATCGTCCTATGTAAGAAACATTGGTACAGTTTTCATGTTTGAAGTAGACAAACTTCTTTTAAGATTGAAAATATAAGTTTTCGTTCAAAATTCAATTTCTTAACGATTTAGAGTGATGGAAAAGAACCACCTTTAAATTCATGTTCAAGCATCAAGAGCCATGAGAATGTAAAGAAAAAGTTACAATTTGTTGAACAGTGTTATTCACACGCAATTCTATTCAGATACATGGTATTTACATATAAAAATATTTCTATTGAGGTCTTAAGACATCATACATGCGTATGCTGTATTTAAGTGAACACCATAACAAAACTCATAAACTCTATTACACAGAGTCACACATTAGTTAGTTTCTCTGAGTATCTGATAGCATCCTTAAATTTAAACACTAGTTCTTGCAGCTGCTGTATCGTACATGAGAATGTCACATGATTTATCCTCTCATGTTCCTTAGTACTAAGCTGTACATGATACAAAGGAACGCCCAGTGAGTTACACGTGTCCACCTAAAAATCATTTTTATACAAATAAAGCAATCGTCAGTGGATCAAATTAATCGATTACCTTGACACGGTAATCTAGGTGCCAGTCTACATCAACAATGTGTGGCGGATTACTGCTTATCGATTCCAATCGAGACTGTATAGTCTTCTTATTAATAATATAAGCATCACACAAACTCTTTCTTCTTTTTTCGTTGCTACACATTTGACACAGCAGATTGTTTAAACTCTCTTTGTCTAAATCATGCTGAGCTGCCTTTACGAACAAACATAACATGTCGGCGAAGATCTTCTTCGTCAGAATCACCTTAGAATCTATTGCCTTGACAATACCTGCAACTTGATCAATGTAAATCATGCTGTAACATTTAATGTTGTTTGTTATTAATAGCGAGTATACTTACTGCTTGTGTCTATAGGATTTGCTTGTAAGTGAGAAACAACAGTATCTAAAATCTGCAGGAAATTGTCATCTGTGATCATGTTTACGTTTGAGATGTTGGCGAAGCTTTCGATAACATCTTTCGACAGTTCCATTGTTATGTCACTGCGTTTTAATTTATTTAGTAAAAATCTGACTAAATAGACACGTTTTAAACAATGCAATGTATTTTAATTAATTAATTTGCGATTTTCATGTCAACCGTTACATAAAATTTCAAACAAGATGATATTTTAACACTGTTCAAAAAAGCTATATCGATTAACTGAAAATTCTATAAAATTTGGTAAACTCGAATACAATTCATGTGAAATGTGATAAAGTCGAATACGATTCATGTAACATAATGATCACAGGAGAGAGGTTATGTTTCAAAATTTTGTGCATACTTCGATTATTATTATTATATTTGTTATTAGTTCTCAAAAGAACATCTGTTTTAGAAAGGAATTTTCGTGAATATATTTCGATTTTCAAATTGCATCAAAGCTTCGACAGTTTATTTAATTAGAACCGGCAACATTGTGATTGATTGTGATTGACAACTCATAGCAGAGAGGATAGGAGAGTGTTCACGCCCGGGTTTTCGATGCCACCGGTATAGTGCTGCCCCTACAAAGAATCCTAGCCTGGATCAGATCCCACACCCACGGTAGAGCGGATTTCCCCCTTCCACTTTTAACCTGGAAAAATATAGAATTGAATAAAAATATATTAAAATTTAATATTATTGATGGAATATTAAGTTTAATAATATATTAAATAAAATTAATTTTTGTAGGACGGTCGAGAGGTTTAAAAATAAACTGTAGTCAGGTTTAGCAATGGATGGAATATATATGTATATTAGGTAAGGGTTGGTTGCCCCATCTGGGGCGACAGAGCTCTCGAATTTAAAAGAAATTGGAAGAAAATAGAGTCGATTCAGAGAATCGGACTTACCCGAGTGGCTCGATCCTATCGCACGGTGTCACGTCTAGCCTTGAGTGTGATATGCGGCATCATGCCGTTGGAACTAACCCTGAAAGAAAGAATAAAATTATACAAGATAAAAAAAAAGATTATACTTACCTCTGATGATTCTGAAGATGAAATACAGTATAAGAAGGAAGCTGCAGAAGAGGAAATTGTTAAAACAAAACAGGAAAGCTTAGACACTTGGCAAAGTCATTGGAACGATTTTCCAAAGTGTTTGTGGACTAAAAAATGTATACCGGAAATTAAGCCGTGGATTACGAGGAATCATGGCACTTTGAACTTTAGACTTACGCAAGCTCTGACGAACCACGAACTCCTATCGGAAGCGTATTGGCAAAAGCAAGTTCGACATTTGTTGGTTCTGCGACGGGGATATCGTGGATGACGCAAAGGACACGCTATTCTATTGCGACAGATGGTTGTCAAAGCGCTTCTCGTTGGAGTTGGAAATAGGTTCCCGGATTGACGACAATAATTGGATCAATTTAATGATTTAAAATAAAAATCACTGGACTAAGATTAATAAGTACGTAAATGACATTACAATATACAAAGAAATCATGGAAAGAAATATTGAAAAAGGTAAAATAAATATTTAAAAATAAAAACAAAATGAATAGAGAAGAACAAGGAAACAGCATACGACCGTGAGTGGACAACACCGCCCGAGTAATACGAAGAGTGGGTCCGGACGGTGTTGGAGTTCCGGTGATCGGATGAGAAATGGGTGAGAGTCCACCGAGCGGTGGGGGTTAGTGGGTATAGGCGATAGAATACATTAGTAATGATAATCCCCTCAATTATTATCCCCAACCTCCATCGGAGGAGAGGGTGTCCGTAAGAGGATTCCCCCACCGCCCTTAAAAAAAAAAAAAAGGTAAGGGTTGGTTACGATCGGCTAGATATGCTAGGACTTGGCTGTTACTCGGAGTTCTTCGTCGACGTTACTTCGATCCCTGACAGATATCTTTTCGTTGACACGCTGTGTCTTTTATCCGTATTCCTAAGTGGGCGTTTTTCTATGACACCCAATCGCTATGTATTTTGGTCAAAACCCGCCCTCCGAAATCAGTGGAGTAAGGGAAGGCAGAGAGGATAGGAGAGTGCTCACGCCCGGGTTTTCGATGCCACCGGTATAGTGCTGCCCCTACAAAGAATCCTAGCCTGGATCAGATCCCACACCCACGGTAGAGCGGATTTTCCCCTCCCACTTTTAACCTGGATCAGATCCCTCACCCATGGTAGAGCGGATTTCCCCCTCGGATTTTAAGATTTTAGATTTCCACGGACTAGTAAAGGTTCTGTTTCATGCTAAAACATGTTGCTGGATGGTGTAGTCTCTGTTTCGTGGGAAAAGTGGCTCTACCGTGGGTGTGGGATCTGTTCTGTGCTAAGCGTGAGCGTGCCAAAAAGTGGTGGCAACTTGTACCCGGGCGTGAGCACTCTCCTATCCTCTCTGGGGAAGGTTATGACCGTGTGGTTACTGTCGTCTCTAGCTTTTCGTCAGCCATCTGGGGTTTCGTCTGGGGTACACGAGTTTTATGGTGCGTGTTAAGACGCGAGTAACGTTTTTTCCTGCCTTCATAAAATAATAAAGAGGTTTACGGTACGGACGACTGAATTTGGCTATTTTTGAGAAGAACGTGCATCTGAAATGCCAGATGCATTAATTGTCTTTTCGCCGGACTTGGGATGCCGTTTTATTAGGGGTTACCCTTGTAGACATGCGTCTCCAAGACCCGGACCTTTTTAAACCATAAACCTCCAGATGTGACCCACCAAGTATTAGTTAATAAGCGGCCACCCTCGGCCGGTACCTGAGACGTACCGACCTGGGGAACATCTTTAAACCATTTTCACCCCACCAGTACCTGGTGGGCGTTCTGTCAAAATGTTAAACATTTTCGGGTCCGCTCATTGGTGCATGATGTTTACGCCCCATCAGTGAGCGACACTATATATGCGTGGACCACGACACGATCTTCGAAACATTCAGTCGGTCAAATGCAGATCATCTCCCGTAAAAGTACGGTCTTCGTCTTCAACGTACGACATCGTACGATTTCTCGCGCATAATTGTTTCGCTTTCGCCTTCATCACCAACAATCATCAACTCTATCCTCGAATTTTTTACGGAGCGATAACTTGCTTGGTCGATGATCGAACATCCTTCTCATTTCCGCCAACAGGGTTTGCGGTCTTAGATTGTTTGTCCTTATTTGATCGAATTTTCGGCTGGGTGAGTGCTCATTCTAAAGAGGAAGGTTATTGCTACAGCGCTAGACCGCATTATTTAACGAGATTATGTTTATATCTAAAAATGTAAGTGTCCAAAGTAGAGCAAAAATCGAGAAAAATACTCGCAGATTCCAATGTATTTTTCTGTGTCTAAAAGATTTTTTTGACTCACATGATGGGATTCAGCGCGGTGCATTTAACCTTTCTCTATCAAATAAACCTTTGTGCAGCTCGAAATATGCTCGTATAAGGATAAAAAATCTATTCCCGTGATTGCATTCATATAGCAGAGATTTCCCCATATTACGTCCATAAAGACAGACTCGTTCAAATCATTACAATTTGAATGAGTCTCTACACAAAATAAATCTGGTCACTAGCCCTATGTGTGAGTGAGGTCTTTTTACGCAGGACATTAATCATTTAATCTGGCAATGCCCACTCCTAGAGGAAAACAGAGATAAACTAATCAAAGATCTAAAACGTTGTAAGTGGCAATTACCACTATCTGTTGACATATTTTTAGTCAAACCTCGTGTAAGGGAGCTTAAACTAATATTGAAGTTCCTTCCTGATCATAATTTTAAAATTTAAGTAATTTTAGACAAAAGCCATAAAGTTCCTCCATAGCAGTATCTTAATACAGTATTAATGTTATCTTTTTGCGTTTATAATCGTTACAAGACTGTTTGTTATTATCTTTTAAGTGTTATTTTTATCTTTTATATAGGTTTACAACTTGTAGTGCAATAACACATCTACGTCACCCAATGTTACCAAAGCAATATGTTCAACCAAATATAACTTGTATGTCCCTATGTACTCGGTCCCATCAGAATGTGGCTAATAGATCCGAGTGGATTCAAGCCCTTTAAATTTTTGTTGTTACTCTTAGTAACAATAAAGATATTGATAAAGAACAAAATTCTTAGACCATATATACTTGGTTGGATGGATAGGCACTGGATAAATTCTGGGAAGAAGGTCGCAGAAAAATATCGTGACTTTACTGTAGTGAAGGTGGCTGTGCGACGATAAATTTAATTGGCTACGAATGTCTGCTAATTTCTTTATTAGGATGTCTCCTAGCACATGTCAACAAATTTTGGAATGTGTATAAAAATATTTTTTCTATGGCGTTGTTAAGACGATGTTGAAAATGTAAATAAGATATAATAAATAAGACACCTTACACGATGTAATATTAAAATTGTTCTTATTCTTACATCTATCCCCTAATCCCCTAAGCGACAGCTGAAAGAATTTCTAGAAGGAAGATTACAGCATCGACAACGAATCCATTTGATTTTTCTAGATTTTCTGATTTAATTACAAGCAGTTATATTGACATTTACAGTCGGAGAAAACAGCCTGACCTTCAACAAATAATCCTATTGCATTTAGGGATTGAATTTGGTCTATTTAATTAGTTATTAACGATTTTGGAAAGGCTTGTTAATATACCAATGTCCGTAATGTGTAAGAGAAGAAGTGGTTGTGTGCGGGAAGAGGACGGAGCGGGGCTCACCCGTGCCACCTACTTTCCAGGCGCTGCTAATCCCCTAATACTTACTCCTAATACGATGAATCTGTCAGAAAATTCATTAATAACTAGCTTCTC